>OY757906.1:9211493-9216493 GCA_963585895.1 Sepioteuthis lessoniana
ATAACGGACCAATTTTTAGGATTTCAGCTTCAAATGAACAGCTACAGCAGCAATTATAATACACCCTACTAAAGCCTGATTGTCACAGATGGTGATTTGCTAAAATGCAATCTGACACTTTAGAAGAACGATATGCAATACAATTCTGTTTTAAACTTGAAAAAAATGCCACAGAAACGTATGGGAATGCTTCAGACAGCTTTTGGAGCATCTTGCATGAATCGAGCATCAGTTTTCGAGTGGCATTAGAGATTCAAGGAAGGCAGTGAGCCTGTAAGGGATGATGAGAGGTGTGGGAGGAGCAAGGAAGTCAATATACCAGGGTTGATTAGCCAAAGGGTTTGGGTTAGGGTTAGGGTTACTATGTTGAGTTTTAAGGGAGTTCAGGAAAGAGATTCCTTGGGAAGAGGCCAGCACTCTTCAAATCGGGTCAATGGCATTTCCACCAGGACAATGCACCAGTCCACAACTCCATCCTTGTCACAGACTATTTGAGCAAGATGGCATCAACACAGTTCCTCAGCCTCTCTATAGTCCAGACCTTGCTCCCTGTGACTTTTTCTTATTCCCGAAGCTCAGAGGCTGTCGTTATGAGATAATTGAGGAGATGAAAGAGGCTGTGACGAAGGTCATTGACACGCTCACACAAGAGGACTTCCATGGAGCCTTGCAGAAGTTGTTGGAACGGTAAAACAAGTGCATTGCAGCCAGAAGAGATTACTTCGAAGGTGATTAGAGTTTCATGTGTGTACTATCAATAAAAGTGCCCCTACGAAAAAGTCTGGAAACTTATTTAATGATCCTCGTATATTGCATATAGCGTGCTTTTGACTGAAATAGCCTGACGAAACCTATCTCTCCCCTGGTCTACAACTGGTTTAAATTCAGAGTTTTCTTTCTGACCGGTTAAAGAGCCAAGTCTAGCTACTATTTACCACATAGTTGAGAGAAGAATAGTTAGATTTATCCTTTCCCGAATGCTATAAGCGCTATGCAAAATACAAACATCTTCGTTCAGCATTTGATCTCTGGTAGCCGAGTTTACTTCTTTAAACGATATCTGTTATGCCATTTTACGTCTACCGAGTTCCGAAACACTCTTTTAATTCATACAAGCTTAATGCTTGGAAAATTAAGAAAGCAAATTATTTCTAATGAGCATAGTACCCGTAAAGAATGACTATTATTTCAGAGATAATTTTCGCTTCTCTGTAACTTAGTTTTAAGAAATCTGAATTATCTAGTAGTCAAAACAACTTTAATCCGCGAACTTAATTTGAAAAGTGAGTCATGTATAAAATTTTAGATTTATTTTTAAACAAATCAGCTGTTTATTCTTTCATAAGCTGTATTTTATGAAAATTGAATTATTTAAGATTTGAAATAACTTAAATTAGAAAATTTATTTTAAAAACCAAAATTCTATAAAAACAGTAATCTTAGAATTATTCTTAAAAAATCTGCTGTCTAATCTCTAAGAAATTCTGTGTTAAAAAACGTTAAATTTGAAAAGCAATAAACATTCACAACTTAATGAAATGACGAAAGTAAATATTCTTAAGAAAAAAGAATTTATAATTATAAAAGAAATTTACTGTCCGATCTCACACACATCCATATTTTCTTTGAATATCTAATTCATTTTGAAATATTTACAATATACTTATTTCTCTTCAAAAAAAAACAAAACAAAAACATGTGCATTGTTTTGAATCTCTGTCAGTTTTAAGTCATTAATCTTATATAAACCAGGTCATTTCCACCTGTCATATTTGGGTGAACAGACAAACAATTTAAGTGACAACAGCTTTTACTTTCATTATCTTTGGTTTGGGTTGTTTCTTTGTTTAATGGCATATCAACCTTTGTAGGTTATTTAATCTCAAAGCCATCCTTCTAGTAGTACTATTTAATCAACAGCTGGGAGGATAAGGGGATTCATACCTTTCTCAAGGGTATTTTTACGAAAGTGAACATAATAGCGCGACTGGAATTCGAACTCGCTTACTACGATTCCGCAGTCCATCGCTTTAACCATTACACCACGAGGACTACCCCCATTATCTTTGTCCTTATTCTGCATCTTGAAGATGCAGGATAAGTTTTTGTTGTATAATGGCTCGTACCACGTGACTTCTGGTATCTTGGAGGAATAAAAGATGTCGTGTTTCTTAAGCACAGTGAGTACTGAAAGATCTCGGTCAGTAGTAAGACCAACTCCGGACGTAACACCAACCGTGTGAGACTTATAATAGTTGTTGGACTATACCACTTCAGTTATTAAATACTGGGTATCTTTGCATTACTACAATGCAACAGTTTTAGAAGTAAAACAATAAAAATTTTGGTATATAGCATCTTCGAGAGAAAGAATCGCTGTTAACATTCTGTGGATAGAATTACTAGATCTTGTTCAGGTTCTTTTAGGTTTTATATATTTTTCATTCCAAAGTCAAAGAAAAAAAGATTACTGCCATTCTTCCGATTTCGTGGAATCATTCGCAGCAAGTGCTTGAGAAATTCTATAGATTTCTGGAATGGAAATCGGTAGGAAACTCTATGGATGATCAATTATTGAACACCTAATGGACGTTAAGTTTATTCATTTATTCTCTTATATTGATGTATCGATAATAAGTAACTATTGATTCGTAGCTTTTCTTCGTTTTTTTTTAACAAATTTCATATATCGTCTTATGGGGCAGATTTAAAAGCACCAGACTGTAATATTTGTAATACAATTGCGGAGGGGTTTATTTTTATATTATCATTTTTCGTTTTATATATCTTGCCTTTCGGTTTAGTTAGGCTGAGAAACTTTCGGCTTAGTGCATGGGTTAGTTAGGTGCACACATTGAGTGCAGGTGTTCACGGGTGGATGTGACAATCAGAGATGTCACAATAAAAACCCCAGATAGTAAATGGGACCGGGGACGTGAATGACGTCATGCCGGGAAGCCCTGAGGATTTGGGGGATTTGAAAAAAAGCAGTTAGTTGAGATTCGAGTCTAGAGGAAGGTAGTCGAAATGTGCCACGCGTTTGTTGAAGAAATTGTGTCTCTCTCTCCTCATGTCGAAAAACCTTAAACTCAAAAAGGTAATAAAAAGTTTCGTACCTGAACCAATTTCGTGTTTTTCGGATTCCTATATGCGTATGAACATTGTGAACGTTTTACGTATCTGTATATATCATGTACATTTCACGTATTCGTATCTTGGTCCTATCTTGAATATTTTGGTGGACCTATATGTTACAATATTGAGTTCTAAACACACGGACTTAATCTATCTATAAAGTCTTGTTTTCTGGTCAGTGCATTTGTGTGATATTGTTGATGAGACCAGGGCCACCCGATAAGTAGAGTTGGTATTTTAAAGGGCTTGAGTCCTTGATACTTATTTTCGATCATTTTATGGGTGGGACCAGTTGGGGAGGGAATCTCCGTGGTGTAGTGGTTAACGTACTGGACTGCAGCCACATAGTAAGAAAGTTCGAGCTCCAGTAACGCTATTACGTTCACTTTCGGACTGATATTGTTGGGAAGGGTAGGAACCCTCTTATCTGCTAGCCACGGGTTAAATAGTCACACTGCGAATCTTTTATAAGGATGACTTGAGCATTAGACCACGAAAGTTGATATGCCATTGAAACATAGGAGGAGGTGGGGGAACCAGCTGTTTTTTTCATGTTTATAGCCAAATTGGCTTGTCATCTACTGGTGGACATATATTCGACGAAGGTGCCCGTGGTGTAATGGTTATCGGCGTAGGAAATGGACACGGCGACACGAGTTCAAATCCTAGACGAGACTGATTACATTTCACATAGCACTAATACCCTCGGGAAAGGTATGAATCCTATTTTTCTCCCTCCAGCTAGGGGTAACTAGTAGAGCAGACTAGGTTCTTCAGCCTTGGTGAGGCAACTAGTCTAGGAGAAGGAAAACTCTGAATTCAAACCTGTTCAACTCCGCTTAAAAATTGACCTTGTGTCATATCCTGCCCGAGCGGAGGGGTTAGTAAATAGGATCATACACACATACATTCTTTTAGTTATTTGTCAAATTGAAAAGGACAAAAACAAAACAAATAAGCAAACAAATTCGAGTCATTTTATACAAATTCAATTTTCAAAAATTCGATTCTATCTTTTTTCTTATTTCTTATATCTTAACCTTTTTTTACACCCTAACAAACTTGTGGTCACTCGTTCATGAATTATTTAGCCATCACTTGGACGATCATGCATTTTTTTCCTTCGCTTCGTTACCTTTGGTTGTTCTGTTTGTCTCCTTGTATCACTCAGCCTGTTTCTTTTGTGCCGCTATCTTTATTCTTGTTCATTATTGTGACCTCAACTGCTTTCTCTTCTGTGAGCTACATTTCTTACATGCATATATTACTTTTATTTCTTAGCGTCTTCCATTTCACATCACTAGTCTGACTAACTGGGGAGTCAGTGATCAGAGCAGACATGGAATTCAATCTGTAATATATTACCTTGACCTGCAGATGTAGTTCACAGATCTATCCTGCCGTAGATAAAATCAACAAAGAGATTACCAGAAAACAAGCAATAAATGGGTGTAAGCCATGACCAATGGTGAACAAGCATTGCATGTGTGTAAACTATAGCCAGTGAAAAATAAACATTGCGTTGGTGAAGAGGCGTGGCTATGTAGTTCACGTGGGAGTTTTTAGACGATATAAGGTCAAGAATTTTGGCTGAAGTTCAGTTTCTGCTGTCTGTTCCGACTCCCGACAGCTCCTTCGTGTGTCCGATAGCTCTCCTGCTCAACACAACCGTCACCGTCGAAGAATAAAAATCTAAGATTATATTTTTATATTTACGTGTTCCTCGTTGTTCATCAAGATTCAGAAGTATGCTACCGATCTACTCTCGTTAGCAAATTTTAACTGATTATCTTATTTCTAAACCTCTAGGATCATCCTATCGCATGATGTTTTCGTCCAATTAACGCCATGTTCTTAAAATAAAC
>OY757906.1:9218993-9263993 GCA_963585895.1 Sepioteuthis lessoniana
CTTTTCTCTTTGTTTTCTTTCTTTCTTTTTTTCTTTCTTTGAGATATATACTCTTATCTTGCGTTCATTGTGTTTCCATCTAATCGATACTTTGATATTTCTCTGAATCTAATAAGCAGTTACTTACCTTTCAGGTGTGCATTGACTCGCACATGACAAAGAAAAATCTTCGATTTCGCAGCCGGTATGTGAAGCAAAGAAGAACACAATTCTTTATTAAACAGGCGACGCGATAAACAAAACACCATATTCAGTCTATCGTTCCATTCTGAGCAAATGCCTTTCAACAAAAATAAAGAAACATTTTACTATGAACGAATGGTATTGAATTCCTTTGCGGCAACAACATAAGGATGTTTGTCAACTTTCTTTCTTTTGAAGAATAACTCCTTAAACTGCAGAAAGCCCGCCATTTATATTTGAATAATAAAACGAACGTATTTATTGGAGGATGCACGCGTGGTTTGAGGTTTATCGCCTTAGGATACGGACTCAATGGCCTGAGTTCAAATCCTGGACGAGCTACTTTGTGTTGCATACTGAACCTTGACAGAGCTGGATGTTCCAGCTGTGTAAACAAAAAGTGATTGCAGGACGCACCTGTGTAAACAGGAATGCAGCCATGTGTACGAGTTAGCAGCTTATGTGGGTTGAACCTGAAATGCACAAACGTTATAAAATTATATATATACAGGTACACATTGAGTAACGGTGAGTGTAAGTCTTGCGGCTAGAAGAGATACATTTAGTAATGGAGAACGGCCACCAGGAGAGGGCAGCAACCCACGGCAGTAAAAGTCAGCAGTCGTCAGTCATCAGTCAGCAGGGTTGAGTCTTAGAGTCCCAGATTAGCCATAAAGTCCCAAATGTCCCTCAGGTGAAGATTGATTAAGAACGTCTCATCAAAGAAGAAAAAAACATCCGGCCCTGAGTCTATATGGGACACAACGTGGCTAAGAAGAAGTTCTAAGTACAGCTATAAGTATGGCACAACAGGCTAAGATGATAAGGGTCAATATAGCAGTGGCCAAGTGTCTAAGTCCTTCGAATCCTCCTTCGTTGTAACGGTCTGTCTGTCTTGCACTTACAGTCACCAATATACTCTTACGAGGGTAATAAAAAGAGAGGTATATTTTTTATAAAGAAGACTTATCCTATTTACCCAACCCCTCCGCTCGGGCAGGATATGACACAAGGTCAATTTTTAAGCGGAGTTTAACAGGTTTCAATTCAGAGTTTTCCTTCTCCTAGACTAGTCGCCTCACCAAGGCTGAAGAACCTAGTCTGCCCAACTATTTACCCATAGCTGGAGGAGAATATTTGGATTCATACCTTCCCCAAGGGTATTAGTGCTATGTGAAATGTAATCAGGCTCGTCCAGGATTTGAACTCGTGTCGTCTTGTCCACATCCTGCGACGATAACAATTACACCACGGGCACCTCCATTTATAAAGAAGTCTTATGCCTATTCCATTATCTTTGTCTCACCATCTCCTCTGTCTCTTTCACAATAAAAGTCAACTTCAAACTCTAACGACAGTAATAGAGTTATGTACGAGGATCATTAAATAAGTTTCCAGACTTTTTTCGTATGGGCACTTTTATTGATAGTACACACATGAAACTCTAGTCCCCTTCGAATTAATCTCCTCCGGCTGCAATGCACTTGTTGTACCGTTCCAACAACTTCTGCAAGACCCCATGGAAGTCCTCTTGTGTGAGCGTGTCAATGACCTTCATCACAGCCTCTTTTATCTCCTCAATTGTCTCATAACGACAGCCTCTGAGCTTAAGGAATAAGCAAAAGTCACAGGGAGCAAAGTATGTACAATAGGGAGACTGAAGAACTGTGTTGATGCCCATCTTGGTCAAATAGCCTGTGACAAGGATGGAGTTGTGGACTGGTGCATTGTCCTGTTGGAAATGCCACTGACCCGATTTGAAGAGTGCTGGCCTCTTCCCTATGAATCTCTTCCTGAACTCCCTTAAAACCTCAACATAGTAACCCAAACCCAAGGCCTTTCGCTTATCAACTCTGGTCTATTGACTTCCTTACTCCTCCCACACCTTTCATCATCCCTTATAGACTCCCTTCCTTCCTTGAATCTCTTATGCCACTCAAAAACTGATGCTTGATTCATGCAAGATGGTTGAAAAGCAGTCTGAAGCATTCCATACGTTTCTGTGGCATTTTTTTCTAAGTTTAAAACAGAATTGTATTGCATATCGTTCTTCTAAGATGTTCTCACGCCCAGATTGTAATTTTGAAAATCACCAGCTGTGACAATCAGGCTTTAGTAGGGTGTATTCCAATTGCTGCTGTAGCTGTTCATTTGAACCTTAAATCATAAAAATTGTAGCTGTTTTTTGTGTGGAAATTTATTGAATGCATCACGTATATTTTTATAAAGATGCCTAATGCCTATTCCTTCATCTTCATCTCTCGGTCTTCGTCTGTGTTTCTCACTCAACTCAGTCAACTTCTCACCATTCCGAGAGAAATAAAGAGAAATGTTGGTTCTCATGGTTGTATATCATAATGAAGGGACAATAATACTCGTTTATAAAAATGTATATTTCGTGTTGATTTACGAAAGGGTGGAAATACTGTGAGAGACAGACTAAAGGAAAGACACAGGACTGCTATCATTTCCACCATTTGGAAACACTTATTCAGAGCCTTACTTCTTCTGCTTTTCTGATGCGAGGTTCTCAACGCGAGGTATCTTGCGCCCCCACCGTTCGGGCCGTGCCCAAAGCGGCTTCTGCTCTGACTGTCCGCTTCTTCTGACTGATCGCCTGTCTTGTGGCTGTTAAAACTGTGTCTTACATAATATTCATAACGCCCACGCGTTCCTCTTTCGGTTCCCAACTCACGTGATTCGTTTCCACTGTCCCCTTGTTTACAATGGTGCATCCTGCTTACGAAATCTTTAACTGACGGGTCTGTCAAAGATCAATGTTTAACACCATAACCTCGTTATGGCAACCGGTTTTAAGCGAAAGAAAACCCTGAACTCGAACCAATTGTGCACGTGGAGAGTCATATGAACCCCCTCAGGCTATTCCTGCCCAAGACACGCTACAAAAGTAGGTTTGGTTTAGTTTTATGGCATATCAACTGTTACATAGCCAGATATGAATATATGAAATAGACATACCCATACCGGTACGTAAAACGTTCGTAATGTTCATAAAGCACATATATAGATAACATAGGAATCCCGAAACACGAAAAACACTTGACGACTTCTTAGTTCAGGTACGAAACTTTTTATTACCTTTGAATTAAAAAGGTTTTTCGACATAAGGAGAGAGATACACAATCTTTCTATGCTGACTTTTCTATCTGCCCCAAACCACGTGTGGCTCACGCCTCAAGGCCTCGGCGAGCTCCGAAAGTCATCCGTCTTCTTCTTGACTTTTTTCAAATCCCCAAAATCCTCCGCGCCCGCTTACGGTGCATGACGTCATTCACATCCTCCTGTCACAATTCCTATCTGGGATTTCTATTTTCACATCTGTGAATGACACATCCTACCCGCGTGCGCGTGAACACCTGCGTTCATGTTGCACCTAACTAACCCATGCGCTAAGTGAAAGGTTCTCAGCCTAACTAAATCGAAAGGCAAGATATATAAAACGAAATCCCTCGGCCATTATATTACACAACCATTATAAGTTATTCAGTGCCAAATCCACTTTTATACACATAAACAATTTTATTTCAAACAATTCAGTTTAGCATAAGTTCAATTTAAATGTCACACACCTCAATTTGAGCCAGAGATGTAGTCAGTGTATTCTGCAGACCCAGCTGACTGGGCAAACTACTCCCATGACCAAACAAGATTCCGGGAACAGTTAGAGACTTTTTTTCATTATTTTTTAAGTTTAGTCAAAAGAATCATTGCCGAAGAGCATTGATCAATCACCACAAGGAAGCAATGATCTGCAATAAAAAGATAAGAAAGTTGCCTATAATATTATTATCCGAATTTGAAATATGTGTGTATTTACCCAACCATTTTGGCAGGACGTGGCACAAGATCAATATTTAAGAGCAGTACAGTTGGTTTGGATTTACATTTTCCTTCTCCTTGACCTGTTATCTTAACATGGTCGGAGAACCCAACTATTTACTCATATCTGGGGTGGATAAAGAGATTCCCAAGGGCATTAGCACAAAATGAAATGCAAGCAGCATCATCCAGGATTCGAACTCGGGTCGCTGTGTTCATTCCTATGACGATAAATTTTATCCATTTGTGTCCTCAAAAGATGAAATATTTCAGTTGGTTTTATTTAACCCACACTCGGGGCCTTAACAGATACTACCACTCCGGGTCAGAGTGGACTTGAGTGTAGTGTTAATGAAGGACTGTTCAAGTCTCTCCAGGCCTGGTTTGGTTTGGTTGGGTTTTATGGCATATCAACCATTGTTGGTCATTTAATGCGAAATCCTTTTCATACATATAGTATATATATGATTTATAAACATATTTTGTAGATAACATTTTTAAACAAGTCTTACCTCATTTTTTGCACACAGTTAAATTGTTTCACTAAATTTCAAACAATTTTGTTTAGCATAAGTACACAGTTTTTGTTTACGCACAGTTAAAATTAAAAACTGTTCTATTTCAAGCCATTCAGTTTAGCATAAGTACAGTTCTTTGTTTATAAACAGTTAAACGATCAAACAGTTCTATTTCAAACAATTCAGTTTAGCATGTCAAGTTAAATGCTTCCAAGTATTGCTATGCATCACCAAAAATTCAATTAAACATCAGTCATTTGTTTACATACAATTAAATGTAAAAACAGTTCTATCCGAAACATTGTAGAATACACCGACTACATCTCTGCTGAGGAGTAAGAACACCCCCAACGAGTGTCCCGGATATGACTCTAAATAATCTGATGGTGGGGTTCCAGTAATGCTGGAACTTTTGGAAATCCAGAGTACCTCATCATTGCTATCGCTCCCATGTCTACTCTGGGTGTAGAACCTTATAGTGTCCTATCTATGGGTCAAATAAAATTAAATGTTGTACTTATACTAAACTGAACTGTTTAAAATAGAACTGTTGATATAGAAACTTTGTACTTATGCTAAACTGAATTGTGAGAAATAGAATTGTTTTGACATTTAACTGTGTGTACAAAAAAACTATACTTATACTAAACTGAATTCTTTGAAATAGAACTGTTTATGCGTATAAAAATGGACTTGACATTAAATAACCAACAGTGGTTAGTGAACCATAAAACCGACCCCCCCCCAACAAGGATGGGTGTCTTCGTGGTTTAATGGTCAAAGCGCAAGACTGCAGAATCGTAATAAGCGAGTTCGAACTCGCATTGCGCTATTATCTTCACTTTTAGACAAGTACATTTGAGAAAGGCATGAACTTCACTTATTCTCTCATCTATGGGTTAAATAGTACCACTATTGTCCTTCTGGAAGGTTCAGTTGGGCATTAAATTACCCGAGAAGGTTGATGTGCCATTAAACAACCAAACCGAACCTCCGATCTAATACTAATCATTTTCTAACAGACTTTTTTAACTGTCGATCGGGCTGTAACAATATACTCCCACTACTGGTCTGGGTGGACCTCAGAATAATAGCAACAAATATGTGAGTCCAGACTCCCTAATACTCTAGAAATTTAGTCTTTCCGTTGGATGCTGTTTGTTTTTAAATTCAGTAGACCCTTTTTCGGTGAGGAAACTTATTCCTCTGCAAGGGGTCCACCCGATGTATTGTAAGCCCAGCTGAAGGGTAGACATTTCAGGGACCCTAGAGTAAATACATAGGCATAGAATGCATGCATTATTTCTATGGCTTGTAAAAAAGTGATAAATCAATACCTTCCAACTGATATGCGACAAATCCTGGTGAAAATAAATGCTTTTAACAATGCTAACAAATGACAGTAACCAAGATGCCGATGAGAAATATTAAAGAGGAGAACTATCTTCATTCTAAAACTGGATCCCTGAAACATTCAAGGTTTTTTGGTTGGTTTCTTTGTAAAATGGCATGTCAACATTTGCAAGGTTATTTAATGCCAAAGCCATTCTCCTAGAAGAACAGTAGTGGTACTATTTAACACATAGCTGGGAGGATAAGGGGGTTCATACCTTTCCCAAGGGTATTTACCCGAAAGTGAACGTAATAGTGCAACTGGAGTTCGAACTGGTTTACTACGATTCCGCAGTCCATCGCTTTAACCATTACACCACGAAGACACCCCCAATGAAATATTCAAGATTAAGAACTGATAGAACTGATAGAACTTAAATGAAAAACAAAACAAAACGGTATCAAGCGTCAAAAATAAATAATTTCCTGATGAATATCTTTTTAATCCTTTGTAAAAGAAATGTTTTATGATTTTACATCGTCAGCAGGTAATATTACATTATCTTTTTTCGTTATTGGGGGATCAAATGAATTCTTCAAAATGAATTCTTTTGTTCTCATAAACATTTTAAAAGATCAAGAGACACAAAACAAAAGGATTTTTTGTTTGGATAGCTTTAACCGTTTTCTTTAGTAAACGCCAACGTTTCATTTTTATCAAGTTTTATTAAATTTCAAAATATTAAAATTATCCATTTAAAATTAATTCCTTATTTAGTAACAAGAAGTATTATAGACGGGATGTGTTCCAAAAATATTGAGACTGAAGCTGTATTGACAAAGGTAGAAATGAACAATGAACGAAACGTTCATTTCCTACAAAATACAAGTAGCGTTGAAAATGCATCAAGATTGATGCTGTATTTACCAAGATAAAAATAAACAATGAACGAAACGTTAATTTTCTTCAAAATTCTAGGTGGGCAAAAAAAAAAAAAAAAAATCGAAACTGACATTGTACATGGGCCATTAAATAAGTTTCAAGACATTTTTTTTGTACAGGCTTTTAAAATTGTCATAGACTCTTGAAAATTCACAATGTTATCGCTCGACATCTTATGAGATGACTGATCAATGTTTATGATTTTAGATTCATATGAACAGCTACGGCAGCAATTGGAATACACCCTACTAAAGCCTGATTGTCACAGCTGGTGAATTTCAAAAATGCAATCTGGACGTGACGACACTTTAGAAGAGCGATATGCAATAAAATTGTGTTTTAAACTTGGAAAAAATGATGCCAGAGAAACGTATGGAATGCTTCGGACTGATTTTGGAGCATCTTGTATGAATCGAGCATCATTTTTTTAGTGGCATAAAAGATGCAAGGAAGGATGATGAGAGGTGTGAGAGGAGTAAGGACCGTCATGTGTCTATAGAGACAATAAGTGCACAGTTTGATGTCAATGTGGGAACTTTACACACATTTATTCGCGAGGAATTGAAGATGCGGAAGATTTGCGCAAGGTTTGTCCCAAGGCTGCTCAGAGAAGATCAGAAACAAAGACGCTGTTACGACAGCAGGGAGATAGTCGAGCTGATCAATTCAGATCCCGCAGTTCTTGATGCTCTGGTGACCTGCGATGAAAGCTGGATCTACTGCTAACAAGGAATACTATGTTGAGGTTTTAAGGGAGTTCAGGAAGAGATTTCGTCGGAAGAGGCCAGCATTCTTCAAATCGGATCAGTGGTATTTCCAGCAGGATAATGCAACAACTCCATTCTTGTCACAGACTATTTGACCAAGATGGGCATCAACACAGTTCCTTAGCCTCCCTGTTGTCCAGACCTTGCTCCCTGTGACATTTGCTTATTCCCTAAGCTAAGAGGCTGTCGTTATGAGACAATTGAGAAGATGAAAGATGGTTTGGTTTGGTTTCTTTGTTTTTAATGGCATATCAACCTTTTTAGGTTATTTAATGCCAAAGCCATCCTTCTAGAAGAACAGTAGTGGTACTATTTAACCCATAGCTGGGAGGATAAGGGGGTTCGTACCTTTCCCAAGGGTACTTGTCCGAAAGTGAACATAATAGCGCGACTGGAATTCGAACTCGCTTACTACGAATCTGCAGTCCATCGCTTTAACCATTACACCACGAGGACACCCCCGAAGATGAAAGAGGCTGTGACGAAGGTCATTGACATGCTGACACAATAGGACTTCCATGGGGCCTTGCAGAAGTTGTTGGAACGGTACAACAAGGGCATTGCAGCCGGAGAAGATTACTTCGAAGGGGACAAGAGTTTCATGTGTACACCAATAATACAAATGGCCATACGAAAAAAGTCTGGAAACTTATTTAATGATCCTCGTAACATGATTTTTAGTAGTCATCCTTTTTTTGCATATATATATATATATATATATATATATATATATATATAAAGTAAAAATCAATAGATGTAATCCATTATAAATTAATTCAACAATATATATATATATATATATATATATATATATATATATATATATATGTGTGTGTGTGTGTGTGTGTGTGTGTGTATAATGACTCAATTCTGGTAAGGAAACATATCAACATGATTTTCAGTACTGTCACCCTTTTTGCACACACACACACACATATATATATATATATATATATATATATATATATCAAGTAAAAATCAATAGACGTAATCCATTATAAATTAATTCAACAATCTGTTTTCCTGATCGTTTCCTCAGATGGTGAAGAATTTTTGATGAATTTTGTATCGTTAATACATAATGTCTTAATTTAGACATTTAAGCAATTACAAATCAGTATTCATAATATATATAAAAAGAAAAATATACTATACATAAAATCTTAATCCAGTTGATTATGATCTAGAAATTAATACAGTGCACAGGTATCTTACAGAAATCTTTTCTTATCGGTGATTCCATATTTGAATCCCTGTTCACCAAGATACAACTTTTAGGGAAACAACCATATCCACACGCATCCATATCCAACCCACACACACACATACGCCCGCACATATACACACTTATCATACTTACCAACCCTCCGCTTGGGCAGGATATGACACAAGGTCAATTTTTAAAGCGGAGTTTAACAGGTTTGAATTTAGAGTTTTCCTTCTCCTTGACTAGTTGCCACACCAAGGCTGAAGAACCTAGTCTGTCCTACTATTTACCCATAGCTGGAAGGAGAATAATTGGATTCATACCTTTCCCAAGGGTATTAGTGCTATGTGAAATGCAATCAGTCTCGTCCAGGATTTGAACTGGAATCGCCGTGTCCATTTCCTACGACGATAACCATTACACCACGGGCACCTTATAGATACACATGCAGACACAAACATACACACATGCAGCAAGACACATACGCATACACACACATACACGCAGACACACAAATGCACACCGACACTCATATACACACGCATACACCCACACGTGCACATAGACACACACACACAGACACACACTCGTATATACTCCAGCACACACACACACACACACACACACACACACACACACACATGTTTTAAGTTCAATTATCGGTGATAAAGTATACGTAGATCAAAGTCAAAATAGCGTAGTCACAGAGTCAACGGCGCTTGGTCACTGTCGCCTTTTTGCTGTAAAGTAGACCAACAGTTTTCTTTGGGTACGAAATTTTAAAATGGCATTTAATAGCAGATTCATTGTTAAAAAGATACTTTTTTCCCCTTAAGTTTCCACAGATAAAGAATACAAAAGGTCAACCGTTTCCTCAAAAACGTTTTTTTTTATTTCCCTGAAGGTTGATTTTCTGTTTTTCTTCCAGCAATGTCTTTGACAAGACGTAAGCGAAAAAAAAAGATCTTTTTAAGAATGAAGTCCGCTATCAAATGTCAAATTTACTTCGGTTGGGTTTTATGCCATATCGACCATCGTAGGTTATTTAACGCCAAATCCTCTTTATATATATATATATATATATATATATATATATATATATATATATATATATATGATTTAATTTGGTTGAGTTTTACGGCATACTAACCATTGTAGGTTATTTAATGCCAAAACCTCTTTATACATATATATTAAATATATAGGATTTGATATGATTAGTTTTCATGGCATATCAACCATCGTAGGTTATTTAATGTCAAATCATCTTTATATATATATATATATATATATATATATATATATAATTTGATTTGGTTGAGTTTTATGGCATATCAACCAATGTAGGCTATTTAATGCCAAAACCTCTTAATACATATATATTAAATATGTAGGATTTGGTATGATTGGCTTTTATTGCATATCAACCATTGTAGGCTACTTAATGCAAAACCTCTTTATACATATATATTAAATGTATATGATTTGGTTTGGTTGGGTTTTATGGCATATCAACCATTGTATGTTATTTAATGCCAATTCCTCTTAATACATATATTAAATATATATTTGGTTAGTTTAGGTTTTTATGACATCAACCATTTTATGTTATTTAATGCCAAAACCTGTTCATACATATATAGTAATTTACGAAGCTCTTTGCTTCGATGTGGCACAAGGCCGAATAAATGGGACACCCAATGAGACTCGAACTCACTCGTGTAGATTTTCCGAAGGTGCCCCTGTTCATACATATATATTAGATACATATGATTTGGTTGGATTGGGTTTTATGACATATCAACCATTGTAGGTTATTTAATGCCAAAACCTCTTTATATATATATATATATATATATATATATATATATATATATTAAATGTATAAGATTCGGTATGATTGGGTTTAATGGCATATCAACCATTGTAGGTTATTTAACGCCAAATCCTCTTCATACAGATATATTAGATTAAATATAAATGATTTGATTAAATTGTATTTTTAACATATCAACCTTTGTAGATTATTTAACGCCAAATCCACTTCATATATATTTATTAAATATATATGATTTTTATGGGTGGTTTATGGCATATCAAACATTGTAGTTCATTTAATGCCAAATCCTCTTTATACATATGTATTAAACATATTTAATTTGTAAACACATTTCGTTGATAACATTTTAAAATTAACCTAAGCTCATTTTTTTTTCTTTTTGCATATTGAGTATTTCTATCAAATACAAATTTACTATTTACTATTAATCATTGGTTTTCACGCAATTAAATAGTTTAAGTATTGCTATGTAACAGTAACAATTTAACATCGGTCATTTTACACACATCTAATTTCAGTTTTTGCAAACACTATTTTTTCCATTCAATATCAATCATTTGTATGCTGACCCTGAGTTGGTTACAAGTATTGCTATTTAACACTAATTATTCTATTCAACACTATTCATTCATTTGCACACAATCAAATGGTTCTAAGTATTGCCACGTTTCACTCACAATTCAGTTTAGCCTAAGTCAATTGTTTGCACACAGTTTAAATGTCAATCAATTCTATTTGACCCTATCAGGTGCAACCACTCCGAGTCAGAGTGGACCTGGGAGCAATGGCAATGAAGAGTACCCCATATTCACCAAAGCTCCAAAAGTAGAGCCTAACCATCAGATGGTTTTGTGTCATATCAAGAACACTCTTTGGGCGGTGGGGTCTTACCCCTCTTCATAGACAGAGTCGGTGTATTCAACAGCCTCAGCCGACTGGGTAAGCCAATTTGAAATCCACGTTATCTTAACTTGGGGACATTCAGCTAAGCAAAAGCGTGCAAGCTAATCTCGACTGTTGAAATTGATCCTCACTGGGTGATTCATTCTTGAATTCGGCCCAAATCGAGAATCATGAGTGGCGATCACAAAAAATACTTGATCAGGTCTGCATTTCCCTATCGGGGCACCTTAGACACCAAACCTTGAACTCAACCCTGCAAAGCAGGTATTGCCTGGGAGGACACCTCCGGGCACCAGGTGACTCAAATCACCGTCCCCCCTCCCCACTACGTGAGCGTCAGACAGGCCTTTACTTCAAGCTGTCTCCCACACTAAGCAAAGCTTAATGAAAATATCCGTTTATTCATTTAAAAGTGAGACTGATAAGCAGTGATTAGAGAGAGAGAGAGAGAGAGAGAGAGAGAGAGAGAGAGAGAGAGAGAGAGAGAGAAGGAAGAGAGATTAGAGTGTAACTGGAGCCGGTGTACATCTGATATCGGCTGGCCAGCAAAGTAATTCCTCGTGTCTGCTGTCGTTCCTGGCAGATTCCGTCTTGTTTCATGAGTTCGTAATCGCTTCAACAGACTTACAAGAATAGATTTAAAAAAAAAAAAAAAGCGCTTAGCGCGGGGGCCCAGAAAATAAACACTACTTCTGGTGGTTTACACATTAGTGAAGGTGGGGAGGAGGGCTCAATAAGAAGGTAAGAGAGATTGTCAGAAGAGAGAAAGAGAAAGAGAGAGAGACATTGAGAGATACAGAAAAACGTAAAAAAATTGAGAAAAGAGGAGAAAAAGGGAGAAAGAGAGGGAGAGAGAGTTAGAAAGAGAGAGATTGAGATTAAAAGAGAGAGAAAGAGAGAGAAAAAGTTAGAGAGAGAGAGAGAGACAGACAGAGACAGAGAGAGACAGAGAGAGATAGAGATAGTGGTTGAAAAAGAAAGATAAATGGAAAAAAGGTAGAAAGAGATTTAGTGAAATAGGTAAAAGGGTAAAGAGAGAAAGAGAGATAGTGAGAGAGATTCACAGAGAGATATAGAATTAGAGGGAGAAAATAAAGTTAAGAGAGAGAGAGAGAGAGAGAGTCAGGAAAAAACAGAGAAGAAAAGGAATCACGAAACTATATAAATACGATAAAAAAGCATTTCTTTGGCCTAAAAAATATTTATTGTCAACATAATCTCTTTTTTTTTTTTGTTTGTTAATGCACTTAATTCAGTTTTAAATACCCGAGTTTCAGTGCCAGCAAGTCTCGACGACTCTTTTCAATATTACCGCCGATCTTAATAATGCTGTAATTTGGATACTAATCCTTTGGTGACTGTACCGAGCGCTCCATATACAATTGGTATCACCGTCACATTTATGTTTCATAGTTTTTTCAGTTCTCTAGCAAGGTCTGGGTATTAATCTCTCTTTTCGTTTTCTTTCCATTTTATCCAGTGATCAGCTGGAATGGCAAAGTCAGCAGGTTCTTTTTTTTTAACTATCACTCGATCAGGTCTTCTGACCGAGATTAGGTAATTCGTTTGTATCTCAAAATCCCCGAGAAGTTTGTGCGTCCCATTTTCCAGGGCGGATTCTGGGTTGTGTCATAGACAGTGTAACTCGGATATAAGAGACCCGAATATAAGAGAGATTTCTCTGGTCCCACATTAGAGACTGTGTTACCTTAACAAAATAGACCAAACCCGGATATAAGATACTTATTCTCCGGTCCCGATAACTCTCTTATATCCGAGTTACACTGTACCATAAGTTCATAGGGTCAAATTTAAACTTCTTGTGTAACGTAATTGAACGGCTCATAGAAAAATGAAATTGGAACAAAAGAAAAAAAAAGAAAAAGGCAGACAGTCTATGAACGAGCTGCTGAATACACCGAGTGCACCCCTGCAGAAGAGTAAGAACCCACCACCACCAGTACTGAAGCCGATCTCAAAACAGTCGTGGGTCGAACGGTTTTAATCCTTTTACGCATCTCCAGTTCTTCCAGTCCTTTTGCCAGGATCTTTGAGATTGCCCCAAGGTCTCCGATTAATATCACTGTTATTTTCAGCCCTCAAGCAAGGTCCATGTATTTACCCAGTTTTTCGTATTCCTTTGCTTTTCCCGCGTGATCTGCTGAAATAGCCGAAATAACTTGTTCTTTTCTTCATTTTAACTAAACCAAAGCTTGACCTTGTGGCCGGAATTGGATGATCTGGTTTTATCTTAAAATCGCAGAGAATTTTTTCGATCGTTTTTCGAAACAGATCCTGTCTTTGCATAAAACATTGGTTTGTATCATCAAACATCAGTCACTTGCACCATTCGAAGTAGATCACCTTCGCCACCCCCTCATGCCAATTTTTGTGGGGCTTTTTTGTGTCGATGCGTTGGGCATTTGTACTCGCAGCACCGAACTTTTTAGTCGGGCCGTCTGGCAATCGTGCCGGATGGGGATCAAGGTCAGTGATAGATTCGAGGGCTTCGGTGGGCAAAGAATCATTAACATAGCACTTGACCTTCGGGTCTAGTTCTACGTATGAGCAGGCATACGTGCCGGATTCACATTACACTTAGTGATTCCAAGTCATCACAGGGTCATCTGGTTCAATTTGCACTAAGTGAGCCTATGACCAACATAGACCAGCAGGGCACAAGCTAAGACACGTGCCCGACCTCCCCTTCCCCCTAAAACCCCCACTCTAAGAAATGCCTGGTGTCAAATACTGTCTAGTGGGAGGCAGCGATAAATATTAGTTTGCAAGATTCGCTTCTGAGGTTAATTGTCACATGTCTCTTTCTTTCACTCTCTTTCACACACACACACACACACACACACACACACACACACACACACACACACACACACACACACACACACACACACACTCTCTCTCTCTCTCTCTCTCTCTCTCTAACTCATTGTTTCCTTGATCTGATCTTTTTAAGATTTCGTGCCATAACTTTTTATGGTCTTGTTCTGGGTTGTCATTTGGATCGTTTCCGTTTCTCTCTTTACGTTTCCTCTGCGCCATCGCGTCTACATGATCTCATGCATAACGCGTTTAGTTTACCTTCTGAAGTTTCCAAGCAGATATTTTTCATTTTTCTTTTTCTGATGATTGACTTTCTAATTTTCATTTTGTAAACAAATCTCACAAACCATTGTTTATGAGTTCGATACAAAACAAAACAAAGCAAAACAACAATAAAAATGAAACCCCCAAAAAACTATCATTCAATGACAGATAAAGCAAGACTTTGTAAATATTTGCAAACGCACCCGTCTTTGAGCCTCAGGTAAACTTTTGCTCTCAGGAAGTTCGTTTCTCATTCAGTAGACCTCTTTTGTGCCTTTTTACCAGACTAAGAAGGGGGCTATTGTAGAGAGATTGCTTACTTTTTAACTTTCAACAATCACATATTTACCCCACCCCTCTGCATGAGCGGGGTGTGGCATAAGGTCAATTCTTAAGTGGAATTTAACATGTTAAAAGTCAGAGTTTTCCTTCTCTTAGGCTGGTTGTCATTCCAAGATTAATGGGCCGAGTCTACCCTACAATTTATTCATAGCTGGAGGGAGTATATTTAGATCCACATCTTTCCCAAGTGCTACGTAAAATGAAAACAGACTTGTCCAGGATTCTGGGCTCGGGTCACCGTGTCAATTTCTTACGATGATAACCATTGCACAATAAGCGCCTTCACTATTTCCCGCAAATAGGGAATTCCATCCTTTTAGTTTCCTCCTTTTGTAATGTACCAGAATTGACTGGAAATATACAGAAAATTTGCCGTTGATTTGTTTTTTTTCGATAGGCAATATCCCATGTTAGCGTCTTCCTATGTAAACTTTGTTATCACTGATATAATTCTCTGAAGGAGGTGCCCATGGTGTAATGGTTATCGTCGTAAGAAATGGACATGGCGATACGAGTTCAAATCCTGGAAGAGACTGATTGCATTTCACATAGCACTAATACCCTTGGGAAAGGTATGAATCCAATTATTTTCCCTCCAGCTACGGATAAATCGTAGGGCAGATTAGGTTCTTCAGTCTTAATGAGGCAACTAGTCTAGGAGAAGGAAAACTCTGAATTCAAACCGGTTAAACTTCGCTTAAAAATTGACCTTGTGTCATATCCTGCCCGAGTGGAGGGGTTGGTAAATATGGATATAATTCTCTGAAGAGAACTGACTGAACCAAGGGGTTTCCTTTTTTAAGATTTTAAAATATTTTAATCGTTTTCAAAATATTTCATAATGCACACGATTTTAAAAACAATATTCAAATTTTGTATCTACCATAAGATCTTCACAATACGTATGGGACGGACAAGATGTGACACAAGGTCAGTTTTTAAGCGGAATACTAGAGGTTTGAATTCAGAGTTTTCTTTCTTTTATATTGGTTGCCAAACCAATATAAAGTTTTTCTTCTATATTGGTTATGCAACCAATATACAGTTTTTCTTCTTCTATATTGATTGCCTAAACTACCTAGTCTGCCCGATTATTTACTCATAGCTGGCAAAAGAATAGTTGGGTTCACGACTTTTTACAGGGCATTAGCGGTAAGTGAAATGCAAGAAGCCTCTTCCAGGATTTGAACTTCGGTCATCGATTTCATTTTCTGCTATACTAATAGCTCATCTGATCAAATAATAGCATGTAATAATTTACTAAAATTAGATTAGTATGACACAAGGACAAAAATTATTCAGCACTGAAAGTAAATCGTAATGATAAAAGCAACAAATTGGTCAGCGATTTTTTTTTTCTGTCAGAATTGTTTATTCTTGTCCTCAAACAATAAAGTCTCTTTTCCTTTTGTTTTCTCTTTCACTTAAATACAGGCTTGTGTTCGTGTTTGCGTTTTTTTCTTTCTTTTTTGTTTTTTCTACTTTTTGTCGGAAGGACAGAAAATTATGAGGGGTGCTAGAAAGAAAGAAAGAAAGAAAGAACTTAGAAAGAAAACGAGAGAGAGAGAGAGAGAGAGAGAGAGAGATAAACTAGGGCGCTGAAAAATCCTTACAAATAAAGGCACAGACTGAATGAGCCAGTGTAATTTTCAACCCCCACCCACCCATTCTACTTTGCTGTCCTTCAGGGTCAGTCGCACCTTCATGCTTTTTTTTTGTTTTTTATCTACAGCAGAGTGATTAACAACCATTCAAAAGGCGTCTCCTTTTCCTTTCATCTGTTCAAACTTCCAGGTGCTCGCTCGAGTAGTTGCGACCATCGAGTGGTTCGACCGGTTTTTGTATTTCTCCCCTCCCACCCCCAAGAAATTTCACCTATTTTCTTTGACAAGAGTCGCTGGGTTGGACGAATTAAGATGGAATTATATGTGTTTGTCATGTTTTGTAAAACGAAGACGAGAGAGACAGAGAGAAATAGGAATAGATTGAGATAACGTACATTTGAAGCCGTAGGAGGAGGAATATAATGAGGGGGGGAGAAAAATATAAGGAAATAAAAAGGATAAAACACATCGATAGGAAGAGAAGAAAGATATATATATACATATATATATATAGAGAGAGAGAGGAGAGAGAGAGGGAGGTGTAAAATGAGATAACATGCATTTAAAGGAAAAGAATTTGGTGAGGGGAAGAAAAGATATAAGGAAATAAAGGGTAAAGCACATTGATAGGAAGAGAATATATATATATATATATATATATATATATAGTGAGAGAGAGAGATAGTGGGGAGAGAGGTGGGATAAAATGGGATAACATACATTTAAAGGAAAAGAATTATGACAGGAGGAAGAAAAGATATAAGGAAATAAAGGGTAAAATAGATTGACAGGAAGAGAATATATATATATATATATATATATATATATATATATATATATATAGAAAGAGAGAGGGGGGAAGCGATAGGGAGGTGTAAAATGTGATAACATGCATTTAAAGGAAAAGAATTATGACAGGAGGAAGAAAAGATATAAGGAAATAAAGGGTAAAATACATTGATATGAAGAGAAGAAAGATATATATATATTATATAGAGAGAGAGAGAGAGAGGGAGAGGAGAAAGAGAGAGATAGAGGAGCAAGAGGGAGGTGTAAAATGAGATAACGTGCATTTAAAGGAAAAGAATTATGACGGGAGGAAGAAAAGATATAAGGAAATAAAGGGTAAAATACATTGATAGAAAGAGAAGAAAGTGATATATATATATATATATATATATATATATATATATATATATATATATAAATATATATATATATATATATATATATTATAGAGAGAGAGAGAGATTAAGAGGAATGAAAAGTGAAAAAATGTTGCTGTATTTAATGCATGAACAATCGGTGATTAAACAAATCGGCCGACAGAAAGTTAGATCGATAGATAGATAGATAGATAGATAGATAGATAGATAGATGCTTTGATAAGATAGATAGATAGATAGATAGATAGATAGATAGATAGATAGATATGAACAGAGGTCATTATAAAAGAGTAGAAGAAGACATAATCATCAAGAGACGTCTTGACGAACCCGGAAGTGAATGACAATGCACACAATGCTTTTTACACCCACCAAAGTTGACACTGTCAACCTCTGTTTGTAAAATGACGAGAAAGAAGGAAAAACTTCATCAGCATCAAGGAATTATTAAAGACACACGGAGAAGCACTAAAGGTATATTGAAATCTGTTGAAAACAGTATAGGTGGAGACGACAAATGTAGGAATAGTATGGAAGACCACTGGGGAAAAATATTAGAAAATAAATATCTCCACGGAGAATTAATTAGGCAGGTTTCGGTATTTTTATTTTATGACAAATCAACCTTCGCGGGTTAGTTCATGCTAAAGTCAGCCTCGTAGAAGAACAGTAGCGGCACTTTTTAATCCATAGCTGGTGGGTATAAGGGGTTTGATACCTTTCCCAATGATTTTTGTTTGAAATAGCATAAGCGGTGCATACGATAAGTTACCAGACTTTTTTCGTATGGGCATTTAAAATTGTTGAAGACTTTTGAAAATTCACTATGTTATTGCTATACATCTTATGAGATGACTGACCTATTTTTATGATTTCAACTTCAAATAAACAGCTACAGCAGTAACTGGAATACAACTTACTAAAGCCTGAGTGTCACAGCTGGTGAATTTCAAAAATGCAGTCTGACACTTTAGAAGAAAATATGCAATAAAATTGTTTTAAACTTGGAAAAAATGCCACAGAAACGTATGGAATGCTTCAGACTGCGTGAATCGAGAGCCAGTTTTTGAGTGGCATAAGAGATTCAAGGAAGGCAGGGAGTCTGTGAGGGATGATGAGAGGTGTGGGAGGAGTAAGGAAGTCAATACACTAGAGTTGATTGGCCAAAGGGATAAGGTTAGGGTTAAGGTCACTATGTTGACGTTTTAAGAGAGTTCAGGAAGATATTCCTAGGGAAGAGGCCAGCACTCTTCAAATCGGGTCAGTGGTATTTCCACCTGGAAAACGCACCAGTCCACAACTCCATCCTTGTCACAGACTATTTGACCAAGATGGGAATCAAGAGAGTTGCTCAGCTTCCCTATTGTCCAGACCTTGCTCCCTACGACTTTTGCTTATTTCCCTAAGCTCTAGGAAAAACTTAGAGGCTGTCGTTATTAGACAATTGGGGAGATGAAAGAGGCTGTGACGAAGGTCATTGTCACGCTCACACAAGAGGATTTCCATGGGATATTGAAGGAGTTGTTGGAACGGTACAACAAGTGCATTGCAGCTGGATGAGATTACTTGGAAGGGGACTAGAGTTTCATGTGTGTACTATCAATAAAATGTCTGGAAACGTATCGTATGCACCTGGTATAATTCGAACTTGGTTACAACGATATCACAGTTCAGATTGTTAGCCTCTAGACCAGTTGCCATACTAAGATTTAAAAATCCAAAATGCCCAAGTATTTACCCATAGCTGGATAGAAAATTGAATGCATATTTTTTCCAAAAGTGGTATATGATATTACAATTAAATTCTACTCTAATTTTTCAACAAGAAAAAGTGTTGCATCTTCCTTTAAAAAGTTCCAACATCAACAGTTTTTAAGTTCTGAAAACTTCTTTCTCCCGGATCCTATATATTTTTATTTTGAAACTTAAATCATTCTCAACATACATTTATACCTACTGCATCATTATTAAAAGTTCCAATGATCCGCAGTTGAACTTTCACAAAATTTTCACCCTCTGAGTCAACAACACTGAATGTGGATTTCATATTTAGTGAGAAATTTCATTAGAAGTAAAATAATCTTTTTCTTAAAACAATGCTAAATAAGTATACACTCAAAAACAATAACAGAAAAATATACAGTTTAATAAAAAGGAAGTATCAGATACAGTGGTCAGTTTCGGAAAGGTCTGTAGCACCAAGAATCTTAGTTTTAAACTGGCCTCAAATGAATCTATATATTATAGCTAGACTATTTTAAAAACAATGAATCCTTGCAGTTCTATTAACTAGATATATTCATAAAGGTTGCATTAGAAATTAAGAACAGATTTCTCAATTTTTGGATGAGGAGAATCTTCATAGTAGAGTGATTAATGTGTCGGACTGCGGCATTGTGATGAATTTTTAGTGTTTTGGAAATGGTTAGTTTCTATAACACTATAGATTATTTGACAACACAAATAAATAACGAAACTTCTTTTTAAAACAGCTGGTGTAAAAGAGTAAGAGTGAGAAAGTGCCCCTTTGGGTGTCGCCGGTTAGTATGTTGGTCCTTGAGTTTGTAGGAAGTGTGTGTGAAGCTAGTAGCAGCGTGTTCTTCAGCGAAGGGGTTCCAAGTGGAATCCGTAACAGTTGATGCGGGAGAGGTCTGTTTTGGCTGCTGGCTAGTGGCTCTCTGGTTGCCGGCTGACTACCAAAAGGACTAGAAAAAATAGTTCTATAGAGGAAGAAGGAACCGATGCGCTCTGTCCCGGCAATTGATCGGTTATTGCCGAATCGCTTGGCAGGGGCATTGATTCGCGAAAGGAAATAGATCTGTGGCTGCTACAAATTCTAACTCAAGTTGCATAATTATATTCACTTTCAGACTAATACCCCTTGAAAAAGATATGAACCCCCCACCTTTATCGTCTCTTGCTATTTGTTAAATAGTACCACTACTGTTCTTCTACAAGGATGGCTTGGGCATTAAAGGCTGATAAGAAACCATTGCAAAATACAATAGATGTCAACTGTTGCAGAAAAAAAGAGGGGGGTTAAGCACATTGTAATATAATGGCCGAGGGATTTCGTTTTATGCCTTTGGGTTTAGTCAGGATGAGAACCTTTCAGCTCAGCATATGGGTTAGTTAGGTGCAAACTTGAGCACAGGTGTTGACGCGCGTGCGGGGATAATGTGTCGTTCACAGATGTCAAAATAAAAATCCCAGATAGAAAGGTTGACCAGTGGATGTGATTGACGTCATGCACCAGAAGCGCGCGTGCGGAGGATTTTGGGGATTTTGAAAAAGTCAGTTAGTTGAATTGAGACTAGACACCGGACGAGAAGGGTCGACTTTCGGGGCTCGCAGAGGCCAGACGAATTTGCGTGCTACGGGTGCCGCACGAGTTGGGGCGGGGCAGATGAAAAAGCCAGAATAGAAAGAATGTGTATCTCTCTTCTTATGTCGAAGAACCTTTAAACTCAAAGGTAATAAAAAGTTTTGTACCTGAACTAAGAAGTCGTATGTGTTTTTCGTGTTTCGAGATTCCTATGTTCTATGTATATATATATGAACATTATATATCCATTTCGCATATCCGTATATGGCTATGGTATGATATAATCAGTGAGATGCATCAAAATGAAAACAGACACGACCGATGCAGTTTGATTGTGCAAACTATTTGATTGATTAACTGGTTTTTAACGTCATACCAACCCATCTGGGGTTATGTTATGTCTAAAGTTTAGGGAATGGCTTTATTTGTATGCTCATAAATACATTTTTTTGTTTAGTTGTTTCTCAAGTTTTTTTTGCGGGGGTTATAATTTTTTTTGCATACGATCCTATCTAGAATTAATGATTTTCAAACAAAAGAGTATTAGCACAATGCGAAATGGAGGTCACCAGCATTTGAACTCGGGTCACCGGGCCCAATACGCCAAAAGCATAAACTGTAAAACTAAAATGTAGTGAACATCTACACATAAAACGAATGTCATTATGTTAATCATATACACAGTATAGCGGTTATCGTTGCCGAAAGTAAAAATGGTGCCCTGAGTTCAAATCCTGAACAATACAGTGTTTCACTGGGGAAAGGTAAAAATCCTTTTTTTTTTTAAATATATTATTTTATTGATATCAAGATGATACTATGAGACAGCTTATTGATTAGGAATTTCTTTCTCCCACTGTTGGCCTAGTCGGCTGGGGCTGCAGAATACACCAACTGCATCTTTGCAAAGGGGTAAGACCCTGCCAACGAGTGTTCTGGATATGACACTAAACAATCTGATAGTTAAGCTCCAGCATTTGGGAATGCCGAATACCACTTTATTGCCATCGCTCCCAGGTACATTCTAGCCTGAAATGGTAGCATTTAATTGGGTTCTATCTTTGGGTCAAATTGAACTAAATTGTATGCTGGCGCTAAAATGAATTGTTTAAAATGGGATGTTTTGATATCTAAATTGCATACTTATGCTAAACTGAATTGTTTTAAATAAAACTGTTTTACGTTTAACTCTGTGTATTGCTCCGTTGGTTGGGGGTTGGGCAGTAGAATACACCTACTGCATCTATGCGGAGGGGTAAGACCTCCCCCAACGTGTGTCCTGGATATCACACTAAACAATCTGATGGTGAAGCTCTTGTAATGCTAGAACTTTACAGAGTGGGCATTACTCCTAGGTCAACTCTATTTCAGATTGGTAGCACTTGAGAGGGTCCTATCTAAGGACCAAATAGAACTAAACAGTATATTTATGCTAAACTAAATTGAAATAGAACTGTTTTTGACATTTAAACAGTGTAAATATTTTAAACTAAATTGTTTGAAATATTACTGTTTATATGTATAAAAAAGGATTTGGCATTCGATAACCTGCAATGTTTGATATGACATAGAACCAAACCAAACCAAAATGACTTAATTCGGCGTTAAATTGCCCGAAAAATTTGATACGCCTTAAAACCAACCAACCAACCATTCTTCCACTACTCAAGGTTTGTGTCCCACCGTGGCTAGGAGTGTATCGCTTGCTTTGTCGTGTTTAGCGACGCATAATACTGAAGTACAAATATGTGTCAGGTTTGTACTGTGTAGAAAATGGTGAGGTGCGCCATGGTTTCTGGATCTTGTTGGGGATCCGACTTGAAGTAGTTTTTGATTTTAAAGTCGTTTTATTTAGATTGACAACTCAGTTTGGCGTTGGTTGTGGAATTGTCAATGAAAATGAGGCAACTTACCTAAGTTTTGACCCATGCGCAGTAGTGGTAGCAAATACGAAATTGCGCGCGAATAGAATCTCTTATTTTATGCATATACCGTGCAAATTACTGATTAAAGAATGGTTGGTTGGTTGCTTGCTTACTTGCTTTGTTTTACGTTGTATCAAATTTTTCGGGTGATTAAATAAGGACTCCTGAACTATTCGTTGAATCATATAGAGCGAATCACGATAGGAAGTGGCCTAGAAACAGGTCGGGGTTGCCGGTGGAACAGATCTGATGTTGCAAAACCCGAAATCTGTAATGATACCGGTGTGACATCACTGATGACCTTCTTTAGTGCATTTCGATGATGTTTAATAAGAAAGAGTATAAAAGTAGACAGGTCAGTCGAGAAGGAAAACTTAAAATTAACCTTGAGTTACATCCTGCTCGTAGCGGAGTGTTTATGTAAATGTATTTTAAAAGATTATATGAATGTATACTATCGTGTAGAGATTAATTTTCAGTCATTTTTTCTTAACTGCTCTTAAGTTTCGAAATTAGAAATCGGCCATCATTCGCAAGTGTCATGCCTCTGCACTTACTTGAGAAAGGGAAAAACTACAAAAATATGGCCAATGACCTTATTCTAGCTAAGTGAAGAGGTAATTTTGGGACTTGAATGTTCTGTAAAAAAAAATCAAGCAAATGGCGGAAAATTTGTAAAATATGTTGACACCCAGTGCAAATGACCCCGGTTTTTAACACCTGCTTGATGACTGACAAGGCAGAGGTCGAAGGTCAAAATACTTCCTGAGCAGTGATCTGAGAATAGAATAATGTAAACGATAGACTGGAATTATGAGTGGGTATCTGGGCTTTGACTGATTCATTCTATCACGTGATGCTAGATCAGCGATAGGGCTTTTGAGTTTGTTAAACAGTTGCAGCCGAGAAAATGAAGCAGGGAGATGTATTTAAGAAGCTTGGGGCTTTAGCACTTTCTTTAAACGTTTGGGCTATCATACTAAAGATGTGTAAAGACCTTTCTCTTCTACCTAGCGACGGTTGGAAACCCGCAGAAAAGCTCGACCTTTCCCATTAAAACAAACATTAAATAAAAGTGTGTATTTTAAGCCGTGTTTGTCGACTTCTTTTGTTCACCCGGGCCAGAATGTCGATTGTCACCTTTTATGAGCTGTCTGAGAGCAAGCGCTAACAAGCCACTCTCGCAATATTACAGCTGTAAGTATTATACTGGTAGATACTTTTGCGGTAATTGTAAATGAATGAGAATTTCTATGGAGGGAATCTATTTAATCGTCGTAAAAAGAGAAAAACTGAACTTGCCATTGTTGATATCACAGGAGTGAGACAAAAGTATGCGAAAAACTGAAGCGGTATCAGGACCTTGCTCAAGAACCAAGAAAACTGAAACGGTCTGTGGTCATAATATTTATCTTTATGGTTTCATTTAACATCCTAACAACACATGATGGGTTTGTCTGATAAAGTAAGACCCATAATTTCTTATTTTTTTTACTAACCTTGGGGAAAAGGTTAGCAATTGTAACAAGATAATGGAAATTCTAACAAAAAATAACATAATAATTTAGATAATGTCATAATATAAATAGTTATGTAAATTGTCGAAGCAGTATGTCGTCGAATTGTCTGGTCTTCCATACTTCTGGGGGAATTTCATCAAGCCCTGCGGCTTTTCTATTTCTAATTTTTCTAAGTACTGAGTCGAGTTCTAGAGTAAACGGTCCTAGTTTGATGTCTAATTGCTTACTAATAATTCTCGTGATCGGTTCATGTGTAACTTTCGGTGGGTTTCATCGTAGATTCTAGAAATACTGTTTCCACAGTTTTATTCGTTCTTGTTGGTTGGTAGCTTTCAGTTTAGCTTTGGCAGTGCTCTTTCTTCTGCTCACTTCGTTTATCATTTGCCATGATATCCTATCTTTCACTGAGTCTCTGATCTTATCTATCTGATTTTGTATGTATTCTGTCAATTCTTTTAGGTATATGTTTGCTAATTCATTTTGTGCCTTTTTTTAGTTTCAGGGCATTTGTGTTAGTGTGCTTCTTCCTATTGCGTTTGGTGGCAGTTTTCACGTCTGCACGCTTTTCTTTAACCGCTAATGTCTCCCATGGGACTCTAGATTTAGTTCTGTTTTGTTGGTATGTATTTAGTTGCCACTTCTAAGTGGGCGGTGACGAAATTCTCATATTCGTCATTCGGAGCATGTGTTTCTGTCTTTTGTAGTGCATCGAGTTTGTTTCTTATGTGATAGCATTAAGAAATGATAATTTAGATAATGTAATAATATAAATTGTTCCAAGATAATGGAAATTCTGACAGAAAGTCTCTTGGCAGCCATGTTATTTTTTTTGGTCTGAACTCACTCATAAGTGCGAAGCTTTTTGCAATGTCATTAGCAACTTACTACGGATTAACAAGAAATTCTGTCGATATAGTAAAATGTATTTTGTATTTGTCATATAATGATTAATTATTGGTTAAATTTGAAGCTGCCAAAGTATGTTAAAATAATTACAATTTTATTAACTTATATTTTTTATTCCGGTTAGCCCCATACCTTCTTTATCATCTGTCTAGACTACGTGCTTAGAACAGTTATTGATAAAATCAAAGAAAACGGTTTCAAGCTAACAAAGGAAAAAAGCAGAAGGTACCCTGCAGAAACAATTACCGACGCCGTCTACGCCGATGATATTGCGCTTCTGGCAAATACACCCACCCAAGCCGAAACCTTGCTACATAATCTGGAACGAGCCGCTGCAGACATCGGCTTCCATGTCAATGCACTCAAGACAAAATATATGTGCTTTAATCAAACAGGCAACATCTCCACACTAAACGGTAGCTCTCTGAGACTAGTAGACAAGTTCACCTACCAAGGAAGCAGGGTCTCATCAACCAAGACAGACATCAACACGCGACTAGTAAAGGCATAGACAGCTATCGATAGCCTATCGGTCATATGCAAGTCAGACCTAACCGATAAAATAAAACGCAGTTTCTTCCAAGCAGCAGTCGTGTCAATACTGCTCTATGGATGCATTACATGGACGCTAACTAAATGTATAGAGAAAAAGCTTGATGGCAACTGCACAAGAATGTTGTGAGCACTAGTGAACAAGTCCTGGAGGCAGCACCCCACAAAGAAGCAGCTGTACGGCTACCAACCACTCATCACGAAAACTATCGAAATTAGACGAACCAGACATGCAGGACACTGATAGAGAAGTAGGGACGAGCTCATAAGTGATTTACTCCTGTGAACCCCTTTACATGGACGAGAAAAGGCAGGACGACCAGCTAGAACTTACATACAGCAGCTCTGTGAGGATATGAGTCTAGCCCTGAAAACCTGCCGACGGCAAGGGACGATAGGGAGGGGTAGCGAGAGAGGATCAGGGATGACTGTTCTGATGGCTTGAGATGATGATGATGATGATGATATTCTATTTATTTTAAACTTTATAACTTTTTAAAAAGTTTACATCTTAATGGTTTAAAAATTGACATTTTGACGAGTACAGAAACTACACTTTGATCTAGATAAAAAAGTCCGTATACTAAAAAAAGGCAAAGTAGACAATAAATTTACTAAATCGCAAAAAAATATGATAAAACACCTAATGTACATGAATGATATTTAGGTATTTGCCAAAAATGAAAACAGGTGAATCAGCTGAGACAATAGTATACGCCTACTGCACCTCGGCAGAGGGGTAAAACAAGCATCGAACAAGTGTCTTGGATATGACACTAAACCATCTGATGACAAGTCTCCAACCCAGAACATGTGTGAAATGCGGAGTACCCCTTCATTGCCATTCCTTCCAGGTCTCCTCTTACCTGGAGTGTTATCACATGATAAGGTCCGATTTATAGGTCAACTAGAACAGTTTGGTTATTTAAACTGTGTGTAAACAAATGGCTTACACTAGATTGAATTGGTTGAAATAGAACTATTTGATCATTTAACAGTGTAAACAAATGACTGATGTTTAATTGAATTGTTTGTGATACATAGCAATACTTGAAACCATTTAAATGTAGCAAAAAAAAAAACAACAAAAAAACACAGAGTTCAGGCTCTTCTAAAAATATTATCAACAAAATGTGTTTACAAACCAAATATATTTAATATAAGTATAAAGAGGATTTAGTTTAAAATAACCCGCAACGGTTGATATGCTAAGTATTCTTATCTAATAGTAATAATTGCCCAGTCGGCTGGGGCTGTAGAATACGCTGCATCTATGCAGAGGGGTAAGAACACGTCCCCAACAAGTGTCCTGGGTATGACACTAAACAATCTGATTGCGAGGTTCTAGTATTGCTGGAGCTTTGGGAAATGCGTAGTATCCTTTCATTACCATCGCTCCTAGGTCTACTTTGACCCGGAGTGGTAGCACCTGAAAGGGTCCTATCTACGGGTAAAATAGAACTAAATTGAGTACTTATGCAAAACTGAATTGTTGGAAATAGAACTGCTTTTGACATCTAAACTATTCTTACGCTAAACTGAATTGCTTGAAATAGAACTGTTTTGACATTTAACTGTGTGTAGACAAAAACTATACTTACACTAAACTGAATTGTTTGAATTAGAACTGTTTGACTAAACGGAATAGTTTGAAATAGAAATGTTTTTGACAATTAAACTGTGCAGTCATGCTAAACTGAATTGTTTGAAATAGAACTGTTTATCTGTATAAAAATGGATGTGGCATTAAATAACCAACAAAGGTTGATGTGTCATAAAAACCAGCCAACCAACCAACCAACCAACCAATACAAATGGTTTTTTAAACCAACGATGATATCCTAACAGTTGATCTAGCAATAGTGGCAATGAAGGGATCCCTGAATTCCAGTTTAGTGTCATAACAAGGATCTATTTTGGCCTTGTCGGCTGGAGCTACAGAATGCACTGACTGCATCTCTGCAGAGGGGGTAAGACTCCACCCCCCGAAGAGTGTCCTGGATATGATACTAAACAATCTGGCTTCAGTAATGCTGGAGCTTGGGGGAATGCGGAGTACTCATTCATTGCCATCACTCCCAGGTTCACTCTGGCCCGGGGTGGTCGCGCCTGATAGAGTTCTATCTATGGATCAAATAGAACCATTTCACTTTTAAACTGTGTACTTAAGCTAAACAGAACTGTTTGAAATAGAACTGTTTGATCATTTTACTGTGCGTAAACAAACGATTGATGTTTAATTGAACTGTTTGTGATACATAACAAAACTTGAAAACATTAAACTGTGATTTTTTTAGGATTTCAGGTTCAAATGAACAGATACAGCAGCAATTGGAATACACCCTACTAAAACCTGATTGTCACAGCTGGTGAATTTCAAAATTGCAATCTGGACGTGGGGTCACTTTAGAAGAACAATATGCAATAAAATTGTGTTTTAAACTTGGAAAAAATGATGCTACAGAAACGTATGGAATGCTTCAGACTGCTTTTGGAGCTTCTTGCGTGAATCAAGCATCAGTTTTTTAGTGGCATAAGAGATTCAAGGAAGTCTGTGAGGGACGAGGAGAGGTGTGGGAGGAGTAAGGAAGTCAATACTCCAGAGTTGATTGGCCAAAGGGTTAGGGTTAGGGTTACTATGTTGAGGTTTTGTGGGAGTTCAGGAAGAGATTCCTAGGGAAGAGGCCAGCACTCTTCAAATCGGGTCAGTGGCATTTCCAACAGGACAATACACCAGTCCACAACTCCATCCTTGTCACAGACTATTTGACCAAGATGGGCGCCAAGACAGTTGCTCAGCCTACCTATAGTCCAGACCCTGCTCCCTTTTGGTTATTCCCGAAGCTAAGAGGCTGTCGTTATGAGACAATTGAAGAAATGAAAGAGGCTGTGACGAAGGTCATTGATACGCTCACACAAGAGAACTTCCATGGGGCCTTGCCGAAGTTGTTGGAACGGTACCAGAAGTGCATTGCAGCTGGAAGAGATGACTTGGAAGGGGACTAGAGTTTCATGTGTGTACTATCAATAAAAGTGCCGATATGAAAAAAGGCTGGAAACTTATTTAATGATCCTCGTAATTACATGTGATCAATTGATTATTATGTATGGTTTTGGCATAAAATAACCCATCAACGTTTATATTCTATTAAGAATAAACCAAAACAAAAATAGAATTATAGAATTAATAATGTGATGAAGACTAGAAACATAAAGATTATTATTAGCTACTTGAAACTACTGTACCATATTCACAATTAACGCCATGTGCGAAATAGACATGGCATGTTGGTAACATATATACATCGCACATATGAAGAACATAGGAATCTCGAAATTCGAAAACCCGTAACGACTTCTTGTTCAGGTACGAAACCTTTTTATTAACTCTGAGTTAAAGGTTTCGATACAAGGAGAGAGAGACACAATCTTCTACGCTGTCTTATTCATTTGACCCCCATCTCGAGCGGCCCCCCCATAGGGCGCAAGTTCGCCTCGCGTCTGCGAGCTCCAAAAGTCGAACCTCTTCGTTTGGCGTCCTGTACTCAACTCCGTAACTTTCTTCAAATCTCCACAAACCTCTGCGCGCTTCTGGTGCGTGACGTCACTCGCACCCCGTCACCCGTTTCGTCTCGGACTATTGTGACATATGAGTGACACTTCCATCCGCCCGCGCGCGCCCGCGTTAACACCTGCCTCAATGTTTGCACCTAACTAACCCATGTGCTGAGCCGAAAGGTTGTCAGCCTCACTTAACACAAAGACATGGACCGAAATCCCTTGGCCATTATGTTACACTACATAATTTCTTGTAAATTATTGGTGTTAGATAACTGTTATGGGGACATATTCTACCATACCCCAAAGATGGACTCGTGCAACATAAACATATTTTCCGAGCTTAGCTCGCTCGGGAGAGACAACTTCTCGTTCCTTACGAGACATTTGACAGACGGACTGCAAGCCGAGCACGGCTAGTACTTCCTTTGTATGACTTCCTTTTTCTGCTAACACAATAACGTTTATCTATCACCCGTTGTTTGAGTTGTTCTTCAACTGGTCTTATCTGAAGACCACAATAATAACAATACTTGAAACTTCAGGATTATATGTATAATGATAAATTATTTGTATGAAAAACAGTTTCTTGAAGCTGTTAGTGTTTACTAAAATTATCATTTTTGAAACCATATAATTGTGTGCAAACAATCATTTTTATTATCTAATAGAAATAAGTCATCATCATCATGTCGTGCCGCTAGCACGGATATCCCTGACCGTCTCTTGCCACTTCTCCCTATCGTTTATCGCCTCTGGCAGGTCTTCAGGGCTACATCCCTTATCCTCATAGAGCTGCTGTATGTATGAATGTATGTTCGAGCTGGTCGTCCTGCTTTTGCTCGGCCATATGTGGGGGTCCATTGGAGTACATCACTTATGAGCTAGTCCCTGCTTCTCCAGCAGTGTCCTGCATGTCTGGTTCGTCTAACTTGGATAGTTTTCGTGATGGGAGGTAGGTGGCCGTATTGTTGGTGCTTTGTGGGGTATTGCTGCCTGGACTTGTTCAAAATTGCTCGCAGCATTCTTGTGTAATTGCCGTCCAGCTTCTTCTCCAGCCGTTAGCGTCCAAGTAGTGCCACCATATAGCAGTATCGATACGACCGCTGCTTGGAAGAAACTGCGCTTCATTTTATCGGTCAGGTCTCAATTTCATATTATTGATAGCTTAATAAGTAGTTTAAAACAAATAATTTTATACAAATTATTTGTATTAGATTAAAAAAATATTAGATATCATATAACTGTGTACAAACAAAATGACTGACAAAGAAAGAAAAACGATAATAAAACATTGAAAATATTGTCATAATTCCAGCCTAACATTTATAAATGAATCCCATTTAGTCAGTTGTGTTTTACTGCACATCAACCCTGGAAGGTTATTTAATGCCAAATCCTGTTTATACATATACAGTGTGTCCCTCCTCCACAAAAAAAAAAAAAAAAAAAAAAAATTGACATCATTTTAAAAGTAATTATCTTGAAAACAGCACAGTCTAGCTCAATGAATTGGACAATTTAAATGTTGACCATCAGAAGTTTGTTCTGGGACTGATTTTCTTACTGTTCTATATAAGGACACGGTAGTTAAGATCTTGCCACACATGTTGTAGCATGTCTCCGGTAACATTATTCAGTGTGAAAGTGATTCTTTGCTTAAGTTCTTCAATGCTAGCCGGAAGAAAGTTGAGACATCGACCATTCCCTTCATACATCCCCATACGAAGAAATCACACGGGGACAGGTCCGGTGACCACGGCGGCTTTTTCATCAGAAAACTTCCATCTCCATCACGTCCTATCCATCTCTCTGGAAGATTCTCATTAAGATAAGCACGCACTGTCCTCTTCTTTTAAATATAAAATCTTGATCTGTTTCTATGAATTCGGCAACAAGAATTTCCCAAATTAGTGGTCTGCGAAATAATGTCATTTTCGGGGGGCGCCCTGAACGTTGGATATATATGATTTGTAAACGAATAGTTTGTAAGTAATATTATTTTAAAGGAGCCAGAACTTATTTTTATACACAGTTAAATGGTTTCATGTAATGTCATTATTTCAAGTTTTAAAAATTGCTAATAGGTCGCTTTGAATTTATTTGTTTACACACAAATAAATAATTTCAAGCATGACTATGTAATTTTAATAGTTCAATTTATTATCAATAATTTGTTTGCACACAAATAAATAATTTCAAGCATGACTATGTAATTTTAATAGTTCAATTTATTATCAATAATTTGTTTGCACACAAATAAATAATTTCAAGCATGACTATGTAATTTTAATAGTTCAATTTATTATCAATAATTTGTTTGCACACAGTTAATGGTTTCAAGTATAGTAAAGGATGAGATAGTTCTATTTGACCAATAAATGAAACATTAGCGAGTACTATCATTCTAGGTCTGAGTGAACCTGGGAGTAATGGCAATAAAGGGTTTCTCCATATTCTCTGAAGTTCTAAGACTGGATCTTCACCATCAGATGCAGTTTAGTGTCATAACCAAGACGCTCATTAGTTGTGGGGTCTTACCCCTCTGTAGAGATGCAGTCGGTGTATTCTACAGTCCCAGCTGACTGGGCTGAATCATAGTTCTGCTGCAAATATTACTCATGGACTTGTTATGCCGTTAGATAAACCAAATCTTTCTTTATTTTTGGACTGTTCGATTTTCTGCAATATATGTATATATATAAAGTTGGCAACCTTAGTCGAGGGTGACCCAATGGCTCCCTTTTTAATAGCTACTACCCCGAGGTGTAGGGAAGGGCGCTACTCCTTTCCCAAGATTGCTCCACTTTACCCTTGATCCTAACCTGATCATACTGAGTGCTAAGCAAGGCAGCATCAAGTACTATTTTTGGAGTCTTTGGTATGACTCGACCTGGGATTGAACCCTGGTCTCCCGGACGATTGGCAAAAACTCAACTCATTAGGTCAATGGTCCGATATATATATATATATATATATATATATTAGCTAAAATATTTTTTTAGAATATGCACATACACAGATGGCACAGAGTTAGATGTATCGTGTATATATGTAAATGTTATACATATATCTGGTCAGAATGAATGTAATATCCAATTTTAGTGAATATATCATAAATTAAAAAAAACTTATGTCTATAGACATATTCGATTATAACATAATCTTCATTGCTTCCTAGAACGTCATTCCATTAGTCAATGAATTCAGAGATGCAACGCTTGTAAAATTCTTTAAGTTTTGATGCAAAATCTGAACCAACACGTATTCAATCTTTTCTTTTTATGTCAAACTCAGCACCATCCAAATGATTCAATAATCTCCGAAACAAGAATTAATCCGAAGGAATAAGTTCGAGGGAGAATATAGAGGATGAAGCAACTTTCCCCATCGAAATCTTTTAAGAGATCTTTACTCAAGTGGACCGAGTGAAGATGGGTGTGATGGAGAATGAGTCCTTTTCTGTAGACTAAGGAAGGACGTTTTTGTCCCAAACTGTTTCCAAAACGACCAATTTGATTGCTGTTGAGATTAGAGGTTATTGTTTGATTATTCTCAAACTTCATAATAGAAATAATGAATATCCAATCACGTACTCAACATGATCTTCTTCGGATGAAGTCCACTTCTTTGTTGCTAAGTAGATCTGTTTCCTTGTCTGATTTACTGACCACAGCGTTTAATGTTATGATAAAGGATCCACTTCTCATCACCTGTAACAAGGCTTCTAAAAAAAAGTACACTATGGTGTCATGTAAGTAATGAATGTAGAGTCTCTGGAGACATGTTTTACTCATAGAGTAGAAGATGTCTTATGCGTTCTTTAGTTGGAACGAACATTAGGGTGAATACCGAAGAAGATTACGGAGAATATTCTTATAACATGAAAGAAAAAGATAAAAATTACTCGTTGTATCATTCGTAGATGATAATAAGAGGCAATACTTTAATAAATGTTGTCTAAAACATTTATCTAGAAAATCGGACATCGTATTCGTTTTAACCTGATACATGAATGTGTATCAAAGGGTAGAACTTCATTTAAGTAAAGTGTTGCTATAATAGATAAGCGTAAACATTTTGTATTTGCATATATATATATATATATATATATATATATATATATGCAAAAACAAAGTGTTTTTTTCATTTTCTTAACTGCCTGATAATTGTTGTTTTGCAAAAAAACTCCATGAAATCTTGGGGCCGCAGTCCCAATTCTATTGATTAGATATATATCTAATATATATTATTATTATTATTATTACATAATGGCTCTATCCTAGATTTTGAGCACTCTCCATATTATATTGCGTTTGGTTCAACAGAAACCCACAAAGTGATTTAGTGACAACCAACACTCTATATATATATATATATATATATATATATATATATATATATATATATAATGATAAGTAAATATATATTAGTTTTTATATTTATTTGATAGAATGGATGTTGATATGCAATCATTGGTTTCATGCCTGTCTTTATACGACAATCATCAGGCAGAAAAAGTTTTTTCTGGCTGATGAAGTCCACCTCCAAATTGATGAACATGTCTGTTTTTTCAACTGATTCATTGACGACGGCGTTATGATAAAGGATCCACTTCTCATCTCCTGTAACAAGCATGTTTTAAAAACGGGAACTGATGGTGTTGCGTAAACAATGACTCACAACCAGTGACACGTTGTTGCAGATTCTGTGGAGACATGTTTTACTCTCTGAGTATAAAACATGTCTAATATGTTCGTAAATTGAGACAGTGGAACTCGGGTGAAAAATTTGTTTTATTCTCTATATTCTCCTGTACTTTTTTTCTTTTGATAATCTCAAGTTTAGGGAATTATAGAATAATTTGGATGGTCTTTGATTGACAAGAAAAGAGATTGATCACGAATAGAATTTTACAAGTGTGGCGTCTATAAGCTTGTGGACTGATGGAATAAAGTTCTTGGAATCAATGGAGGTTTATGTTAATGATTAAATATTTCTGTAGACATAAGATTTTTCATTAAAAATATACACACTAAAATCGGGATGAAGGATGATTCCTTTTTCGTTGACTTAAGAGGGACATTTTTCATCCAATGAAAACGGCAAAGTTGATTGCAGTAGAAATTAGAAATGATCATTTGATTATTGTCTAACAGATCACAATAGACAATTCCTTGAATATCCCGCCATCTACTCAATGTGGTCTTCTCTCGGTGACTAGGAAGGCCTGTTTCCTCGACTGATCCACAGATGACGGTATTTAACATTATGATAAAGTATCCACTTCTCATCACAAATAACAAGACAGTCTAAAAAAGGTACCTGGTTGTTTGATTATTGTTTAATAGATCATAAAAGATAATTTCTTGAATATCCCACCATATACTCAACGTAGTCTTCTTAGGATGAATTCAACCTCTCGTTTGCTAGGAAGGCCGGTTTCCTTGACTGATCCACTGACGATGGTGTTTAGAATTATGATAAAGCATCCACTTGTCATCACCAATAACAAGCCTGTCGAGAAAAAAAAATTAAGGTGTCAAGTAAGCGATGAGTCAGAACAAACAACTGCAGAATCATTTTGATAATCATAGGTTGACATCAAGAAAAGAGATTGAACACAAGTTGGTTTCATATTTTGCATCAAAACCTAAAGAATTTTACAAGCATGGCATCTATAAGCTTTCTGACAGATTGAAGCAATGGAGGTTATGTTAATGATTAAATTTTTCTATAAGGATAATTTTTTTTAATATAAACATATAGGCGAAAATCGGACATTAAATCCGTTTCAAACTCATGCATGCTTATATAATCTATCTTAAGATTTTCAAAATAATTCTACATATTTCAGCTTGGGCTCACACACACACACACACACACACACACACATATATATATATATATATATATATGTATATATATATATATATATATTTGTGTATGTGTGCCAGTACACTTGTACGTTCGTGCGTATTTGCACTGTGATTCTTTTCATAAAAATATCAATAAGATATATTAAATAAATGCATTGACCTGAGAGAAAAATTGGTGAATTTGGGTTAAGTTTCCGAGAGAGAAATGAGTTTCAGCTTCTCTCTGAACCTTTCTGGAAGTGACAGTAATTGATGGAGAAGCAGTTATCTTCTTAGTTTTTCTTGGTTAGACAACCTGTTATGGGGAAGGGAAACTATGATTTCAAACCAGCTTTAAACCACTTAAAATTGACTTCGTGTCACATCCTATCCGTGGTGGAGGGATTGGGTAATTAGACACAATTAGACTTAAACAGAACGAGATAAAGTATTAGATAGATAGATAGATAGATAGATAGATAGATACGAATAGGCAGAGATAGATAGATAGATAGATTTGAAAAGGCTCTTATAGATGTGAACAGATTGAGATAGATAGATAGATAGATAGATAGATATGAAAAGGCTCTTATAGATGTGAACAGGCTTAGATAAATTGATCGATAAATAGATAGACAGATAGATATGGTAAAAGGCAGGGGTGTATGAGTGACTCAGTGAAACTCGAATTCACGAGTAATGGTTTGTTAGTCAAGCTTGCTAACCATTACACCACACAAGGAACACCCAATTAGTATATGTTTAACTATTTACTAAACTTTGCTTAGTTGTGGCACGAAGCCGGGTTCGTGGAGCTTCCAGTGAGAATCGAACTCCCTTATGATGCTTTGCTGGTCTAGTTTTCCAAAAATTACACTCTGTGAAGTGCCCAAGTTGATGGGTGAGTTATGTCTTACTGAGTGTGGGGTATCGGGTGGAGTGTATCAGAAAGCAAACGTGTTTACGGCTTCTTCTTCTTTCTCTTTCTTTTTTCTTTTATGGATATATTTTATTCTTTTTCTCGTGACGCACATCTTACAACCCGAGGTAGATCATATAGGTAGTTAAGTAGCTACTTCGATGCCATAAATTTATCGAGTTTAAAAGAACCAGAACGTTGCAACCATTTGTATTAATCCAGTATTACTAGGTGATTTTAGAATTCTCGCTTAGTCTTGTCTCTGCTTTCACCCCCATCCTTCGTTTTTGTTTTCTTTCAACGATTTTCTTAAAACCAATTTAATTTGTCTTCGTCTGGGAACATTGTTGTCGCCATATTTCTTTTGTTTGGCAAAGTTCGTTGGCATTGTGTTGAGTCAAAAAGAAATATGTAAAAATTACTTTTCATTCTAAATTGTATTATGTGTAAGATGAGCTAAACTTCGGGTTTTGTGAGATGTAAGTGAAATGTAAGATAATACAAAAAGAAAGAAACGAAAAGAAAAGAAAGAGAAAATACTGTGAAGACAAAGGAAGAAAGAGAAGGAAGAAGAAAATAAGCTGAGCTAAAGAGAAAAGTGGACAAAAGTGCAAAAGAATGGAAAAGAGAAGAAATAAAGAGAAAGCGAGAAGAAAAGAAAAAAAAAAAAAAGAAAAAAGAAATTGAAAAAAAGAGAGAACTCAAGATAGAAGAAAGAAAGAAAGAATGAAAATGAGGAAAGAAGACTGAAATCTAGAAAAATATAGCAAGATACAAGAATGGAATTTTTTTTAGAAAGAGAGTAAGATAATCAAAGAATGAGAAGGAAAAGGGTGAGAGGAAGGAAAAAATATAGGTACAAAAGAAAGGAAAAATAGAAAGAGAATTGACTAAAAAGAAAAGAAAGAGAAAGAGAGATGGAGAGAAAGTAAAAAAGGTAAATAATAAAAAAGAACAATGAAACGTAGGAAAGAAAGAAAAAAGAAGAAAATAAACAAAAAGAGAAAAGCAAAGAGAAAGGCTAATAGAAAAAAGAATGATAAGAAAAAAGAAAGAAACAAACGTGGGTAAGAAAAAGTCTTTGAAATAAATAAATAAAGAAAGAAATAAAGAAAGAAGGAAAAGAATGAATTTTGGTGGTGATTGTGGAAAAAAATCAAGTAGGAACGGACGTGACAGAGAAACAGAGACAGACAGACAGAGAAAATTGAAGAGAAAGAAAGAAAGAAAGAAAGATGAGAAACATGCATTAAACAGAAGAAAGAAAGAAAAAAAGAAAGAAAGAAAGAAAGAAAGGAAGAAAGAAAGAAAAAGGATGAGAAACTGATATTAGAATGAAAAAAGTAAGAAAGTAAATGGATGAGAAAAAGACATTTGAAAGAAAGAGGTAAAAGGAGGCTAAAAAAAGAAAGAAAGAAAGAAAGAAACGATTTAGTAAAAAGAAAGAAAAATGAAACAAAATTGGGATTTTTTTAGGGATGTTTGAGACGTTTGTCGAAATAACTGAGAGAGAACAACCGTTGTTGTTCGGTGAAAAGATATAATCCATGTTCATCTCATAGAAGGGTCGCTTGCTTTTTCTATTGTGATGTGATTGTGTGTAGAAAGAAAGTCAAAAACTGAACAAACAAATCTCTTTACAACTTCGAAAATTGTATATTATTTGTTTGTGATATAAGAGAAGCTACCAAAATGAGCTATTTCAGATTTTTGGCTAATGGCATGTCAACCATTGTGAGTTATTTGATACCAAAGTCATTTTTGAAGGAGTGACGCTATTTAACCTTTGACTTGAGAGATAAGAGGATTCATACCTTTCCCAAGGGGCATTAATCCAAAAGTGAATGTTAACTAGAGTTCGAATTCGCTTACTATGATATTGCAGTCCATTACGTTAGCCACTGCGCCAAGGGAGACATCTCCCGGAAAAGATTGGTAAAAATCATCCCCAAAATGAACGGATCACGTTGCATATTTATCAAACAAGAAACAATTAAAATCTTCCCTTCAGTTCATTGCTCAGGCGGCTGCGGCTGCTTCTCTGCAGAGGGGTGAGACCCCCCACCACCACCAGCAACAAGTATCTTGGATATGGCATTAAACAATCTGACAACGAGGTTCTAGTAATTCTGGAGTTTTGGAGAATGCGCAGTACCACTTCATTGCCATCGCTTCCTGTCCACTCTGGTATTGAGTGGTAGCACCTGGTGTTATATTCTTACTGACGCAATGATAACAGACGCAGGAGGGACTTCTTTATTATAATATTTACCTCTCACTTTATTGCAAGGGATCGAAAAGGTTGTGTGGAGTTTTACTGTGAGAGAGAGCTGGAGACCGAACATAAGTGAAATATTTTAATCCCAAACTTATGGCCGTCAGCGTTGTGTCTTTCTCGTTCTCTTGATGTTCAACCGGAGGTCCGGAGGCCCACTCTGCTGGGCGATGGCTTTCTTTATTGCATCTTATCAGCATCTTCTCTGGACCCCAACTTATCAGGGCCTAAATGGAACGTGCCACTTCCTTCCGGTGCATCACCTTGGAATAGCATTTTTGGGCCGGGTCGAAGGTCAAAATATTACACCTGGTAGGGTCCTATCTATCACTCAAATAGAACTAAACGGTGTACTTATGCTAAACTGAATTGGTTGAGATGGAACTGTTTTGACCTTTAAACTGCGTACTTATACTAAACTGAATGGTTTAAAATAGAACTGTTTTCACATTTAACTGTGTGTAAACAAAAAACTATACTTATACTAAATACTAAAGTGAATCGTTTGAAATAAAACTATTTATATGGATAAAAATGGATCATTGATACCCTATAATGGTTGATCTGCCATAAAACCAAACCAAACCAAACCAAATCGTTCGTTTCATTCTATATCTATAAGTTTTCTTTGAAATCACAATTTTCTTCTTAAATTTTTTTTCCTTCTCCAAAAGGTTTCATCTGGTGACTATGTTTTTTTTTGTTTACAAGAAAGTTAGATTTGAATAATTTTTACTTTTTATACCCGATTGGCATTTGAGCACTTTGCTTTATCCAGCGTTTTTAAAACATTTTTTTTAAATGTTTATACAGTAGATACAGAGTCAAAGACAGTTGGCGACTGTCAGTTTCACGTCTATGCGATCATATGATGATTGCCAGGTTGGAACCTCTTGGCAGGAGCCTTTTTCTCTCCATTGTGTGATGTCTTAGCCGAAAAACTGATTGTTACGAAGCGCCGTTGACTGTGTCTATTTACATCTAAACATACTCTATCACCGATATCGAGTATTCTTTCTTCATAAACGTAGCAATGCGCTCACACACACACACACACACACACACACACACACACACACACACACACACACACACACACACATATATATATATCAGGGAAAACAGAAATAAATCCAACTGCATTTATTTATACAAATATAAAAATGTATATAGAGGATGGTTCTATTTTTATTTGAATTATTTGCCAACGTCAACGTTTTGGTTTTTATATTAAACCATCATCAGGACGATATTGATATGTGATATGTTTTGCTAAAAAGTCAGACTGTTTTTTTCAACTTATTTCCTTATTTACTCAAATTAGTGCTAAAAAATTACAATATATCTTATTTCAATTAGTTAGTTTTCATTATTCATTTATTTATTTTTTTCTTTTAGTTTTTTAATCGCACTTCGAGACATATTTCTACCAAAATATCAAACAGCTATATATATATATATATATATATATATATAAAGTTTAATTTGGTTTGTTTTGGTTTCACGGCATATCAACCTCCACGGCCATTTAATGCCAAATCAAGTTTAAAACAAGGTGGTGGGGGAAGAAACGGAAAGATATATTCTGTTGGAATTTATTAGAAGAGAAACAGTTTGTAGAAAAAATCTTGATTTGTTGAAAGTTTATTTGTAGAGAATCGTCTTGTAGTAAAAAAAAGATTTTTTTAGAACTGTTTGTGGAAAGAATCAAATTTTGTTGAAGTATTTCTTGCAGAGGCATGGACAGCTATCGATAGGCTATCGATCATATGGAGATCTGGCCTGACCGATAAAATGAAACGCAGTTTCTTCCAGGCAGCGGTCGTATCGATACTGCTGTATGGTGGCACTACTTGGACGCTAACTAAACGGCTGGAGAAGCTGGACGGCAATTACACAAGAATGCTGCGAGCAATATTGAACAAGTCCTGGCAGCAATACTCCACAAAGCACCAACTATACGGCCACCTTCCTCCCATCACGAAAACTATCCAAGTTAGACGAACCAGACATGTAGGACACTGCTGGAGAAGCAGGGACAAGCTCATAAGTGATATACTCCTATGGACCCCCACATAAGGCCGAGCAAAAGCAGGACGACCAGCTCGAACATACATACAGCAGCTATGTGAGGATACGGGATGTAGCCCTGAAGACCTGCTATAGGCGATGAACGATAGGGAGAAGTGGCGAGAGAGGGTCAGGGATATCCGTGCTAGCGGCACGACATGATGATGATGATGATTTCTTGCAGAGGAACAGATTGTAGAAGGAATTTGGTCTTGTTGAAATTTCTTTTATATTTTTCCGTATATATTTATCGCTTTTGGGAATAACATTACATTTTTTTTATTTCAATATTTTGGAACAGTTGCTTCATGTCATTTGCACTAGAAAAGGTTTCTCTTATAAGGGCCAGGTCGGTACATTCAATGAGGATGTGTTTCACAGTGTATTTGGTCTGGCATGCATGAAAAAAAGGGGGAGTATAAGGAAGAGAAGAAAAAGAAAAGAAAGAAATAGAGAGAGGGAAGTGGAGCAAAAAACATCAGGTTTTAACACAAACTTCTCGCCCAAGTCTTTCTGCTTATTTTTTTTTTTTTCTCTTTCCATTCTCTTTTTAATATCTTTTATTATTTTGAATGGGGAAGAGTCTATTGTAAAGATAAAAATGAATTCTCTCCATTGTGTGATTGCTGTCTGATGAAGCTGATCTCATTTACAGAGGTGCCAGCTGAAATGAATTTATTAAAGCCAAATGACGGGTTGTAGAAGGGTTGTTTTTTTTTCAGTTTTATGGAAATTTTGTCTGTACACAATTTACAAATTATCATACATTGTGCATTTCTGGAGATTTGTAAGAATCCTCTAATATATTTATAAGGGTGTATCTTGTGGATTACGGAGGATTAAGAAAATCTCAAATAGAATTATTCCCAAATCATCTTTCACTGAATAATTTTTATATTCTATATCTTATATGTATTATATATATATATATAGATAGAATAATTTGAAATTCATGTAATGAGCTTTAAAAAGCGAAATAAAGTTATTATGGAATTTAAATTCTAAATTTCTTGCTTTTTAAACAAATACACACACACACACACACACACACACACACACACACACACACACACACACACACATATATATATATATATATATATATAATCTAGTTGCGCTGCTAGTATGGATTTCTTTGACTTGCTCCCGCTATTCGTCTCTATCATCGATCGCTCCCAGCAGGTCTTCTTGACTGCATCCTCTGTCCGTACAGAGCTGTTAAAGATAGGTTCTTGTTGGTCGGTCAATACTGTCGGTCAAACGCATGACTTGTTCGTCGTATTTGGATGATTTAAGAGATGGGAGGTAGGTGGCAGTACAGTTGTTGTTTTGTGGGATGTTGCTTCCAGGATTCTTTTGATATAGCTCGTAGCAGTCTTGTGCTGTTTCTTTCTAGTTTTTTCTACGCTTTGTCAGCGTATATATATATATATATATATATATATATATATATATATATATATATATATATATATATATATATAATATAACTGGAAGAAAACTCAACAATAGTTAAATTGTCATAATAAATTTATTTCGGCGAAGAATATAATCTTCATCTCTTCAGATGACGTACATGCTAATTTGAGGATAGAGATAAATTTATAATGACAATTCAACCGTTATTCAGTTTTCTTCTCGTTACATTATATCCGCTCTGTATGTAAGTTTTCTTATATAAACCTGTAAAAGAATATATAACTATAGTCATACATCAAACTCTCCATATATATGAAATCCCTCATATATTCTATTCTCGAATAATCTACACCTATAGTCTTCGGTCACCAACTGAATATTACAGATATCTATCTATCTATCTATCTATCTCTCTATATATATGTATATTCTCTTAAAAACAACAAATGGTCACATTAAGAGAAATCTATTTCCATCCAGTTAAAAGCATTGATATATATCAATGGTCTAAAAAATTAACAGAACTTCTTCAGATCAAATGAGAAATAAACTAAAATAATTTTTTTCACAATTACAACCAGACTAAGACCCCTCCCCCCCTAAAAAAAACAGAACTTATTTCTCCAATGCATTAAAGCAAGCCTAAACTTTCAAAAATTAGTTATTCCTGCACGAATAATTTTTTGAAAATAATTAACACTCATAATACGGAAGTAATTAGAAAATATTACGACCAACTTCGATTGGGTGGGCAAGGTGATCCACAGGGAAATGTGCAAGAAATTTAAATCTGACCATGCCAACAAATGGTATATGCCCAACTCAGCACCTGTCCTTGAAAATGACACGCACAAACTCCTATGGGACTTTGACATACAAACGGATCACCTAATCTCGGCCAGAAGACCAGAGCTTATAATAATACAAAAAAAAAAAAGAACAAAAAAACAATCAGCAAAATATTTGACTTTGCTGTTCCGGCTGACCACAGAATAAAACTGAAAGAATGTGAAAACAAGGATAAGTACCTCAACCTTGCTAGAGAATTGAAAAAACTATGGAACATGAAGGTGACAATTATACCGGTTGTGACTGGTGCTTTTGGCACGGTAACTAAAGGATTATTAAAAGGCCAGGAGGGTTTTGAAGTTGGCGGTCGAGTGGAGACCATCCAAACAACAGCATTATTGAAAACGGCTAGAATACAGAGGAGAATCCTGGAAACTTGAAGAGACTTGCTGTCACTCAATCTCCAGTGAAAGACCATCAGATGTCGCTGTTGTGAAAAACCCTAATAAGTATTAATAATAATAATAGTAGTAGAAAGAAGAAACACTATCACAAGAACAAGATATAAACCTAGAAAATCATGAGTAGTTAAAAGACTATTTTACCTTCATTAAGAAACATAGAATGGAAAACACTTAAGATAGAAACGAATAAAATAAATCACATACTACCTTACATACCGACGAATAAAATAACCGAGTTAAATGAACTAATCTATGCAGGAGCAAAATTAGTTTGTGAGAATATAAGGATCCCCTCAAAAAGCACGAAGAAACAGTCAAAACCGGGATGGGAAATTCGACTGGAAACGCAAAACAAAAAAAACTACGAAAACAAACCCGAATGATAAGAAAGAGAGGGACTGAAATAAGCAGAAAGAAGGAACAGGCAACATGGGGAAAATAACAGTGCAACTTGAGGAAATAAACCAGAAAGTACTAGTCAAAGAAGGAAGACTAAAGAGATATCGACAAAGGGTAAAACAATACAGACAAAACAAGACATTCCAAAACAACGAAAGAAAATTTTATCAACAATTGGGAGGGAGTTACACGAAAACATACCAACAACTAGATATAAAAGAAACTGAACGATTTTGGACTAAAATATGGCAACCAAAGAAACATAACGAAAATGCTGAATGGATAAACAATATCACAAGAGAACTAGACGGGCTTGAAGAAGGCCCTGAAATGGAAATGCACGTCGACTAACTCAGAACAACACTAAAAAGAATATCAAGCAGGAAAGCGCCAGGCCATGATGGAATACATGGCTTCTGGTTCTAGAAGTTCACCTCCATTCACGACAGACTAGCATTAGAAATGAACTGATGCTTACAAGACGCGCGCAAGTACCTGAATAGATGACCAAAGGAAAGACTACATTAATCCAAAAGGACCCTAGCAAAGGAATTGCTCCAAACAATTACAGACCCATAACTTGCTTACCAATGATGTGGAAAATATTAACAGCACAAATAAAGGAAAAAATCTACTACTCTCTAACAAGCCGCGGGTTGTTCCTGACGAACAGAAAGGATGCCGCAAAGGATCCAGAGGCCCAGCAGAATTACTCTACATAGATCAACACATCCTAAATGAGAGCAAGACAAGACGAAAAAATCTAGCTATGGCCTGGATTGACTACAAAAAGGCATATGATATGGTCCCGCAAAGCAGGATACTACACTGTCTCAAAATGTACAAAATATCGCAGGAAGTCATAAACTTCATCGAACAGACCATGAAAGCCTGGAGAGTGGAACTGACGACAGGAGGAAGAAGCATAGCTGAAACAAAGATCCAAAGAGGCATTTTCCAAGGAGATGCACTATCACCTTTACTATTCATAATAGCCATGATACCACTGAACCATATTCTCCGAAAATGCACAGTCGGATACAAACTCAGCAGATCGCAAGAGAAGATCAACCACTTTATGTACATGGATGACATTAAATTATTTGCAAAAAATGAAAGAGAACTGGAAACTCTCATACACGCCGTTAGAATATACAATCAGGACATAGGAATGGAATTTGGCATAGAAACATGTGCCATGCGCGTCATGAAAAGTGGCAAACGACATATGACTGACGGAATGGAACTACCAAATCACGACAGAATTAGAA
>OY757906.1:9268993-9656493 GCA_963585895.1 Sepioteuthis lessoniana
TATGCTTAACTGAATAATTTGAAATAGAACTGTTTATATATATGAAAATGGACCTGGCATTAAATAACCTACAATGATTGATATGCCATAAGACCAAACAAGACAAAACCAAATCTTAGACTACCAGTCGGCCAGACTTTGTACTCGCCGATTGTATCCCCATCAGAGAAAGTAAAATATTCCTCAAAAGGCGTAACCTGAGCCTGATGCTTAACTGCATTTGGGCATAAGGCTCCAGTTTTAGAGTTGAGAGGAATGTGGAGTACAGTTTCGTCGCTATTACTCTCATGTCCACTCGGTCGTGGTTGTACCTGTTAGTGCCCTATCTATGAGTCAAATAGATATTTTTGAATATTATTAATATAAAGGAAAAATACATGGAACCATATAATTGTTTGCAAACAGAATATTATGATTAAATAGATAAAGTTACTTGAAAAAATATAATCATATAATTGTGTATAAATTATAAGGCTTGGTTTCTTTGTTCTAATGGCATATCAGCCTTCGTGGGTTATTTAACGCCAAAGCTATCCTTGTAGAAGATAATCAGTGGAACAATTTAAACTATAATTTGGTGGATCAGAGGGTTCATACATTTCCGAAGGGAATTTGTCCGAAAGTGAGGGTAATAGCGCGACAGGAGTTCGAACTCGCTTATCGCGATGTCATAGTCCAGCACTTTTGTCATTAATCTCAGTATATTATTAATATTAAAAATAGTTACTTGAAGATACAATTGCTGATAAATAATTCAAATCATAAGAGATTGAAAACCATGTAATTGCTTTAAAAAAAAGAGTGACTTTGGCTTTAAGTAACCTAACAAGAATTGACATGCTGTAAAAACCAGCCAATCAAATGTTAAGAGGAAATATACATGAGTAGTAATTCTATAAGGTTTATAAAAAAATTAATATCCCGGGTATGACAGTGATATGCATTTGGGGGGAGGGGCTTGAGGTCAAGTTCTGGGTAGTGTGGAGTCACCTTTTTGTTACCATTACTCTAAGGTCCAATTATCTCAGAGCTATAGTACCTGTGAGAGTTTCATTTATGAGTTAAATAGATCTGGGATGATGTTTAAATCGATTTTGAACAACATCTGATCTTAAAAATTTGGTTCAGTTTAGTTCTTTTTGTTTAATGACACATCAACCTTCGCGCGTTATCGTATACCAAAGCAATCTTGTAAAATAATTAGGGACGCCCAGGTTAAAAATAGAAACGTATCAGCAGCAAATCAATATCGAGTTCTGATTGGCTGAAGGGAACTCAATGAAAACGCCATAAGGCAGTGATGCAGGATAGAAAACAGGAAAAGAGTTAGTTGGCGACCGGAAACGACGAGACAGTCAGTTGAATACCTGCCACGATGATGTAAAGACAGCTGAAAGTTGCGGTAACCATTTTAGGGTGAGCTCCAAAAAGAGGTCTCACAACCGGACACGAACCTGTGTGGACGGACGCCGCGAGGAAGCACGTGTTAGAACAACAATAGAAAACGTAAAAGAAAATTCAAGGTCTGTCTCTGCTCTTTTCTCCTCGCAACATTTTTTTCTTTGTCTAATTTATGCGATCATACGCGTTTTTCCCTTCTCGGCCACTAATTAAAAAGAGTAGTTGTGAATAAATTCTCATGTTAGCGAACCAAAAGGGTTTTTTGTGTTTTCGTCACTTTTCTCACAGCATGGTTATCACGTGATCCGACTAACACTTAAGACGTAGTATTACACTTGTGGACACGTTAGACACGTGGCAGAAGCGACCATGTAGTAGTAGTACAAATTTCTATCGAGATTGCACCAGCAGGAACTTCCTTTTGAGCACCGTAGCGTTGCAAGCGTCTATTTGTGTCGTGGAATGTTACAGTCATACATTTGGTATGTAACTGTACAAGTTAAAAAAAAGGTAGTGGTACTCTTTAACCAAGTGTTATGGGAGAGGTTAAGAGGTTCTACCTTTTCCAAGGGTATTAGTCATAGAGTAAACGTAACAGCACGACTGTTGTTCGAACTCAATGATAACAAAGTCACAGTCTAATACGTTAACCACTACACCACGAGAACAATCTTTCGCAAAATTAAGTATGCAATATCTAAAATGACAGGACATTAAAAAGACATTGACTCTAAAAACAGGAATCTTGCAATTTGACAAAATAGTTAATTCAGGATTGTTTCAGCGGACCTCAGAGTGAAAATAAAAAAAAGAAAAACAGAAAATAGTTGGAAAAAATAGCAACATAAAGATGACGGTGATTCCAATTTCAACCTTGTGCCCTTGGAGCTGTCCCCAGGGAGCTGAAAAGGCAACGAAGAGAAGTGGAGATCAGAAGATGGTTGGTTATGTTTTAGTGCAGGTTATTTAATGCCAAATCCTCTTTATACATACATTAAATATATATTATTTAGTTTGGTTGAGTTTAACGGCATATCAACTATTGTAGGTTATCTAATGCCAAATCCTCTTTATACATATATATTAAATATATATAATTTGGTTTGTGACGGTTTCTTGAAATAAACAATTAAAGTTACCTGCTGTCTCCTATTACCTTAGACTTTAGATTAATTTTCATCTACCAATTGTTATTATTCAAAAGGCAATTACGCAGATAAAAACTATTATCATTGATATGATTCATTATATTAATTCCATCACATTTAATATTACTACTTTTTTTCACTAAAATTTTTTTTCTTGATTTGCCCTGCTAAAATTTGGGTGCATCTTATCCACCCATGCATCTTATATGCCGTCAAATACGGTCGTTCAAAAATTTGATAATCTCCAAAAGCCTACAGTGGGTTTAATGGTGGTCTGGTTGTTTGGGTTTTATGGCATATCAACCTTTGTAGGTTATTTAACGCCAAATCTATTTTTAAGAAAATAGTTCAATTTCAAACAATTCAGTTTAGGATAGGTATGCAGTTTAAGTGTAAGTATAGTTTAACTGTGAAAAATATTTCTATTTCAAGTTATTCAGTTTAGTCAAGCAGTTCTAATTCAGCTAACAGTTCTATATTAAACAAATCAGTCTAGTGTTAATTCAGTTTCAATGTAAAAAAAAAAAAGTTCCATTTCAAATAATTCAGTTTAGCATAAGCACGCAGTTTAAATGTAAGTACGGTTTAATTGTGAAAAACATTTCTATTTCAAGTTATTCAGTTTAGTCAAACAATTCAGTTTAGCAAAAGTATGCGTTAGTTCTGTTTAACCCATCGTAGGGTCCTATCAGAGGCTACCACGCTGGGCCAGAGTGGACCTGGGAGCGATGGCAATGATGGGTTACTCCTCATTCCCCAAAGCTCCAGCATTACTGGAACCTCACCATTAGATCGTTCAGTGTCATATCCAGGATACACGTTGGGGGGGGGGGGGCTCACCCCTCTGCAGAGAAGCAGTCGGTGTATTCTACAGCCCCTGCCGACTGGGCAAATTTAATGGTGAAAATAAATTATAATGTTTCTCTTATAAATTAGCAAAATGTATTGTGGATAGATGAGTTCAGATTTGAACTTTTTCGTCGTTGGAGGAAAGTGTATGTAAAAAGAGAAAACCTCGAGAAAAAAACTGAAAAATGAAAGCACATTCACTATATCTATTGAGATTTTATCTTGAAAAAAAAACTTATTTTGGTAAAATAAATTGGAATTTTCGGCAGACGGTCTTGCTCGAAGTCAGACTAGAGCGTTATTAATTTACACGAGACGACGTTTGGGGAAGGCTGCTGAAATTCACTCTGTCTTTCCTCTGTATATTCACATATGCATACGCACGTGCGCGTGTATGCAAATATGCCGGTCCATTAGCCGCCAGTGTCATTCCACCAAAACTTCCTCTCGTATAATACTTTCAGTTACTGAATAATTTTAAAGAAATTCAAGATGGACCAAAACTTTTTGTTTTAACCGTTCCTCTTTCCAATGCTCTGTTATGCTAAAGATATACTGACAGTATCTCCCCCACCTCCATTTAGAAGGATAAGACCCCACCACATTAAATAAAATGGTTGTTCTGACTATGACACTAAACTGTATCTCATAGTGAGGTTCAGGTTCTGGGGTTCTGGAGACTGTGGAGTTGCCCTTTATTGCCATTACTTCCAGGTCCACTCTGACTCGGAGTGGTTGTACCTGGTAAGGACTATTATTTTAGTTAAACAGATCATGTGCACTTAAAAAAAACTAACGAAATAAACCACTGCTTCGAAGTGAGTTCGAACTCCAACCGCGCTATTATGGCTGGTTGAGTTGGGGTCGGTTTTACGGTTGGTTTAATACTAAATCCTGTTTTTACATATATATCAAATATATTTGATTTGTAAGCACATTTTTAAATACACACAACTAAATGATCAAACAGTTCTAATAATTCAATTTCTAATTATTCGGTATTGCATAAGTCAACAAAGTTAAACGGTTCCAATTATTGCTCAGTGTAACTAACAATTCAATTAAGCATCAGTTTACACACGGTTAAATGTAAAAACAGTTCTATAACTAACAATTCAATTTAACATGTGTCATTTGTTTATACACAGTTTAATTCTCAAACAGTTCTATTCAACTCATAGGTAGAACCCTAGCAGGTGCTACCAATTTAGGTCAGAGTGGATCTAGGAGCAAAGATACTCTGCACTCTCCAAAGCTCCAGGATTACTGTAGCATCACCATCAGATTGTTTAGTGTCATAACAGGACACTCGTTAGGGAAGTCTTACTCCTTTACAAAGATGCAGTCGGTTTATTCTACAGCCCCAGTTGACTGGGCTTGCGCTATTACGGTCACTTTTGGATTAATACTCTTGAGAAAGGCATGAAACCACTTATCCCACTAGCTATGGGTTAAATACTATCCTTGCTCTTCTTCTACTAGAATGAATTTGGTATAAAATGGCATACGCTGATTGATATGCCATTTAACAAAGAAACCGAGCCGAACAAAAAAAAAAAAAACCCTTCATAAATGTACAATGAACGCAATTCCCTAACTTCTTGGCATAATCTAATCCTAAATGGGTTGGAATGCAATTAAATGCAATGGATTAATCAATGTTATTTCATCATCATCATGTCGTGCCACCAGCGCGGATATCCCTGACCCTCCCTTGCCACTTCTCCCTATCGTTCATCGCCTCTGGCATGTCTTCAGCGCTACATCCCGTATCCTCACATAGCTGCTGTATGTATGTTCGAGCTGGTCGACCTGCTTTTGTTCGGCCATATTTGGGGGTCCATAGGAGTACATCACTTATGAGCTCGTCCCAGCTTCTCCAGCAGTGTCCTGCATGTCTAGTTCGTCTAACTTGGATAGTTTTCGTGATGGGAAGTAGGTGGCTGTATAGTTGGTGCTTTGTTGGGTGTTGCCTCCTGGACTTGTTCAATATTGCTCGCAGCATTCTTGTGTAATTGCCGTCCAGTTTTTTCTCCGGCCGTTTTGTTAGCATCCAAGTAGTGCATCCATATAGCAGTATCGATACGACCGCTGCTTGGAAGAAACTGCGTTTCATTTTATTGGTCAGGTCTGACTTCCATATGATCGATAGCTTATCGATAGCTGTCCATGCCTTCGTTATCGATGTCTTTTTCGGTTGATGAAACACTGCTTCCTAGGTAGTTGAACTTGTCTACCAGTTTCAGAGAGGTTCTGTTTAGTGTGGAAATGTCGCCTGATTAACAAAAACTAGATTGGGAGATCCATTTGTATCTCTATGTGCCAGAGAATGTTTTGTGTTCCTTTTCTTTTGGACAGAGTCTGGTTTGTGCATATGTCCTTTATTCGTATCGTGATCACCTACAAAGACTCGTTCAGAATAGACATTTGACTGCATTTAGTTGGTGAAATAGGAACAGTTTTGAGAGGATCTTTTAACGAGGCTGGCCAGAGCTAGACTAAACTATAAGCAGAATAAACTATATCTTTGGGCCTCATATTCTTTTTGGGTTCATTTTTGAAAATACATTTATTTTATAATTTTTTAAATCTTTCAATGCCAATTGATAGAAAATTACGCACACACATACACACACACACACACACATATACGTGGTACCTTCATTAAGTTTCCAGACTTTTTTCGTACAGCCATTTAAAATTGTCGTAGACTCTTAAAAATTCAGTATCTTATTGCTATACACCTTGAGATGACTGACCTATTCATGATTTCAGGTTCAAATGAACACCACCACCAGCAATTGGAATACACCCTAATAAACCCTGATTGTCACAGCTGGTGAATTGCAAAAATGCAATCAGACACTTTAGAAGAACGATATGCAATAAAATTCTGTTTTAAACTTGAAAAAAAATGATACCACAGAAAAGTATGGAATGCTTCAGACTGCTTTACAACCATTTTGCATTAATCGAGCATCAGTTTTTGAGTGGCATAAGAGATTCAACAAAAGCAGGGAGTCTGTGAGGGATGATGAGAGGTGTGGGAAGAGTAAGGAAGTCAATACGCTACAGTTGATTGGCCAAAGGGATAGGGTTAAGGTTACTATGTTGAGGTTTTAAGGGAGTTCAGGAAGAGATTCCTAGGGTAGAGGCTAGCACTCTTCAAATCGGGTCAGTGGCATTTCCACCAGGACAATGCACCAGTCCACAACTCCATCCTTGTCACAGACTATTTGAGCAAGATGGGCATCAATACAGTTCCTCAGCCTCCCTATAGTCCAGACGTTGGTCCCTGTGACTTTTGTTTTTTCCCTAAGCTCACAGGCTGTCGTTATGAGATAATTGAGGAGATGAAAGAGGCTGTGAAGAAAGTCATTGACACGCTCACACAAGAGGACTTCCATGGGGCCTTGCAGAAGTTGTTGGAACGGCACAACAAGTGCATTGCAGCCGGAGGAGATTACTTGGAAGGGGACTAGAGTTTCAAGAGTGTACTATCAATAAAAGTGCCCATACGGAAAAAGTCTGGAAACTTATTTAATGATCCTTATATTTGAAAGTTTTATTTTCTCCGAGCGTTCTGATTTTTTCTTGATTTGGTAGTTTTATTCCTTCCTTCAGGAGTCCTTTCTCTTTATTACCATCGTACTTTTTTCTATGCCAAATTCCATCCCTATGTCTATATGACTATATTTGATCACTTCCGGTATTAGGGTTTCCAATAGTTTTTAATTTTTGGCAAACAGTTTGATGTCGTCCATGTACATTTGGTGATTGATTTTTCTTGCAATTTATTAAGTTTGTTTCCGCCAGTGCATTTCCTGAGTATGTGATTGAGTGGGATCCTCGCTATAACAAATTTTAATGGTGATAGCGCATATCCCTGGAATATACCTCTCTGGATTTTTACCTCAGCAAAATATTTTTCTCCTGCTGTCACTTCTACTCTCCAGTTTTTCATGGTTTTCTCGATAAACTTTATGACTTCGTCCGATATCTTGTACATTTTTAGACAATCCATCATCCAGCTTTGAGGGACCATATTGTAAGCCTTTTAGTTGTCAATCCACACCATAGCTACATTTTATTATTATTATTATTTACTCCTTTAGAGTTTTTCACATCAGTGTTAGCGGATGGTTTTTCGCTGGAGTTTGAGTGACAGCAAGTCTCGTCAAGTCTCCAGGACTCGTCTCAGGATTCTCGCCGTTCTTAGCAATGCTGTCGTTTGGATAGTCTCTACCCGTCCGCCAACTTCCAAGTCCTCCAGGCCTTTTAATAATCCTTAACGCACCAATCACGATTGGTACAATCGTTACTTTCATGTTCCACAGCTTTTTCAATTCTCGAGCAAGGTGGAGGTACTTATCCGTCTTTTCACTTTCCTTCAGATTTTTTCTGTGGTCCACCGGGACAGCAAAGTCTACAATTTTGCAGATTCTCTTTTTTGTTGTTGATTATTATTATTATTATTATTATTATTATTATTATTATTATTATTCCTTATGAGTTTTTTACACCAGTGTTACAGGAGTCTGAGAGACAAGAAGTCTCCTCAAATCTCCAGCACTCTTCCCAGTATTCTGGCCGATCTTGGCAATGCTGCAGTCTGGATGGTCTCGGCTTCTCCACCGATTTCCAACTCTTCCAGACCTCTTACCAAGCTTTTAGGGATCATTCTTTGCGCCCCGATTACAATTGGTATAACCGACGTCTTCAGTTCTTGGACAAAGTCTAAGTCCTTGTCTCTCTTTCCGCTTGCTTCAGTTTTCACTCTGTGGTCTGGTCGTCTGGCCGAGATTAGGTGATCCATTTTTATTTCTTCTTCTTCTTCTTCTTCTTCTTCTTCTTCTTCTTCTTCTTCTTCTTCGTTTTTCACATCAGCGTAAGCTGATGGTCTTTCACTGGAGATTGAGTGACAGCAAGTCTCCAGGACTCTTCTCGGTATTCTGGCCGTTTTCAATAATGCTGTTGTTTGGATAGTCTCCACTCGGCCACCAACATTCAAATCTTGCAGGCCCTTTGATAATTCTTTAGTTACCATGCCAAAAGCACTAATCACAATTGGTATAATTGTCAACTTCATGTTCCATAGTTTTTTCAATTCTCTAGCAAGGTCAAGGTACTTATCTCTCTTTTCACATTCTTTTAGTTTTATTCTGTGGTCTGCCGGGACAGCAAAGTCGACAATTTTGCAGATTTTCTTTTTTTGTTGTTGATTATTATAAGATCTGGTCTTCTGGCCGAAATTAGGTGTTTGTATGTCAAAGTCCCATAAGAGTTTGTGTGTATCATTTTCTAGGAGAGATTCTGGGTTGTGCATATACCATTTGTTGGCATGGTCAAATTTAAATTTCTTGCACATTTCCCAGTGGATGACCTTGCCCACCCAGTCGTGTCTTGCCTTGTACTCTTTCTGAGCCAATTTGCTGCTTTCGTTTATTATGTGATTGATGGTTTCATCTCTGTCACTGCATAGTCTGCACTTGCTATTTTGTTGCGTCTTATCTACCCTCGCTTTGATATGATTTGTTCTTATGGCACTGTTTTGTGCTGCCATTAGGAGAGATTCTGTTTCTCTCTTAAAGTTTCCTTTTCTCAGCCAGGTCCAGGTTTTGTCGTGTGAGATGTTGTTTATTAGTCGTTTAAAAAGCCCAGGGAGTTGTTTTCTTCTTCTTCTTCTTCTTCTTCTTCTTCTTCTTCTTCTTATTATTATTATTATTATTATTATTATTATTATTATTTCACTCTTTTGAGAGTTTTTAACCCAAGAATTAGCTGATGGTCTCAATGGACTTTGAGTGACAGCAAGTCTCCTCAAGTCTCCAGGACTTTGCTCAGTATTCTCTTCGATCTTCATAATGTATTAGTTTGTAAGGTCTCTACTCGTCCTCTTATTTTCAAGTCATCTAGTCACCGTACCAAGCGCACCAATTACAATTGGTATCTCCGTCACTTTCCCGTTCCACAGTTTTTTCAATTCCCTGGCAAGGTCCAGGAATTTATCTATTTTTTCGCTTTCTTTCAATTTTACTCTGTGGTCAGCCGGAACTGTAAAGTCCACAATTCAGCAAGTTCTCTTTTTCTTGTAGATTATTATAAGGTCTGGTCGTCTGGCCGAGATTAGGTAATCCATTTGTATCTGAAAGTCCCATATTATTATTATTATACTCCTTGAAAGTTTTTCACGCCAGCGTAAGCTGATAGTCCTTTTCTGGAGCTTGAGACACAACAAATATCCTTAAGTCTCCAGGACTCTTCTCAGTATTCTTCTTCTTCTTCTTCTTCTTCTTCTTCTTCTTATTATTATTATTATTATTATTATTATTATTATTATTATTATTAACTTTGATAATTTAATACAGTTTGAAATAAGTATATGAAAGAAAACATTTCTATTATTAGCATTGCTTCAGCCCCCCAATAAACAAGGTGTGTATGATTTCGTTAAAATGCAATTAAAATGTAAAAATACATGAGGAAATGGTAGAAGAAGAGAGGAAGACATTTTCTGCCCGTGCATGTGTGTATGTGTGTATGTTAAAAAGAGAAAAAAAAACGTTAAGCATCCACACCACCACTTTTGCGGGAGTAATGATAATAATAAAAAAATAAACATAAAAAGAAAACATCGATAAAATAATGAAATCAAATGAACCAGTTCCTCCCCGAGGGTGTTGAGGTACAGTGGGAATGCATTTTTTTTCTATTTTCTTTCAGTTTTTTATTTTCTTTCTTTTTTCTTTTTTTTTTTTTTTTTTTTTTTGGTGCATTTTTTCAATTTTTTTTATCTATTTGTCAGCTTGAATATTTTTTTCTTTTTCTTTCTTGTTCGTTCGTTCATTCTTTTTACGTCCTGATTCAATTGTCGATGGCAGTAATTTAATGGCGTCGTGCGAATGACTAGATAATTGCAGTTTTATTTTGATTAAATGGGTCTTTCGCGTCCAGTGACCACCACATTGAGGGATTAGCTTGTCCTGGGGACATGGGAAACTTACAACTCTGTCCCAGTCCCTGCCAAGCCATCCATCTAGCTCTTGCTGTCACTTCATATCTATCTATCTATCTATGTTGTTGTCTCACTCTCCTCCATCTCTCTCTTCCGCGCGCACACGCACACACCAACCCATATATACAATCTCTCTCTCTCTCTCTCTCTCTCTTTCATGAACACACACACACACACACTCACTCACTCTCTCTCTCTCTCTCACCATATATATATATATATATATTACTTTTTATATGTATTTAATAACATGGATGCATATCTATGACCATTGGTTTCATGCCGTCTTTATACGACGATCATCATTTGTTCTGTCACAAACCCACCAAGTGAGATATAATGTTGTAATATATATATATATATATATATATATATATATATATGTGTGTGTGTGTTGTTTTCTCTCTCCTCTCTCTCTCTTTCTCTCTTTCTCATGCACACACACATACAAATACACACACATACACATACGCACACACTCTATCTTTCCATTCATCTCTCTTTATCTCTCTGTCTTTTCCACTATCTATCTATCTATCTATCCCTTTTTCTAGTAACATTTGTATACATCACACCCCGTCGTTTTTCTATCTCAGTCCGATCTTATCAATCGGAACAGAATTTATGCATGAACTTTTCTATGTGCATCATTTTTTCCTTCAAACCACTCCTCCCTCTCTCTCTCTCTCTCTCTCTCTCTCTCTCTCTCTCTCTCTCTCTCTCTCTCTCTCTTTCGGGTGAGTGATGTTTGGGTTGGTCGACTATTTTAGTCTCCCAAAGAAATATACCCGATCTCCATATTCATTCATCAATTCATTTTTCTTATTTTTGTTGCTTCATCTGGGTATAAAGCTAATGACGCCCTTTTGTGTAAAAAAACAAACAAACAAACTAAAAACGATGAGATTGCAAGCAAAGCATATTTTTAAGTGAATGCATCAAGCTGTCTGGAAATTCTGCGTGAATTCTGTTGAGAATTGATGTCAGAGATTTGAAGATATCTGCTGTCATTCGATCTCCACCGACAGCCTGCATACATCTGGACGCAAATGCGTGAAATAATTATCTGAATATCATAATATATATATATATATATATATATATATATATATATATATATATATATATATATATACCAACGCCTCTGTACAAGAAAGATGAGACACTAGATCTATTTTGTTAGAGGAGTTTTACGGGTTCGAATTCAGAATTTTCTGATGGCCATTCCAATATTAAAGAGTTTAGTCTGCTCAATTATTTTACTCATAGCCAAAGAGGTAATTTGGATTCATTCCTTTCCTAAGGATATTAGTGCAATATGAATTAAAACAGCCTTGTTCAGGATTTGAACTCGGGTCGCCGTGTCCATTTCTTCCGACAATAACTATTGCCACGAGCTCTTATATATATATATATATATATATATATATATATATATATATATATGACTTTATAGATATATATACTCCCCTACCCCCGTAAGGTTGAGTTCTCTAGCGAATGAAGTAATCGTGTTGCCATTAGCGTTTATTGTAAGTCCCTTCATATATGAATTGTAGCCGTTAAACGGATGTATGTAAACAATAGTAATTGTGATTCATAACCGTTTAAAAGTTACTTTGTTCTACTGGTTCCTCGTGGCTGAGGGTTAGAGGCTTGGGTTGGCGTTTGAATCAACCGGGTTTCGATCCCAGCTACGGGAAGCTAGTATGTCTAGCCACACTGATGAGTTATGATAGAATGAAACAGATCTGTCTGTGGATGACTATAGAGAGAGAGAGAGAGAGAGAGAGAGAGAGAGAGAGAGAGAGTAGCAGAGTTACTAGAACGGCCTTCTCATAATGCTCCACAAACTAGATTACTCTTCTCATACAGCTTATTTGAAGGGATATCTATACCGTGTGAGCCTCTTGATATTACCCTCACTTAGATGACCCTCTCTATATATATATCTATTCATCTATATATATATCTATATATATATATATATATATATTCATTCTTAATTGATTCATTTTTATTTTCATCGTCGGTCGAAGAGGAAAGGTTTCCTCGAATTATTGCAAAAACAATTTTACATAAGAAGCATACATGAAACCTACACTTCAATATATATATATATATATATGTGTGTGTGTGAAAATGTGCAAATATGATGAAACACAAATATGAAAACATTAAACCTCCATCAAGGTATTTGAATTGTTTAATCAAACATTTATAATATTTTATTTCATTTAACAATTCAAATGCCCCGATGAAGTTTTAATGTTTTCATGCTTAAAAAACCGAAACGTTTGACGTCGGCAAATAATTCAAACTATAAATAAAATTAATCTCTGAATACCTTGTATTTTTTTTGTTTTGATTTTTTTATGTTGCATAATTTCATAGTGTCCGATTGACATCCAGTTTCCTCGAAATATTGCAAAAGTACACAACGACCTTAGATGTAAATCTATTTCTTTTTTTTCAACTTTTTTCTTTGAGTTATAAGCACTTGTTTTTTTTTAACATATATATATATGTGTGTGTGTGTGTGTGTGTGTGTGCGCTGTTAGGCAACAGTCGTTCATTTAAGCATGCTTCATTAAATAATAAAGACAAATTTTGTCAGTATAATTTATCAAAGATCCTTTCAAGTTTTTTGATAAGTGTCTTAGTTTCAGGTTGGAATTGGTGGTTGAATTTACCAAAATTGCTCCGAGAGCTTTCGGACCCTTCATTGGCCATCATTAGGATGGTATAAACTTGCAAAAACTTTCAAGCACTTCCTACAGGTTTAGCGGTCATATTTCGTTCTTTATTCACAGAAGAACTGATGAAGTTCTATGAATAAAGAACGAAATATTACAAGTAAACCCGTTGTAAGTGTTTGATTTATCCACTTTTCCACCTATTCTTATCATATCAAATATATATATATAATTTGAAAATACGTTTTAACGAGCCTGAGCTCTTTTTGAAGTCCGTTAAATGGTTTCACATATTGCAATATAACAGTTGCAATTTAACATCAGTCATTTGTTTACACACAGTGTGTTCTATTTGACCCATAGATAGGACCCAACCAGATGTTACTACTCTGGTTCAGAGTGGACCTGGGAGCAATGGCAATGAAGGGGTACTCCGTTTGCCATCAGATTGTTTTGTTATATCCAGGTCACTCATTATGGAGTACATGGTTTGCCAGACTAACTATTACACCACACAAAGGTTCTAGTAATGCTGGAGCTTTGGGGAATGCTATCGCTCCCAGGTCCAATCTGGCCCGGAATGGTAGCACCTGATAGAGTCCTATCTATGGGTCAAATAGAACAAACTGTGTGCAAACAAATGACCAGTGTTAAACTGCGACTGTTATATTGCAATACTAGAAACCATTTAACTGACTACAAAAAGAGCCCCGACTTGTTAAAATGTATTTCCAAACTATATATATATATATATTCGTGCACATACAAAATATATTGGCCCACCGACTGCAACTCTGCAGAGGGGTTAAATTCTTCTAACAAGTGTACCGGATATGACACGAAACAATCTGATGGTGAGGCTCCAGTAATATTGAAGCGTTGAGAAATGTAGAGTACCTCTTCATTCTCATCGCTCTGCGGTCCACTCTGGCCTGGAGTGGTAGTACCTGATAGTGTCCTGCCTATGGGTCAAATACAACTGTTTGACATTTAAACTGTGTACTTTGACATTTAAAATGAGTGCAAACAAATGACTTGTGCTAAACTGAATAGCTTGAAATAGAACTATTTGACATTTAATTGTGTGTAAACTACTGATGTTTAATTGAACTGTTAGTTTTAAATCACAATACAAATGATCAACAGTAAATTGAATTATTCGTATAAGATAGAAATAAGTGAAACCATTGACCAGTAACTCCCTCCATCAAAAAAATGTGTTCAGGATCGTTTAAAAATGTTATTAAAATGTGTTTAGAAATCATATGTTTAAAACATATGCATAAAAGTATATTTGGCATTAAATAACTTACGGTGGTTGATATGTCATACAACCCAACCAATTCAAACCAAACAAAATATATACTTATGTTTATATATATATATATATATATATATATATATATATTGTAGATAAACATCGTGTATATATATGCATATATATGAATAAGATAATATGTACGTTTGGTTTGGTTTTATGGCACATCAAAAATTGTGGGTTATTAAAGTCAAATCCAGTTTTATACATATAAACAGTTCTATTTCAAACAATTCAGTTCAGCATAAGTATTGTTTTTTGTTAACATACAGTTAAATGTCAAAACAGTTCTATTACAGACAATTCAGTTTAGCATAAGTACACAGTTTACTTCTGTTTGATCCATAGATAGGACCCTATCAGGTGCTGCCATTCTGGGCCAGAGTGGACCTGGGATCGATGGCAATGAAGGGGTACTCCGCATTCCCCCAAGCTCCAGCATTACTTGAACCTCACCATCAGATTGTTTAGTGTTATAAACAGGGGTCTTACCCCTCTGCAGAGAAGCAGTCGGTTTATTCTGCAGCCCTAGCCGACTGGTTAATGATGTGTGTGTGTATGTGTGTGATAAACAAAAACAATTTGATAAACAAGAAAATTTCTTTGCCATTATTTACTAGTTTTGACGAGAGGTCATCGTTTGGAGAAAAAAGTTATTGTTTTAACTGGTTTCTTTGTTTAACGGCATATCAACCTTCATGGGTTATTTAATGATCGCTCCATTCTTGTTGAAGAATTGTCATGATGCTATTTATCAATATTTACCAACCGCTCCGCTCGGGCAGGATATGACACAAGGTCAATTTTTAAGCGGAGTTTAACAGGTTTGAATTCAGAGTTTCCCTTCTCCTAGACGAATTGGCTCACCAAGACTGAAGAAACCAGTCTGCCCTACTATTTACCCGTAGCTGGAGGGAGAATAGTTGGATTCATACCTTTCCCAAGGGTATTAGTGCTCTGTGAAATGCAATCAGACTCGTCCAGGATTTGTCGCCGTGTCCATTTCCTACGACGATAACCATTACACCACGGGCACCAATGATACTATTTAACCAATAGTTGAGGGGGTAAGGTGTGGAGTCATGCCTTTCCTTAGAATACTAGTCCGAAAGTGAACCTAATAGCGTGACTGTAGTTCCAACTCACTTACTAAAATGTCCCAGTCCAGCTCGTTTGACACTACAATAGAGGAACTCCCCCCCAATTTCTATAAAAGACTTTTTAAAAAGTTTTTTAAAGATTGATACGCCACAAAGAAAACGACGGGAAATCAACCCGTAATATATGTCTGCATGTGTGTGAGTGCATGTTTTTTGTGTGCATATATATGTGTGTATGTGTGTGTGTTTGTGTTTGTATATGTGCCTGTGTGCATGTCTTTGTGTGTGTGTTTATATACATATATATGTGTGTGTGTACATGTGTGTGTGAGTGTGCATTGTTGTTTGTGTGTGTATGTATATATATATATATATATATGTATGTATGTATGCATGATATATCGATGCGTATTTTTTTGTGTATATATATATATATATATTATCAACAAATTGTGCCAATAGCTCGGAGTTCTGACCCTCCTTCGACTCCCGTCTTTATTGAACATCGCTCCTGGCAGGTCCTCTAGACTGTATTCTGTGTCCGCATAGAACTGATGTATGCAAGGTATTAGGCACGTCATTACATTAACTATTACATCCAGAGTCACTTAGTACAGATTTGTTGACGTTAGCTAGTTGGAATAAATATATTCACACACACACACACACACACACACACACACACACACACACACAACACACACACACACACACACACACACATGTGTGTGTGTGTGTGAGAGTGAGTGAATATAATTAGAATATAAGAAAAACTCCATTCAACTGTACAGAATTTCACAGTTGATATTTCATTACTGACCATTCTACAAAAAAACAAAACGATATTTTCTCTTTATCTGTTGTATTTTTTTTCAAAACAAACGTCTTTGACCTAGATTAAGTGATTTTGTCGGTCGCCACTAGAATCTTTGATGTTAATCGCTCAATATCTGGGCCAATAGAACAGATATTACACCCACCCACACCTACACCCACCCACATACGCACATGATGAGGTTTGAATACCTTGCACCAATGTTATTGAATTTCCCTCGTATATTATAATAGACGGAAACAAATTATTTACAGTCAAAATTTGGGTATTAAGTTGAAACAAATATATACGAGGATCATCAAATAAATTTTCAGACTTTTTTTCGTGTGGCCACTTTTATTGATAGTGCACATATGAAACTCTTGTCCCTTTCGAAGTAATCTCCTCCGGCTGCAATGCACTTGTACCGTTCCAACAACTTCTTCAAGGCCCCATGGAAGTCCTCTTGTGTGAGCGTGTCAATGACCTTCGTCACAGCCTCTTTCATCTTCAATTGTCTCATAACGACAGCCTCTGAGCTTAGAGAATAACCAAAAGTCACAGGGAGCAAGGTCTGGACTATAGAGAGAGTGAGGAATTGTCAAATAGTCTGTGACAAAGATGGAGTAGTGGATTTGTGCATTGTCCTGGTGGAAATGCCACGGACCCGATTTGAAGAGTGCTGGCCTCTTCCCTAGGAATCATAAAAATTGGCCAGTCATCTCATAAGACGTATAGCAATAACATACTGAATTTTCAAGAGTCTACGCCAATTCTAAATGCCTGTACAAAAAAGTCTGGAAACTTTTTGAAGGAGCTACGTATTATTTGGAAAGCACTGAGCAAAACATGCTGGAGATTTTTAAAGATTATTTTCATCATTTCTGTGAGTAATCTATTCATCTAAGACGTGTTATTGGAAGAATTTCGTTTGTATTTTAGAGCTGCTTTTGTTGGCTCAAACTAGCTTGCCATTTTTTTCCCTTCCTGTAACATTATTATGAACACTGTCAGTAAAATTTATCTAAAACGGCATGTTGACTGTGGAAAAGAGATCAAAGCCATAAAAGTTTGTGAGTTAGAATAATTATTCTTGATTGTTTAAGTCAAGAAAAATTACTTGTTCTCTGAGGATTTTTATTGCTTCAAAATACATAGACTTGAGGGAATAGCTCTTCCGACTAAGCCCCCAAAACCTTACCCTCAAAGTCAACACACACACACACACACACACACACATGCATATATACATATATATATAAATATATATATATATAAATTTATACCTATGAGTTGTTTTATAACGAAACAGTCTGTCTGTAAATGACAATATATTAGCTCCCCCCGGGTGAGTTGATCACTGTCACGAAGGAATTACCGGTTGCCACACGCGTAATGCAACTGAACTGAACTCGGTAACCATTACGCATATATGTAAACAGAAGAAAAATAATACATATAAGTTAAAATCCCTTTGCTTTCGTTGCGTTCGTTAATGTCTGTGCGGTAAGATATCTAATTGGTCTAAAGTTAGCCGGGTTTCGATCCCAGCTTGAAGCATCACGCGTGTCTAGCCACACTGATAAGCTGTGATACAACGACACAGCCAGTGGAGGACAATTTACATATATATATATATATATATATATATATATATATATATATACATCGCTCGGTATCTTTGTTTTGATGGTCTATGAACAGAATGAGTAGGCGATAGAGAAGGAGGAAGAGAGAGAGAGAGAGAGAGAGAGAGAGATGCAGAAAGATGGAGGAATGACTCCATACTGGAACAATTATAAACAATTTGAACAGTTGCCATTCTCTAAGTGGAATTTGCCGGTTCGAGTTTATCAAAACGCCATCATAAGTTTTGCGATTTTCTCTGTCAGTTGGCAAGTACTTTTTGTATTGTTTTGAAAAAAAAAAGACCGAACAAACATTCTTGTTTGCCATAATTCAGCATATTAGGGTCATATACCATATCAGACCCATTACTAAAATCTATATCTAAAGCAGGTGGAGGATTTGACTGTAACCATATGTTTCTAAACTTAAAAACGATCCTTACCCAACTGCCCAGAGTTATCTGCGCTATATTAAAAAAATATTTCTCTCTTTATTCGATCGGCTTGTCTGTAATCTTTTGTTTCTGGTTTTAGTTTGCAGGGCTGTGTTAAGGCAATATGCATAAACTTATCTATCTTCCAGTGATAGTTTCTGACTATGCCGGTCGCTAAACTCAACAAGGAAAATAACAAGATCTCGCGCAGTCTGTTAATCTGAGTGGTAATGCAAGGTTCTGATGATGTAAGCTCAACAAAACCAGAGGGTCTGAATTTTTCAATATCAACAATCTTCTTTATTTTATTTGTGGATGAATGGATAAAATTTGTTTTTTAAATTCAACTCTGAGCCGAGGTAGCAAAGCGAGCAATAATTCCCAGCTGACTTGACTGGTATGTCAGGATGTATATGCAAGGTGGCGTAAAGGTCACTTACTTATTTAAAAATTAACCATATTTAAATTAATAGGTAAAAGTTTTCCTTTAATTATATAAATTCCGAGTCTTGGAAAATACTTTGAACTAATTGGGAAATATATATCTCAAATAAAATAGATTATAAATCATTTTTAAGGTACCGTACGTTACAGCGTCCAAGACGATTTTTAAACCTGGATAAATATCTACAAAACTAATTGTGGAATATTTGTCTCATATAGAATAGTTTATAAATGAAAAAGAAGTTTGTTTTTTTAAAATAATAAGTGCTTTTTGCATAAGTTTATATAAAAAGATTATAGCGAATGTATTTTTGTCAAAAATCCACGTTTACGCCGTGGTATAAATCTGCATTTAAATTCAAAAAAGTGATTGTCTTTTAATTGGAATCATTTTGAGATGAGGCCTCTTAATCTGAGAATTAATTTTTATTTATTGCGGACTGAAGGAGGCCAGAGGAGAAATTTGGCCGAAACGTAGTGAAAGAAGAAACAACACAAAAAACTACCAAGATGAGGATAAAAAGTCCGCAATAAATAAAAATTAATTCTCAAAAAAGTGAGATAAGGAAATAATTGAAAATGAGGGAAACTGACCCAAAGAAAACAAAGTCAAACAAACACGTTCCTGGTATTTATAAAAAAATATACAAAAAAATATTTACTTCCTCTGGCAAAATTTAGTGAATTGACACTCTGGATGTTTACTTTTTTTTATTTATATTAGATAGCCGAGAGAAACAACAACACTGGTATATGAAAATATAAACTGCTACTTTTTTTACTTGTATTACCCGAAATGTAGGTATGAGTAGAGAGAAAGAGAGTCGGAGATGGCCGAGATGCAAACACACAGGGTGACGATGCGTTTCTTCTATGAAACCTCTCAGCTTTTCTGCTTCGTTCTGCTCGGGTCGAAATTTTCTCTGGTTTATATGATCTTCCGGCCGTTTAAGAAAACCTTCGTGGTCACGTCTATTGCCTACACGTTGTACGTGGAAAGGCCTTCTTCTAGCGTGCCACACACGCAATATATGTGGCACTTACGCTGGGGAACAATTTGCGTCCTGTTTACTTTCGGAAACAGATACACTTCCTGTTTTGCTACCCATGCAACTTATGTGGCATGTGAAAGGGATCTTCCAGTCAATATCCAACATCTAGCTGTAAATAAACTAATAACAGTTGAGAGGCGAAATATTTCTATTTGATAGCTGAACATTCTGGGTTCATTAAACATCTTCATCAAATGAGATTAAATAATTGCCCAGTCAGCTGGGGTTGTAGAATTCACTGACTGCAGTAAGACCCCCCCACAACGAGTGTACTGATTATGACGCAAAATAATCTGATGGTGAGGTTCCAGTGATGCTGGGCCTTTATGGAATGCAGAGTACCCCTTCATTGCCATGGCTCCCAGGTCCACTCTGCCCGGAGTGGTAGCACCAGATAGGACCCTATCTTTAGGTTAAATAGAACTAAACTGCGTACTTATGCTAAACTGAATTGTTTGAATTAGAACTGTTTGTCTAAACTGAATAGCTTTGAATAGAACTGTTTTTGACAATCAAACTGTGTACTTACATTTAAACTGCGTGGTTATGCTAGAACTGTTTTAATATTTAACTGTGTGTAAACAAAACCTGTACTTATACTAAACTGAATTAGTTGAATTAAAACTGTTTGAATAAACTGAATAGCTTAAAATGAAAATGTTTTTTAACAATTTAACTATGTACTCATGCTAAACTGAATTATTTGAAATTGAACTGATTATTTGTATAAAAATGGATTTGGCGTTAAATAACCGACAATGGTTGATATGCCATAAAACCCAACCACCAACCAACCAACCGACTAGCCAACCAACCAACCAATCAACCTAAGAGTGAATTATTTGAATTAATGGTATAATTTGATTGCAAAAACAATTGTATAATTGATGGTATAAAATGAGTACAAAAATTAAGGGTATAATTATTGGTATAATTTGATTGCAAAAATTAATGGTATGATTAATGGTATTATTTGATTGCAAATAAATGGCAAAATGAATGTTTTTTATAAATGGTTAATTAATGGCATAATTTGATAAGGAAATTAATGGTATAATAAATTGTATGATTAATGATTTAATCTTTGGTATAATTTGATTGCAAAAATTCTTGGTATAATTAATGGCATAATTAATGGTATAATTTGATCGCAAAAATTAATGGTATATTAATGGCATAATTAATGGTATAATTTATTTGCAAAAATTAATGATAACATTCCAGATGTGGTTTTATCGAATTACCAAACCTCAAACTTGTATAGTCTATCACACTTAAATAAGTTTTCTAATTCTCTCTCGAACATGTCTGTGCCAACACAAAGATTGAACACTTGGAAATGATAATTGTATTAGAGGTTTCCGTTGTACTGGCTCAGATATGGCATTTGTTCACAATGATTTCTCTGTTTGGTTATAAGTTGCTACCATACAGAGTAGCTTGAACACCCTTGATATTTGGTGATTCCAAGGTGACTTTTATATATAGACATATATATAACATACAAAGAACAAGAATATGTCAAAACTTGAGGTCTTTGTATTGTAAAACAAGCAAAAGCTAAGTATACGAATGTTACATATTGACTCTTGACCGAGCCGTCAATCAGAGATTTCTCTGAACAGGATACAGTCATGTAGTTCAGTTCGGTGAACAGGACTCAGTCATGTAGTTCAGTCTGAGCTTGGGGCTAGAAGAGAGCGGTCAGTCACGGAGAGCGCCATCGAGTGACTGGGTGCCCCGCTGGGGCAGCGTCCCACTGAGCGGCTAACTGCGGGACGCTGGGGCAGCGTCCCACAGAGCGGCTAACTGCGGGCCTCTCATTGAGTACCCATTGACCGAGAAGCCAAATAAGTGCTAAGTGGGGCTTTGAAGATAACATTGTGTGGTATGATCAAGAGAAGAATATATGGGTCTATATGACAGTTTTTATTCGTCCACCCTCTCTCTCTCTTTTTCTCTCACACAGACATCTACAGAAGCTTTGACTCCAAGAAGAATAAAGAGAGATATATTCTTATTACTATGAGTTATGCCTCTTCATGTTGCATTGACATAATGCTTAGAGTGTTCGCCAATAGCCCAGGAGACCTGGCTTCAATCCCAAGTCGAGTCATACCAAGACTCAAAAAATGGTACTTGATGCCGACTTGCTGAACACTCAGCATTATAAGATAAGAATCAAGGGTAAAGTTGAGTAATTAGGGGAATGGAGTTGCGCCCTCCCCTACACCTTGGTGAAGTAGCTATTGAAAAAAGAGCCTTCGGGCCACCGTCGACTACAGTCGCCAACTTTATATTGCATATTGACCCTTGATCGAGCCGTCAATCAGAGACGCACCTGCGTAAATAAGCGAAAGAAGATCACGTGATCTAATCGGAAGTTGTAGTCGTTATGAAATAATATATGTAGATGTCTGCTGGTAGTTGTGGAGTTGGAGTCGGGGCTGAGTCAGAGCCAGTTTGCAGTCACTGAGAGTGCTTCGCTGGGGCCTGTGGTCCATCACAGGCCTTCGGTTGAGCAACCCCGATCGAGAAGCGGAAGAATACTAAGTGGAGTCTTGAAAATAACACAGCGTGCTATGGTCAAGAGAAGAAGTTATGGGTCAATCTAGCAGTTTGTCTTGTCTTCCTCACTCCGTCCGTTTCTCCCTCATACACTACAGAAGCTTCAAGTCCTTACGAAAGAATAAAAAGACGTATTTAAAGAAGTGTTATCATATTTACCAACCCCTCCGCTCGGGCAGGATATGACACAAGGTCAATTTTTAAGCGGAGTTTAATAGGCTTGAATTCTGAGTTTTCCTTCTCCTTGACTGGTTGCCTAACCAAGACTGAAGACCTTAGTCTGCCCTACTATTTACCCATAGCTGGAGCGAGAATAGTTGGATTCATACCTTTCCCAAGGGTTTTTGTGCTATGTGGAATGCAATCAGTCTCGTCCATGATTTGAACTCGTGTCGCCGAGTCCATTTCCTACGACGATAACCATTACACCATGGGCACCTCCAAATGTGTTGATGTATGGGAGTTCATGAGAGAACCTCGCTTATGAATTCTTCCTAACTTCACAAGCATGTTTTGTTTTTTTACTCGGATGGTTTGTCAGATGGGAAATAAGTGGCCATGCAGCAGCTGTTTCGAGGGGTTCTGTTTCCAAGATTTGTTCAAAACAACACGTAGTTTCCATTTAGCTTTTTCTCTATGTGTTTCGTAAGAGTCCATGTGAGGAATCCATCCATACAGTAGTATTGACACGGCTTGGAAGAGATCCCGTTTTATTCTATCACAGAAATCAAATTTCCATATGAACTCGTCAATACCAGTCCACTCCTTCGCTGGGCACAATATCGACATTGCAATCAGTAGATGAGACTTTGCTACCAAGGTATGTGAAATGGTCAATTATTTACTGAAGCTTGCCACTTAAAGTGGGGATGGTTCCTTCTTGCTTAGAATATATGAACTCTGTTCTATCTGCACTCACGTAAAGACCAATTCCCTTTGCTGATTGCTCCATGGTATGCAGCAGTGATTCGACTTCCCACAAGCAGGATACGTCACAAAGGGAATTTTAAGCAGAGTTTATCAGGTTTGAATTCATGATTTTTCTTTTCCTAGACTGGTTGCCATGCCAAGGTTGAATCTTTCCTACTATTTACCCATAGCAGGAGGGATAATAATTGAATTTATACCTTTTCTAAGGGATTAACACTATGTGAAATGCAAACAGTCTTGGCCAGGATTTTAACTAGTATCGCCGTGTCCATTTCCTACGACGATACCCATTACACCACAAAAGGCTCCATGGACAGGTATATTTGTGAGAAGCTCTAAATCATCTGTGTTGTCTGCATCTGTCATAGATTTTGTCATTTTCTTGTCTTATATATTATATAATTATCAAAATTGTTCAGGTTTTCAGGGTATGACACGAAACTGTATTTGGTGGTAAGATTTACGTATTGGAGTTCTCGGAAGTGTGTAGTCTACCTATCTTTTCCATTATTCAAGGGTCTATTCTGATCCAAGGTCATAGAACCTCTTAGGGCCCGTTCTATCGGTCAAATAGATCTGATTGAGAAAATATTCAAAATAATTTGAACTACATTGGCTCTTAAAACATTGATGTTGCCACAAATATTGGTTTGGTTTCCTTGTTTAATGGCATATCAACCTTCACTCTTCAATTTTTCTATAGCTCTCTCGAAGGAGTAAACTATTTTCTTCTTAAGAGACTGAATATTTAAAACATTTCTTTATCTCTGGTTGTCAGTTCATGTCGTATACGTTTCAGTATTTTCTCATATAAGTTGATTAGGTTGAGGTTTCTTTGTTTAATGGCATATCAACCTTTGTAGGTTATTTATTGCCAAAGCCATTCTCCTAAAAGAACAGTAGTGGTACTATCTAACCCATAGCTGGGAGGATAAGGGGGTTCATACCTTTCCCAAGGGTATTTGCCCGAAAGTGAACGTAATAGCGCAGCTGGAGGACGAACTCGATAACTACAATTCCGCAGTTCATCGCTTTAACCATTACACCACGAGGATACCCCGACAAATATTAAGCACGCGTTTAAAATGATTATGAACTTTATGAATATATTGGTTCTTACAATATTGGTAGCGTAACTAAGTATGAAGTCTCTACCTGATCAAAATGACTGAAGATACATTTTCGTACCACAGAAGTGTGCTTAGCGTAACAGGTATCGTTGTAGGAAATGTAATCGGTGACCCGAGTTCAAATCCTGGACGAGGCTGTTTACACTTCATTTCACGCTGGTATTTATTGGCAAAGGCATGGATCCATCTCTTCCTTCCACTACTAGCTATGAGTAAATAGTCGATCAGACTGTGTTCTTTCGGTTTGGTTAGGTGACAGAAAACACTTGGTGGGATAGTGTTGTGAGACCGAAACTTACCTGCATCATTGACTCTTCCAGCACTATATCACTAGCGTAGTATTATCCTAATACCGATAGCAGTAGCAGCAGTAGTACAAGAGTACTAGAAGTACGACTACCAATATTGGACACAATCCTTTGTAACTTTTGTAAATATATCTTTCTTACCTCTAAACCACGTTCCATGTTTTCCTTCTGTGTACCGACTTTGGGTCCACATCAGATAGTTAAATAAATACATACATTTTTGTACCGAATATAATTGGAAACCCTAAATATTAAATTGATTTTCTTCATTAACTAACCCAACAAGGATTTATGTGCCGTTAAACCAACTAACCAGTGCTATTTAGACGTATCTTTTGTTTCCAATGTTACAGTGGCAGATGCAATTATTTAGATTTTGGTAGGTTTGAGGCATTATTTAAAATAGGTTTGTTTTATTTTGGTTGTTGGTTGGTTTGGTTTTATGGCATATCAACCTTTGTTGGTTATTTAATGCCAAATCCATTTTATACAAATAATCAGTTCTATTTCAAACGATTCAGTTTAGCATGAGTACACAGTTTAATTGTCAAAAAGATTTCGATTTTAAGCTATTCAGTTTATTCAAACAGTTCTAATTCAGCTAATTCAGTTTAGTATAAGTACAGATTTTGTTTACTCACAGTTAAATGTCAAAACAGTTCTATATAAAAAAAAATCAGTCTAACGTAAGTATAGTTTCAACGTTAAAAACATTTCCATTTCAAACAATTCAGTTTAGCATAAGCACGGAATTAAAATGTAAGTATACAGTTTAATTGTCAAAAACATTTCTATTTCAACCGATTCAGTTTAGTGAAACCATTCTAATTCGAACAATTCAGTTTAGCATAAGTATGCAGTTAGTTCTATTTAACCCATAGATAAAGCCCTTATCAGAGTGAACGTGGGAGCAATGGCAATGAAGGGGTACTCCTCATTCCCCAGAGCTCCAGCATTACTGGAACCTCACGACCAGATTGTTTAGTGTCATATCTAGGACACTCATTGTGTGGGTGGGGTCTTACCCCTCTGTAGAGAAGCAATCGGTGTATTCTACAGCCCCAGCCGACTAGGCAAGTTTTATTTTGGTATTTCAAGACTTAACGCAGGTGACCTGTACAAGAAAAATTATCGATAGTTATTGATTGCAGAAGCAGAATTAATATTCTAGTATAATAATAAACGACTCTACTTTAAAACAAGAATAATTTTAATCTAGAAAAATAAACTCCCTATGCCTATCATTTTTTCAATTATTGTATCAGTACGCTTTCGAAACAATTTCCATGCCTTCAAAATAAATTCTTCACACATTTTATTCCATTCCTCCTCAATAGTAGTCTTAAGCTCTTCAGCGGAGCAATATTTGGATGGAAAGTTTGGTTTTCTGAAACGCTTCATGTAGCGTAGTCAAGGGGGTTTTAATTGCTGTCCTCACAGTTTTTTTGTGGACTTTCAATTCATTTCTTATCGACGTTGCGAGGTGCAGTGAAAGCCTTCTTTTTGATTTTTGTTCAATCCTCCGCCACTTTTTCCCCTTAAAATGATCCTTCTCAGTAAATTTTTTTCCTTGATTTGTATACGGTAGTCGAAGAAACTTCCTCTTGGTTCCAGCGTTAGTAAATCATAGATTCTTTGTCGTTTCTTCTCTTGCTCACTCATATTGGGCAGAATTTTAATTTAAAAAAAAATGTTTGAAAAATAGAGCTTATCATGAAATTTTAGATTTATCGCGTTTCAAAAATTAGACTAATCAGACTAAAAAAAAAAGTTTTAAAAATTATTCCATATTTTGCTTCACCACCCTTTATTCACTGGAACTGATTTCAATAAGGCATATAAAACTAAAACAAGAACAAAACAAAAAAAGCAACTAAATAATCACCCAATCGCCTTGAAGTCTGTTGCATAATCCACATCATGACACGTGCCTAATCGAATTCTCGGATATCGTAGATCACGGGAGTCATATAACAAATTAACTATTGAACCGATTCGTTCTGTTATTTCAACCATTCCACCCTGACACGATCCGACTCAGAGTGTTCCTCGTGTTTATTACTTTCTTGGAATCTATGCTATTATCAAATTACAGCCGTTGGTCTCTCCCCTTCTTGATATCGTCTTTAATATTCGTCTTTTCAATTATCTGTGTCACACAGCTGACATACAAACATTCCACTGTCCACATGCCATTCATTTTTATTTCTAGATTTAAAAAAAAAAAAAGAATCTCAAATCATAATTATTAGTTTTGACTAGTATTTTCTTTTATTTAGGCTAACATCAAAAGAAATAGAAAAGAGATATAAGTACCTTGACCATGCTCGAGAACTGAAAAATCTAAGGAACATGAAAGTGACGGTGATACCAATTGTAACTGGTGCACTCGGGACAGTCACTACAGGATTGGTACAGGGACTTGAGGACTTGGAAATAAGAGGATGAGTGGGGACCATCCAGACGATAGCATTATTAAGATTGGCTAGAATACTGAGAGGATGAGTACCTCGACCTTGCTAGAGAACTGAAAAAGCTGTGGAACATTAAAGTAGCAAGTATACCAATCGTGATTGGTGCTTTTGGTACAGTCACCAAAGAATTATCCAAGGGACTGGAGGACTTGGAAATAAGTGGACGAGTGAAGAATACTGAGAAGAGTCATGGAGACTTGAGGAGACTTGCTGTCACTCAAACTCCCGTAAAAGACCATCGGCTAATACTGATGTGAAAAACTCTAAAGGAGTAAACAACAATAATAAGTACCTCGACCTTGATTGGGAATTGAAAAAAACAATGGAACATGAAGGTGACAATTATACTAATTGTGATTGGTGTTTTGGTACAGTAACTAAAGGATTATTAAAGGGACTGGAGGACTTGGAAGTTGGCGGACGAGTGGAGACCATCTAAACTACAGCATTATTGAAGACGGCCAGAATACTGAGTAGAGTCCTGAATAATAATAATAGTAATAATAATTTGCTGTCACTCAAACTCCAGTGAAAAATCATCAGCTAACACTGATGTGAAAAACTCTAAAGGAGTAAATAATAATAATAATAATAATAATAATAATAGTAATAATAATAATAATAATGGACAAGTCTTTATCCAAAAAAAATGAAAAATAGGATATAAAACAAAAAAAAAAAACATCGTTCCGATGGATATAAGACGAAGTACTGGATGAGTAATAGGTGTGATTTAGTCTTTAGTAATTAGTTTTAATGGTATATCAACCTTCATAGGTTATTTAATGCCAAAGCCATCCTTGTAGAAGAACTGTAGTGGTACTTTTTAGTCCATGGCTGGAAGATAAAGGAATTAATGCCTTTCTCAAAGTGTATTAGTCCGAAAGTGAACGTAATAGCGCGACTGGAGCTCGAACTCGCTCACTACGATGTCGCAGACTTGCACATTAGCCATTACATTACGGAGACTCTTCTGGGTTTTGTGATATCAGGAGTACTCGTAGCTTAGTAGATAAACCACCTGGTACGGATAAGCAAGTCTCCTCGAAGCATAAAGGGAGGGTGAATATATTGTACATATTATTGTTACACAATTGTGTTTCAATAAATAGTTAATTATTAACGGAGAGTTTTTCTTGTCTTTAAGTTGCCAACACTCGGTCAACTTGTTCCAACGATCCACCCCAACCGTCAGAAATTCCGTATTGATTGTATCATCTCCCATCTCTGGAACTTTCAAATTGATCATGGGCACAGAGGGAGTCGATAAACCAACAAGCTGGAAACGCATGTGGTAGTCACGGAACTAAAGTTACATTCAAATACCGTGACTAGCATAGGATCACGCACTGAACTCACTACTCAGACATAATCGATTTGTGAGAGTAGCTTGCAAACCTTGTAAATAACATTGTTGACCTTGACAGAGACTTAGAATTTTTGCTAGTAGAACCAGCGCAAATATAAAGTAATGCTATGAATTCTATTCTTGTGAGGTACCGTATTGGGACATAATCTGACGATAATTACTCTTAAGTACCCTTCCGTAAAATTGCTTTGATTTCTAATTGCATTAAAAATGATCGGATTATTCCTGGAGATCAGAATAATGGGTTGATAGAACAGAAATAGAAAATATTGACAGCGTCTTACTTTACAATAAAAGACGCTTGTACAACTAGAATTGTATCTGCATAGGGAATATATAGTTATGGTGTTCGTTGGTATTTTGAGAATTTAATTTAAAAAGATCGCTTTGAGTATATTGTCATAGCTGTTTTATTAGAATAGATTTTGAATTTCTTTTGAATTCTTCAAAAGATTTCTGAGATTCCACGAATATTATTCCCTGTACACCGTCAAGAATATATTGAATTGCCCCAAAAGTCTCTTTTAATGCATTGGGAATAATTTTTACTATAAAAATTCATCAGAAATGATTTTACTATAAAAACATTGGAAATAATTTTTACTATAAAAGTGAATTATTATTTTTTGTATAGAAATTCATTCGAAATGATTTAATAATAAAAACATATTGGAAATGATTTTTACAATAAAAATTCATTAGAAATGATTTTTGCAATAAAAATGTATTGGACATTTTTTTTACCATAAATATGCATTAGAAATGATTTTTTCTATAAAAATGCATTGGAAATGAATTTTACTATAAACATATATCGGAAATGATTTTCCTATAAAAATGAATAGGAAATGATTTTTACAATAAAAATGCATTAGAAATGATTTTTACAATAAAAATGCATTGAAAATGATTTTTACAATAAAAATGCATTGAAAATGATTTTTGCTATAAAAATGCATTGAAAATGATTTTTGCAATAAAAATGCATTGGAAACGATTTTTATTATAAAAGCGTATTAAAAATGAATTTTACTATAAAAATGAATTTTACTATAAAAATGAATCGGAACCTGGTTACCGTAAACGACAGTTTTAAGCATCGCAACACGACATCAACGAGGGGGACTGGGAAAGATGCTGGAAGTGAAAGAAGTAGAAAGAAAAAACAAGAACAGACAGACAACTATAAGAGGAACGGACCGGGGCGGAAAGAACAGAAAGAAAAGAAGAAAAGAAGAAAAGAATGCAACGTGCTGGAAGAAAAGATGAAAAAAAAAAGAAAAGAAAATTTGTAAGTTAATTGCTGCATTCTTATAATTCTATCTCTCTGTTGATTAAATTGGTTATAATTGTGAAAGATTAGTTGTAATGACAAGGGCCTTTCTAGAACATAAAATTGGAAATAATTTAAAAAAAAAATGTGTGGTCCCTAGATAAAAATTGAAATTACTGCTATGTGTAATATTGTATCGAAGTGAGGGAGGAAAAAAGAAGGGAACAAAGATGGCTATAGGACAGTTATTGTCCGTTTTTTGATAGACAGCTTATCGTAAACAATAAATTTTATGAATGGGGATTTTTTTTTATCGCAAATAGGTCTTTGTGAGAAAAATTCGTTGTAACTCTTCATTGGTCCAGACAAGTGGTGATTGAAAATTAGAATTTCAGTCCGAGATCTGGAATCCCGCATATCTGTGGTTAAGACCTTTTTTGGGTCAGGTTTTTATGTTTGGAACTTGTGGATTGGAAATGAGAATTTTAATCCGAGAAATGTAATCCTGGGAGCATCAATGGGATTGTTCGAGAATTTCACACATTGGTGGTTTGTCTGAATAATGTGCATATAATTTTTCGATATTTATGAAGTTGGGAGAATCGATATTTTCGGCGCTGGTAGAATCAGGCCGGTTGTTTTGCTGTGGAAATTGTTGATATCAATTATTGAAGACATAGGTATTGTCTTGAAAACGGTCTTGCCGTGGAGGCAGAGTAACTAAGAGACAGATGTTTTTTGTGTCTGACGAGGCAGACAGGTATTTTGTGAGTTCCCCCTGGAGTGAAGCTTTGAGATTGTTATTGGGGAAGATATTTTGAAACAGGGTTTTGGATGTAATTAAGAGATGCGCAAAATTTTGACAGAACCAAGTGTGGCGAAGATTCGCAGATTCGGAAATATTTTGAATTGGGAAATGTTGGCAGAATTTATAAAAGTTTGGGTTGTTTAGAAAAAAAAACCGGGATATTTTGTGAAAAGAAAAAAAAAAGAAGATGAATGCTCGTAAGCTATTGAAAAAGTTGTATTATAAATCAGGCTTAATTTATGGTACTATAGACTGAAATTGAATAAACTGGGAAGCGGACCTATAGTTATCGTGTTAAGGTAAAGACAGAGAGGTAGATATAAGGTTGAAAAAAGAAGGGACATTGAATGAGCAATTTATTATTAAAAAAAAAAGAAAAAAGAAATGAAAACCAAAACAAAAACAAAAAGCTACAGGACAATGAAAATGGAGAAAAAAAAAGGAAGAGAAACTTGAACATTGTTGAACACAGCATATGGAAAAAAGAAAGAAAGAAAGAAAGAACAGACATTTTTATTAAAATAGACAGTACATCACTACATAGATTGAAAAAAGAAGAAAAGAAAACTGAACATTTTCGAACTGTGATTGTAACATTGTTTTGACTTGTTGTAAAGTGAAACTTTTTGAGTTTGTTTGAGTTTAAAGGCGACATTAGAATTTTTTTTTCCTGTTCATATTATGAAATTTGACGAAAACCATTAACAGAGGATTTTATTCTAGGTTTACTAATATTTGCAATTATATTGATTCTAAATTTTTTTTTAGAATTTGGGGTTTTCGTGGAATAGGAAACATTTTTTGGGGGGTTCTGTTTTTGAGGAAATCGTGGGCTGACGTGCGAGTAGGACAGACATTCATTCAAGTGGATTTACAGATTGTTGTTGAAAGCAATTCTATCGAAGAATTCGCCGACCCATGAAGCTGTTGAGGGCCTATTTGGCTTCTATTTTTTTAGTTTGGAGTTCCGAGGATGGAATAAAAAAAAAAGGCGTGGCCTACTCCAAAATTTTGTGGATAATGTCTGAGTCTTTCAGTCCCGATGGTGTTTTGGATTCGTGTGTGATTTGGCAAAGTGAAACGGATCTGGGGAAAGGCGAGGTGCCTATATATTGGTAGCTACGAGGGTTCCTGGTTAAATTGAAAAGAAACCCGGCGCGGGTTTGATCAGGTAAAGCATGTTTCCTCAAGGGCTTGCAAACCAATGGCATGGAAACAGAAACCTAACGAAAAAAAAATGGGTAACACATTGCTAATTAGTATTTTGCGTGGACTATTTTAGGTGGTTTACAGCATGCGTGCCAGATTGTGACACATTCGGATGTATTGTGATACTTTGTTTTGGGCCATGATTTTTGTGGATTTTTGTGGAATGCTTTGGGCCTTGAAGATATTGTGTTTTAGTATATAAAATTCTCCGGTTACTCCAGGAAGAAACCTGTTGAGTAAAGAACTGGAGTGTGGTCATGAGGAATGCAGGCGAAATGTATTACTGGAATAACCAGGGTCACTAAGTTTGTGACCAGGATATGGGACCAGAGTATGGTCCTTTTAGGGTTTTGAAATTTCTTCAAGGAATTATTGAGGGCCCGTTGTGTTGGGAGGATTAAAAAAATGCATCCGTATGGTACCTTGATGAACACATGTCAAGATGGCCAACCACGCAAATATAGTAAGACAAATTTAGATAATAATTTGCGGGGCAAGTGTTACATAGAGAGAAGGTCGCCTTCTAAGTAAGATTTTGTTGCTGTAGTTCAAGTGATTCTTTTTGTGTTTTCAGCTATCATTGTCCATTGTAAATTATTCTGTAAAATATGTGTGAGGTTGGTGGAGACGAACGTGAAGAAAATTCCACATGTGGAATTTTGAAAAATAATCAACGGATGAATGTTATATTTTGACCTTCGACCCAGCCCAAAAATGCTATTCCAAGGTGATACACCGGAAGGAAGTGACATATTCCAATGGCCAGTAATCGAAAGAGATCGCGTGGGAGGATTAAGGCTTATGATATGGGACAAGATGACGGTCCCATTGTGCCATTACAGTGATGCACCGGAAGAGAGTAACCTCTGAACTGCATGACAGTTATTTCCGCTTGATGACGATTAAACATTCGATTTCAAAGATCCAGTGGACGATCGTATGGACGTTGAATTATTATTTAACTCAGTTGAGTTTGGGGTGCCAAAGCAGTTGCCAGTAGAATTCCAGACAGCTAGAGACCAGATGTGGTAGGGAAGGCCACACCCGACCGAGGGGGCCCTCGGAAAGCCCCGATGGAGTAGACCCCAACATCAGGAGAACAAGAAAGACACAACGTGACGGTTATAACAGTGGGGTCAAAATATGAAGTTTATGTTCGGTCTCCAGCATCCTCTCACATGCAAACCCTTGAACAACCCTTCCGAAATCCTTGCAATAAAGTGAGAGGTGAATATAATTGAAAAGAAGTCTTCCTGCATCTTAATTGTTCCTGCGTCTTTCTGCTTGCGTCTGTTTTATTATTGAGTCGTTATGATACGGCAAATGAGTATACAACACATGGAGGAGGTGCTGTGATAATCGAACGCTTCGCGAGAGATTTGCAAAATTTCGTGTGTAGAATTGTAATCAAACAATGCTCCTCAATCGAATAGACCAGTTGAGATTGATAGCGATAAAATCAGGTTTTTACTAGAGAAAAATCAATTTTATACAACACTAAGATAACTATGTCGATATTTGGACACAAAATATCGAAGCAATGAAAATCATTTTAGCCAGCGTAATTACATTCGTTGCTTTAATCCGTGGTTTCTACATAAACGAAAAAAAAAAAAAAAAAATAGACCGAATTTTCAAACGAAGTTTGACAGAAAATGGTAGTGGATGTTTTACAAGAAAGTAAAACACAAGAGATTTTGTGAGACTGTAGCAAAGAAGTGGATACTGTTTAAATAATGGCTTAAGAAAAGAGACTTCTATTATTAGTGCCTTTCACAGAAGTAAACGACTGATTCGAACAAGTTTTGCTCCTAATTAGACCAGAAGTAAGTATTCGACAAAAAGTGCACGGATTCATTAAGAGAAAGTTTATTTCATTTGATAAAGAAAAAGCTAGATTGAATTTTATTTTTTATTAACTATTTTTTAGTTTTGTAGTTTTAGAACCAAGCAAAAAGTTTTACGGCAAGACTTGGAAACTGTCACTCATGGGAATTTTAAACGTTTAATAAGCAACATCTCACACTAGAAAACATAGACGTGGCTAAGAAAGAGAAACTTCAAGAGAGAAACTGAATCTCTCCTTATAGCAGCTCAAAACAACGCCCTAGCGAGAATAGATAAGATGCAAACAAGTAGCAAATGTAGGTTATGACATGATAGAGACGAAACAATTAATCGCATAATAAGCGAATGCAGCAAATTGGCATAGAAGGAGTATAAGACTAGACATGACTGAGTGGGCAAGGGGATCCACTGGGAATTGCGCAAGGAATTTAAATTTGACCATACGAACAAATAGTATATGCACCACACAGCATCTGTCCTCCAGCTATGGATAAATAGTAGGGCAGACTAGGTTCTTCAGGCTTGGTGAGGCAACTAGTCTAGGAGAAGGGAAACTCTGAATTCAAACCTCTTAAACTCCGCTTAAAAAAATTGACCTTGTGTCATATCCTGCCCGAGCGGAGGGGTTGGGTAAATAGGATCTGTCCTGGAGAATGACACATAAACTCCAATGGGATTTTGACATACAAACGGATCGACTAATCTCAGCCAGAAGACCAGACCTAATAAAAATCACCCCCCCACAAAAAAAAACGAGAACTTGCAAAATTGTGGACTTTGGTATCCCGGTTGACCACAAAATAAAACTGAAAGAAAGTGAATAGAAGGATAAGTACCAGGACCTCGTCACGGAATCAGAAAACGGTAGAACATTAAAGTGAGAAATATACTAATCGTGATTGGTGCTTTTGGTACAGTCACCAAAGAATTATCAAAGGGACTGGAGGACTTGGAAATAAGTGGACGAGTGAAGATCATTTAAACTACTAAATTATTGAGAACAGCCAGAATACTGAGAAGAGTCCTGGAGTCATGAGGAGATTGTTGTCACTCAAACTAGTGAAAGACCATCAGCTCACGCTGGTGTGAAAAACTATACCTCGGCTTAGAGTGAATTTAAAAAAACAAATTTTATCCTTTCATCCACAAATAAAATAAAGAAGTTTGTTGATATTGAAATATTCAGACATCTTGGTTTTGTTGAGCTTACGACATCAGAACCTTGCATTACCTCCCCACCACTAGATTAACAGATTTCGCGAGATCTTTTTATTTTCCTTGGTGAGTTTAGCAACCGGCATAGTCAGAGGTTATCTCTGGAAGATAGGTAAGTGATGTGGACCCAGGTTGGGACCACGAAAAGACAACTCGGAACGCGGTATAAGTTTAAAGATATATTGAAGTAACAAGATACAGAGAAAAGCGGTAGCGTAAGCTAGGCTTACTTGTCAGTCGAATATCGGTAGAGTATCCAATATTTTCGATGGGGGTGTTCTCGTGGTGTAATGGTTAAAGCGATGGACTACAGAATCGTAGTAAGCGAGTTCGTCCTCTAGCCGCGCTATTACGTTCATTTTCGGGCAAATACACTTAGGAAATGTATGAACCCCCTTATCCTACCAGCTATGGGTTAAATAGTACCACTATTGTTCTTCTAGGAGAATTGATTTGGCATTAAATAACCTACAGAGGTTGATATGCCATTAAACAAAGAAAACAAACAGAACCAATATTTTCGAGAGTACTTGGCCCTCGATTAATATAGAATTTGGAAGAGTCCATGAATTGGTAGGTAACGGTCCCATAACAGTAAGTTTATACATATTGCCTTAAACCAGAAACAAAAGATTACAGACCAGCCAATCGAACGAACGTATTGTTCCTGGGGGTCCAAATAAGATTTTTCCGGTAAAACACAAACAGAAAAATAAACTGGGAGTCCACAATTCTATGTTAATAAGTCTGGAAACTTATTTAATGATCCTCGTATTTCAAACAAAAATGGGAAGCAAAATGTTTGGAAAAGCTTTGACACTGGTAAAAATACTTGCTATTCTGGAATAGAGTTAGCTTTCTCTTCATCATACCTTGCTGAATTTAGTTTCAGCTGTTTCTAACTTACTATCAAAAGCTTGCAAGTGTAGAAAAAATATAAGCTTCGATTATCATGGATAATGTTGGAGAATATTTCATAATCAATTGAGCAGCATCAACCACAACGTTTGGTTTGGTTTTATGGCACATCAACCATTGCCGGTTATTTAATGCCAAATGCTATTTGTTAATGTAAGAGTTTGCGTTTCAGCCGATATAGTTTTTAGATTGAATTTTGCCTCCCGCACCGGTCACTTCCGGATGGAAGGTGCGGGAGGGACTTCCGGCTTGAACACCAGCTGGCGCGAATTCGGCCTTTTTTTCAAATCTACTGGCATGTGAGACTGACGTTTTTCTTCGTGGGTCACTAGCAAGGCAAAAAGAGTTTTCACGTTGAAGAGTGTATAATTTGAAAACGTACGCATTTTACGCCTAACACGTGCGCAAATAAAGATATACAACTTCATCTGTACGAGACTCGTGTCTTTGATTTCTGACCCCAGTTGCCGCTGTTATACTATTTTTACCGTAACCTCCACCACTGGATATCGAACCAGCGACCACAGATTGCAGTGACGAAACTCTACATTACGGTATACACTGCTGATGATACCTAATAAGATCGAAACAGCTGTCCAGTGTGCCCGTATATCGTGCGTAGGTGTTCGGCAGATTTTCTGGTCATGGTAATTCAATTCACAATATTAATTCCTCTACTTAAAAAATAAAAATATGTACATCTATTCCCTTGCCCTTGAGGTCATAATAATTACACGGATGCGTATTTCTAAGCTTCTCGGGAAGACATAGCCCTGGGTGGGTGACTGTATCCTCTAGAAAGAGTACGGATGTTACTTGCAAGACACATTTAGGTTATTTGGCCGTGAAATTACCATAACTAGTTGATTTGCACTGTAATCTGTGGGCGCTGATTCGATCTCCTTTGGTGGAGATTACGAAATACACTGCTGATGAGACCTAATAAGGTTGAAACAGCTGTCCAGTGTGCCCGTATATCATGCGTAAGTGTTCAATTTAATTCACAATATTAGTTCCCCTACTTAAAAAATTAAAATATGTACAGCTATTTTTATATATGTATTAAATAAATTATTTGTAAACACATTTTCTAGATACACTCAGTTAAATGATAAATCAGTTCTATTTCTAACAATTCACTTTAGCACAAGGAAAGTTAAAGGGTTCTAAGTAGTGACATGTATAACAAACAATTTAATTAAACATCACTCATTTCTTTACACACAGCTAAACGATCAAACACTTCTATTTTTAACAATCCAGTTTAGCATGTCATTTGTTTGCACTCAGTTTAAATGTCAAACAGCTCTATTTGACCGAGTGATAGGACCCTATCAAGTGCTACCATTCCTGGCCAAAGTGGACCTTGGAGTGATTGCAATGAAGGGGTACTTTAAATTCCCAAAGTTCCAGAATTGCCGAAGCCTCACAATCTGATTGTTTAATGTCATATGTAGGACACTCGTTTGAGGAGTCTTACCCCTCTACGGAGATGCAGACGGTGGATTCTATAGCCACAGGTTTTCATTAAATAAAGTACATTAAAGTACTCTCTCTCTCTCTCTCTCTCTCTCTCTCTCTCTCTCTCTCTCTCTAAATTATTTTTATAGATATCTAATTGTACATTTTTGACTAATTTTACTTATGAACATCCATTTTCTATAGAACTGGGTTGTTAAAGTTTATATGCCATAAATTCGTTATATTTCTACAATACACAAATTATTTTAACAATTTTTATACAATTCCTAATAATATTTAATCATAAAAATACGGCAGAATTTTTGAAACATAGAATGACTATGTGATTCCACCATCTTGATTAATTTTTTGTGCCCACAGTCCTTTTGAATACGAATAATTTTTAGATCTATTTGACCTATAGACAAGACTCTAAAAGGTGCTACCATTCCGGGTCAGAGTGGATTTGGGAGTAATGCCAATGAAGGGGTACTTCACATTCCACATTCCATCTAGAGTTGGAGCCTCACTTTCAGAAACAGTGTCATACCTAGGACACCTGTTTTTTGGGGAGAAAGGTTTTACTTCTCATCAATGTATACAGTCAGCTTATTCGATTAAATCAAAGGGATCTGTAGGTAAAGAAAGGAGAACCACTGGTATAGACAGAAATAGATATACTTAATATGAACAAAACGTTTGTTGAATTGTAAGGTCTAACAACAGGTTGGGAAACCCAGGACCTTGTACATACTATAAATTAGATCTTTTATAAAGCACCCCCCTCCACACACACATATAGAGTGAATCTTAAGGGGGTTAGATATGAGACTGTACATCAATAGACCCTCGGTAGGGTGAGTGTCTAGTGTTGTTAAGTTTATTATCTGTGGATGATATCTCACACTGGAACACCAGTCCGGTACACAAGTGCAGGGATTATCCACCACGGGTGGGCCGGCAGCGATAGTTAGTCACGAAAATCTTTTGAGATACCCGGCAAGATTAAACGGGTGCCGGCATTTCAAAAGGTGCCTCTTAGCTTGCCAAAAACCGCCAATTAGCAAAGCAAATAGAAACAGAGGTTGGTGAGGTGGGAGTGGATGGGTGGAGCTTAAAATTCCATCATTGTTAGTTTACGGAGCGTTCGGTGGGTGGAGTTGAGGATATGTAGATTTGGACACACACACACACACACACACACACATACACACACAGAGGGGCACGTAACAGCACGTACGCGGTGACATAGTTACAGCAATACACTTAAATGCACACACTAATTGAACAGGTATATTTATAAAATTTATAGATACATTTGCATAGAATCTACTTGTATGAAAGCGTCTTTATGTAGATATATTAGTGTCACTTGTATCATGAATGTCTATGAGCAGAAAAATAATCGATCAATCGATCGATAGATTTATTGATAGATCAACCAATTCTTTTTCACTCATGTGTCTGCACCTCTTTCAGTATGTATGTATGTATGTATGTAAACCCTTCCCCGTGGGTGTCCCCGTGGGTGTCCCCGTGGTGTAATGGTTAAAGCGCTGGACTGAGGAATCGTAGTAAGCTAGTTTACACTCCAGTCGCACTAATACGTCCACTTTCAGACAAATACCGTTGGGAAAGGTATGCGCCCCCTTATCCTTCCATCTATGGGTTAAATAGTACCACTGCTGTCCTAAAAAAACAGGGATAGGATTTGGTATTAAATAACTCGAGAAGATTGATATGCCATGAATTAACGAACATATGGATATGTAAACATAAACCCTTCCCCATGATCAGGTTGCGACACAAAGTGGATTCTCAAGTGGAGTACGGCTGGTTTGAATACGGAACATTCCGGCTCCTTGACTCGTCCGAACTAAAGTGAAAGAAAATAATATTTGTCATTTGAGAGATATGAAGAGATGGAAAATATCAACTGATATAAAAAAAAATATCAACATAGACTGATATCTGATGTGGGCACTTTTCTATGAATGATTATATGATGAAAGATATGTGAACATATATTTGTATATATATATTGGATCACTATTTTATGTATAGTATACCTTTTCCTTTTTATGAATAGTGTTTATAATTAAAAGTCTAACATAAGATAAAATGTATTCTCTGGTATAACGGTAAAAACTTCATCGAAAATTGTTCACCATCTGAAGAAACAATCTTGACAAAAAAGACAGTTGAAATAATTTATAATGGATTACATATGTTGAGTTTTACTTGTTATATATATATATATATATATATAAGGATGAATAAATATATATTAGATATATATATTCAATTCAAGGAATTTAGACTGGTTTTTTAACCGTATGTTTTCGATTTTCGATTCATTTCATTTTCTTAACTGCCTGATGATTGTTGATTTGCAAAAACCTCCATGAAACTCAGGGGTCGCAGTCTAAATTCCATGAATTAAATATATATATCTAATATTTATTTATTTATTTATAGTTATTATTATTATTATTATTATTATATAATAGCTCTATCCTAGATATTGAGCACTCTCTTTATTATATTGCACTTGGTTCGACACAAACCCACAAAGTGAATTAGTGACAACCAATACTGTTATAATATATATATATATATATATATATATATATATATATATATATATATTGTTTATACGTTTTAGTTAAAGATCACAGAACTTTCCTTTTTTATGATCTAATTATGGGTATCATTTTACACATGCATTCATTCAAGCACACAGGGAAAAAACTTTTTCGTATTCGCAATTTTTTTTATTTTTTAAAAAGAAAAATTATACTTTTTTCAAGGGGTGGGGATTCACTTTCACATTCTTATTCTATGTAGAATTATCACCCATTTCCGGAACAACAGATAATAAAATAGAACTCCTCCACCATAAGTAGAAAAAAAAATTAGATAATTCAGCCTGTCTATATGTTTGTCTTTTCCAACGCTAACTGTTCCAGAAATTGGCCATCATTCTACATTGAATTGAAACGTGAAAGTGTACACCACTTTATGAAATATTAAATAATTGTTTTAATTATTCAAAAAATGAAAAAAAAATGCCGTGAGTTTGAAGTTCTCATTAGTTTAAATCATAAAAAGAAAAAAAATTCCAGAATTTTTTTTTCGATGAACTCTATACGTGTAGATTTTTTCCTGGAAATATTTTTCTCCCGCTTTCTCGCTAGTTTCTTTATATCCGATTTCACTGGATAGAGAAGTTGCCCAGATTTCTGCTCTCAAACGTTTTCGATCACATTGATCATTTTCAGGGGAATTGTAGGATTTTTTTGTTTATGTTTAGTTTGGGTGCGATATTTATTTTTTGGAAAGCTTTATTATTGATGGGGGTATCTTGGTTAGCGTCTTAGTCGATGAAGATGTTCAGTATGTTAGCGCCAGTGCTGAATACTATTCTATTTATGTTTATTTGTAATCGAAAGCGCTTGGGAGCAGAACCTTGAGCAACTATTCCATCAACTGGACCCTGATATGAAGATACTTACAGAAAAGCTAAAGAAAAAAAATATAAGATCATAAAAAATCTTGTATAAAGCCATAACTTGCTGCCAATATCTATCTAGCTAGTTAGCTATCTTTGATATCTATATATATTTATATATATATTTAGTTAATATATTCCACATATATAATAGGTTTATGCTTTCTCGTTTTCTTTTAGTCTTTTTTTTTTCTCCTCCTTTTGATTCGAAATCTTTCTCGATAAACAAGCGGAACATAAATTCTACACAATATTTCTAATAAGTCAAACGACGTAATTTAAAACAAACAAACACTGATTCCCTAATTAAACGCCCAACTTTTTCTTGTTATACAAATTTTCCCTCGATTTTTGTATTTTGCACTTTTAAACATCGATCGTTGATTTAACATCACTAATATCATCCCTCATGGACCTGATGATGGTTCATTCGAACCGAAACGCTATAATGTCGACTTTGCTTCTCAATAAATTTCTTCTTTTACTTTCATTACGTTGTTATCAAGTTTTTTTTATATATATAATGCTACCAGACATTATGAACAAATCTTTGAGATAACATTGCACAAAACAGCAGACATACGGACACTTACCTCCCATCTCTAAAGCCATCAAAATACGGCTAGAGAAGTAAAGACGAACTCATAAGTGACGTTCTCTGAGTCCTTCATATGCAAGTGTTAGTCGATTAATAAGAACTTATCAACAACAGCTCTGTATGGACTCGGGATTTAGTCTTGAAGACCCGCTGGAAGCGATGGATGATAGGGACGAATGGTGCGAGAGGGAGTCAAGGAAATCTGTGCAATGCGCAACATGATAATGATGATGGTGATATATAATATTACACGTCAAAACTCACCAAAATGTTCCAAATACTGAGGTTTCACAAATCTTGATACATCTTTATATATATATATATATATATATACATATATTTACCAACCTTTCCGCTCGGGCAGGATATGACACAAGGTCAATTTTTAAGTGGAGTTTGACTGGTTTTAATTCGGAGTTTCCCTTCTCCTAGACTAGTTGCCTCACCATGGCTGAAGAACCTAGTCTGCCCTACTATTTACCCATAGCGGGTGGGAAAATAATTGGATTGATACTTTTCCAAGGGTATTAGCGCTATGTGAAATGCAATCAGTCTCGTCCAGGGTTTGAACTCGTGTTGCCGTATCCATTTTCTATAAAAATTAATAATTATAAAATTAATCTAAAAGTGATGAATTTATTATCATGGAAAGTCAACGTTAAGACGTTTCGGTTTTAATAAACCTTCATCAGGACTTTAAGATGGTGAAAAATATTGCTTGAACAGCGATGGATATTTTATTGAAATAACAGGAAAAAAAGAGAAAATTTATAAATAGAAAGATCTCATAACCGTTCAATCAGCGTTCTTTTTTGAAAAACTGTCACATGATGGGCACAGGCAATGGTGTTTAAAATGTCTCGAATTTCAAGAAGATACAACGGATTAAAAGTTGATAAAAGCAAAAAGGATGAAACTTTTTGTTTTTTCCTCTCTTCTCTTATTTTCACATAAAATTTCGAGAATTTTTGCAAATCCTGTTGAAGGTTTATTAAAACTGAAACGTTTTAACGTTGACTTTCCATTATAATAAATTCATCACTTTTGGATTACTTTGTTATTCTATTTTATATATATATTAAATCACGTTCATGTCCAGCGACGATTTGTTTAGAATTATTTATCAATTGAATATATGAGAAATTTCATATAATTCTACAGGAGTGCTCGATATATGGCAATTGATATATAACTATCTCAGAATATATATAAAAACGTTTACATACAGAGAGAATATATCTGTAATGTCAATAAAAGAAAACGCAAAGGACATAGTTACAGTGCAACTATAAATCTATTTCAATTAGCCTTGTACTATTATTTTTATTACGGCACGTCGAAATGAATTTATAATGGCACAGTAACTGTCCGTGAATTTTCTTTTATTGACATTTTATATATATATATATATATATATATATATTGATTTAGTTTGGTTTAATGGTATATCAACCATTGTAGGTTATTTAATGCCAAATCCTCTTTATACATATATATTAGATATATATGATTTGATTTAGTTTGGTTTAATGGTATATCAACCATTGTAGGTTATTTAATGCCAAATCCTCTTTATACATATATATATATTGTCATCTATAGACACACTGTTTCGTTGTACGTTGTATGACAATTCTTCAGTGTGCCTTGACACGTAGGACGATTAAAGCTGGGACCGAAACCCGCCCAATTTTAAGTTAGGCTTAGTATCATACCACTCAACCAACAGTCGACATACGTCAGTTCGGGAATATTAAAGCATTATATAGTAGTTTTCGTTTGTTTATATATATACAATGAGCACACAATAAGTTTCCAGATTTTTTTCTTATGGACACTTTATTGATAGTACACATGAAACTCTAGTCCCTTTCCAAGTAATCTCCTCCGGCTGCAATGCACTTGTTGTACCGTTCCAACAACTTCTGCTAGGCCCCATGGAATTCTTGTGTGAGCGTGTCAATGATCTTCGTCACAGCCACTTTCATCTCCTCAAATGTCTCATAACGATAGCCTCTGAGCTTAGGGGATAATCAAAAGTCACAGGGAGAAAGGTCTGGACAATAGGGAGGCTGAGGAACTGTGTTAATGCCCATCTTGCTCAAATAGTCTGTGACTAGGATGGAGTTGTGGACTAGTGTATTGTCCTGGTGGAAATGCTCTGACCCGATTTGAAAAGTGCTGGCCTCTTCCCTAGAAATCTCTTCCTGAACTCCCTTAAAACCTCAACATAGTAACTCTAACCCTAGGCCTTTCGCCAATCAACCCTGGTCTATTGACTTCCTTACTCCTCCCACACCTCTCATCATCCCTCACAGACTTCCTGCTTTCCTTGAATCTCTTATGCCACTCAAAAACTGATGCTCCATTCATGTAAGATGGTCGAAAAGCAGTTTGAAGCATTCCATACGTTTCTGTGGCATTTTTATTTTTAAGTTTAAAACAGAATTCTATTGCATATTCCTCACGTCCACATTTTGATTTTGAAATTCACCAGCTGTGACAATCAGGCTTTAGTAGGGTGTATTCCAGTTGCTGCTGTAGCTGTTCATTTGAACCTGGAATCATAAAAATTGGTCAGTCATCTCATAAGATGTATTGCAATAACATACTGAATTGTCAAGAGTCTACGACAATTCTAAATACCTGTACAAAAAAAAGTCTGGAAACTTATCGTATGCACCACATAATCTAGTATTTTACTAAGCTTTTTACTTAGATGTGGCACAAGGCCATGTGAATGGGGCACCAAATGAGACTCAAACTCACCCATGTAGGTTTGCTAGTCAAGCTTGCTAACCATTACGCTACCCGAGGCGCCCATGCAGCACATAATCTACTTTGTTTCATGAATATTTTATGAAGCCAGAATGTTCAGCGATTAAATAAAGATATTTTGTGTCTCATGTGTCATAAGTTTATTTACTTGGTTTGGTTGGGTTTTATGACATATGGAACATTATTAATGCCAAATCCTCTTTATACATATATATTAGATATATATGATTTGATTTAGTTTGGTTTAATGGTATATCAACCATTGTAGGTTATTTAATGCCAAATCCTCTTTATACATATATATTAAAAATATATGATTTGGTTTGGTTGGGTTTTATGACATATCAACCATTGTAGGTTATTTAATGCCAAATCCTCTTCATACATATATATCAAAAATATATGATTTGGTTTGGTTGGGTTTTATGGCATATCATTGTAGGTTATTTAATGTCAAATCCTCTTTATACATATATATCAAAAATATATGATTTGGTTTGGTTGGGTTTTATGACATATCAACCATTGTAGGTTATTTAATGCCAAATCCTCTTTATACATATATATTAGATATATATGATTTGATTTAGTTTGGTTTAATGGTATATCAACCATTGTAGGTTATTTAATGCCAAATCCTCTTTATACATATATATTAAAAATATATGATTTGGTTTGGTTGGGTTTTATGACATATCAACCATTGTAGGTTATTTAATGCCAAATCCTCTTCATACATATATATCAAAAATATATGATTTGGTTTGGTTGGGTTTTATGGCATATCATTGTAGGTTATTTAATGTCAAATCCTCTTTATACATATATATCAAAAATATATGATTTGGTTTGGTTGGGTTTTATGACATATCAACCATTGTAGGTTATTTAATGCCAAATCCTCTTTATACATATATATTAAAAATATATGATTTGGTTTGGTTGGGTTTTATGACATATCAACCATTGTAGGTTATTTAATGCCAAATCCTCTTTATACATATATATTAAAAATATATGATTTGGTTTGGTTGGGTTTTATGACATATCAACCATTGTAGGTTATTTAATGCCAAATCCTCTTCATACATATATATCAAAAATATATGATTTGGTTTGGTTGGGTTTTATGGCATATCATTGTAGGTTATTTAATGTCAAATCCTCTTTATACATATATATCAAAAATATATGATTTGGTTTGGTTGGGTTTTATGACATATCAACCATTGTAGGTTATTTAATGCCAAATCCTCTTTATACATATATATTAAAAATATATGATTTGGTTTGGTTGGGTTTTATGGCATATCATTGTAGGTTATTTAATGTCAAATCCTCTTTATACATATATATCAAAAATATATGATTTGGTTTGGTTGGGTTTTATGACATATCAACCATTGTAGGTTATTTAATGCCAAATCCTCTTTATACATATATATATTAGATATTTGGTTTGTAAACATATTTTGTCGATAAATTAGTCATTTTTTAAACACACGGTTAGTTGATCAAACATATCTATTTCAAATAGTTCAGTTTCACCTAAGTACACAGATTTTGCTTACACACAATTAAATGTAAAAATAGTTCTATTTCTAACAATTTAGCATAGCATAAAACAGTTTTTATAAACAGTTAAATCTAAAAACAGTTCTATTTCTAACAATTCAGTTTAGCATCAGTCCACAGTTTTTTGTTCATATTCAGTTTAATGATCAAACAGTTCTATCATATGATTGTTTAATGTCATACCTTAGACACTTGGTGGGGGAATCTGACCCCTCTGCAGAGATGCAGTCAGTGTATTCCGCAACCCCAGCCGAATAGGCCATTGCTTATTTGCAGCTAAATAACTAAGTAAATAAAAAAGGCGAACACTCTTAAGTGTATTAATTCTATAATTTTTGCCCGGGATATTATATATTCTATCACCTGGCAGCTGTAAACGCAGTCACATCAGTGTGTTAACAGTTTAATCTCGTGTTTTTCGTTTGCTTTTTGTTTTGTTTTGTTTTGTTTTGTTTGATTTTTCTTTTTGTCGAACTTCCTATTTTTTAATCTTCGGTTTTATCTTTCGATTAAAGTTGAGTCAGCTTTTGAAGCCAGGTTTTAAGAATTTAATCCCTCTCTGTTAGGCTTCAGAGACGGTGAGAATCAAAGCTTAGTGACGGCCTGATATTGCCTTCTTTGAACATTCTGTTGCTAGATGAATATATCCAATTTTTGTTTGCATTTTTTTTTAAATATAAAACAAATTCTGGTTGCCCCATAGCCACCGTCAGTGCAAATATATCTTGTAACAATATATCAAAATTTAATTCAATAAAAAATGCATAAATCATTCGTGATTGTGTGTGTATGTACATATAAGTTTGCGTGAGTATGTCTATGATTGTATCTGTATTTCGTTCATCAAAGATTTTTTTTAAATAGGTGCACTTAAAATTATTCCAAATACAAGGTGTTGTCAAAAAGTAAACTGACTTTTAAAATAAAAAGAACTAGTTTGGTTTCTTTGCTTAATGGCATATCAATCTTTATAGGTTATTTAATGCCAAAGCCATTCTCATAGAAGAGCAGTAGTGGTACGATTTAACGCATAGATGGGAGGATAAGGAGGTTCATACCTTTCCAACGGGTATTTGCCCGAAAGTGAACGTAATAGCGCGACTGGAGTACGAACTCGCTTACTACGATTCGGCAGTCCATCGCTTTAACCATTACACCACGAGGACCCTAACCCCGAAAAAAATTAGTAAAATATGGAATATTGTGTAACTCCTCGAAATTCTCAATGTCTGTCTGTCTGTGTGATACAACGAAACAGTCTGTAGATGACAATATATACGCTCCCCCATGGGGATTGAGCACTCCAGCGAAGGAATTTACGGTTGCCGCTCGCATAATGCAAAGCTCTTCAAATGAAGTGAGCACTCTGGTATACGGTATGGTATAAAATGGAAACAAACGAACTCTACTTCTGAATACCTTATAATTCCGGAGCTGACGTGGTTCGCTTATTGGCTGAGCGGTACGATACTAAGTCTAACGTAAAGTTGGATGGGTTTCGATCCCAGATACAAGCGTGCTACGTGTCTAGCCACACTGAACAGTTGTGATACAACAAAACAGTCTGTCCGTGGATGACAATATATATATATATATATATATATATATATATATATATATCAGTAATACCCAGTCGGTGTCCGAAGGCAATGGGTGTGGATTATTCGTGTTTAGAATATTTGAGAGATTTCATATAATTCGATGGAAGTGTTCGATGTATGGCGCTTGTTTTATCCCCCTCTACTTTTCGCCTAAAAATTTAAATTTATATGTTTTTTCTTTCTTTTTTCCATATATATATATATATATATATATATATATATATATATATACTGTAACCCATATTGACTGTTTTTCATCTTCAAATTAAGCGTGTAAAGTCATCTGAATGGACGAAGAATATAATGATATTCCTCGACGATATAAATTTATTATGACACTTCAACCAGGTTTGAGTATTCTTCTACTTACATTAAATATATATACATATATATATATATGTATATACAAAGGTGAGTAAAAAGTTTAGTACTGTTTTGGTACGTGATAGATTTCGGCGGGTATATCACGTGACCTCTGTGGTTAGTAGTATTGTGGTAGTTGGTGCGCTGACACTTTGTATATTATTTCACTCCGTGTGTGATTTGAAAACCACGCAGATGGACGTGCAACGTAATCTAATTCGCGATTTTACGCTGTACGATCTAAATTAGGCGAGCTTGACATCTCACAGCCCAGTGTAGTTCTCTACTATCACGACCTTAGCAAAAGTATCCGAAAAAGCCGAATTGTGCCTGACCTTACCGACATATATAAAATTGACTCACCCTTATATATATGTATATATATATATATATATAATCGTTTGATTAATAGATTCTGAAAATATTTGCCATTTAACAATTTTCTATTCGAATCTATCTATCTATCTATCTATCTAATTTTTTCTCCTATCAAAAAAGTGCTCAAATATTTGTCATTAGAGCAATATGCAACGTCTACATGTAGACTTCATTGCTAAAAGTTTCATTCATTGAAGAAATTCAATCGTCAGATGAAACGCAAGTAAAATGGATGAAAAAAACTGAATATTTCGCGCACAATGCAAAAAGTTTTAGTTTCTTTCTCGTTATCTCATCTTTAATCCCATACCGGTTCATTGGTCCAGTGGGCAGAACGTTCAATAATGAGCCAGGAGATAGTGGTTCAATACCAGGCCGACTCACACCAAAGACTCAAAAAATGCTACTTAATGCCTCCTTGCTTAAAACATAACATTTTAAGGTACGTATCAAGGTTAAAGTAGAACAAGCCAGGGAAAGGAGTTGCCTTTTCTCCCACATTTCGAAGCAGTAGCTATTAAATAAGGATGGATTCGAGTCGCCCACCTCTATGGTCACCAATTGTACTTATATATATATATATATATATATATCTTGCAAAATAAAAGATTGGTACTATTTACCAACCCCTCCGCTCGGGCAGGATATGACACAAGGTCAATTTTTAAGCGGAGTTTAACAGGTTTTGAATTCAGAGTTTTCCTTTCCTAGACTAGTTGCCTCACCAAGGCTGAAGAACCTAGTCCGTCCTACTATTTACCCATAGCTGGAGGGAGAATAAGGGGGTTCATACCTTTCCCAAGGGTATTTGCCCGAAAGTGAATGTAAATAAAAGATTGGTCATTGGCCAAGGGTATTTGCCCGAAAGTGAATGTAAATAAAAGATTGAATGTAAATAAAAAGGTCAGTAGTAAGATGCTGTTATGACTTTGTAATTTGATACCAGATTGGCTTATTCTGCTATGCACGTGACCCATTATGTCTTCCACGTGACTCGAAAAGAGTATTAAAGAGTACAGTAGATTTACTGAATATGTCAGGCGTGGAGATTACCAGGTCAATTGACGATTGAAGACATGAAACCTAGTCATATGGTTTTGTTCTCCCTCTTACAATATATATAAGTTAAATGAATTGTCCAACAATTGACGGGGGTGATCCTAAGACTCCCTTTTTATTAGCTACTACACCGAGGTGTTTAAATTGCTCCACTTACCCTTGACCCGTACCTTATAATAAATAACAAATAATTTGCGTACAGTTAAATGGTTTCAAGTATTCCGATGTAACTTTTAAAATTCTATCTAATAATAATAATAATCATCTGTTTGCTAACAGTAATATTTGCAGATATATATATATATATATATATATACATATTTACCAACCCCTCCGATCGGGCAGGATATGACACAATTGACACAAGGTCTATTTTTAAGCGGAGTTTAACAGGTTTGAGTTCAGAGTTTTCCTTCACCAAGGCTGAAGAACCTAGTCTGCCCTACTATTTACCCATAGCTGGAGGGAGAATAATTTAGATTCATACCTTTCCCAAGGGTATTAGTGCTATGTGAAATGCTATCAGTCTCGTCCAGGATTTGAACTCGTATCGCCGTGTCCATTTCCTACGACGATAACCATTACACCACGGGCACATCCATATATTGTCATCCACAGACAGACTGTTTCGTTGTATCACAACTCTTCAGTGTGGCTATCTAATAATAATAATAATCTAATGATAATAATCATTTGTTTGCAAACAGTAATATATATATATATATATATATATATTGTCATCCACAGACAGACTGTTTATTGTACATTGTAATAAACGATTTCAATCCTCAGTCACGCTATCACTTTGAATTTCATACTAATAACCTTGGAAAAAATATTATCTCCCTTGTCTCCCGATACTGCGATGAATAATACCTGTGTCGTTTTTCTACAATGATAACTTTGGTATTAAATAACCCGCGAAGGTTGATTTGAATAAAGAAAACAAACCTATAAACTTAATTAATATTGCTTAATTAGATATGAATAACTATTTAATAAATTATTTAATATTTTTTCTTTTGGAGTTTGGAAATTAAATTCTTTTAAGATTGATTATGCTTAGCAGCAAGATGACTTCCTTCTGTGTATTGCTTATTTCTATAGAGACCTTTTTACCCAAGAGGAAAAAAAGTATGTTTACATTAAGATCTTCTTTTCGATCCAATGAATCGGCATACTCAATCGTGTAACTCTCCATCGAACCGTTTGGTCGTCTACTGTAGACAGACCAATGCATAGTTTTCAATATATATATATATATATATATATATATATATATATTTATATTTATATTTATATATATATAATTGCATTTGTTACATCAATGCGGAATAGCCTGTACTGAATAGCAAGCTTAAATAATAAAAAAGATATAAATATGATGTCTCGGCGAATACAGACTCTATTGAAATTTCAACAAAATATTCAAGCATTGCTTGTGTGAAGCCAGAGCGAGTCTTGTAAGCCGCTGACATTGTCCAGACGACACTTTCTTTCCGATTAAATAACTTCTTGCAATTAAAAGTTATTACGCTGGAAAATTTAATTTCATACAACGAGTATCCTATTTTTCCTTCGTCTTATGTATATTTTTACTGCCGTTTTTTATTCTATTTTATTTTTCTATTTTTAATAAATATTCCCCATTGGTGTGTGTTCTTTTCTTTATTTCTTCACTAGTTTTCACTGACAAGTTAACCCTTTGTGATGATAATGAACTATACAGCCACTGGCAGGAACGGCGCAAGGATACAAAATGGCTGCCGTTCAATTTATATTTCTTGAAAGAAATGAAAAGGAAGAAAGAAGTGAATGGGATTTCGCAGCTGGGATAATTAATCTATTCCAACAAATAAAATTATCCCAATTTCTTCGTTTCTCGTTCCATTACCTAATTTACAAGCGGCAATTTCGAGATAGTGCCTTAAAGATAACTGAAATTGTCTACGGCATTGAAAGCAAGAAATTGCGAGTTTTCAGGACTGAGCATGCGCAGACAATCACAAAACATTTACTCACAAGAGAAGATTGAGAGCATTTCCCATCTGGCAAACGTATATATTCGTCTTTAATTTAAAGATGAGTGAACGGTAAAATCGAAGAAAAAAATTAATTTACTTTTTTTTTTCTGTTATTGCCATCCATATTATAATGGTCGGATTATCTTCATGCAAGAAGGAATGCAAAAAAGTCTCGGACGAACTAAACAGGAAAATGAAAAAACAAAACAAAAAAAAAAAACAAAAACAACTGAATTTTTATTTGAAAATTTAAAGAAATTTCAAAAACGATGTACCAAGATAAATATGCTGAATGTATTCGTCATGGTTTCAAGGTATTTTCTTCTTGATAGTGCCAAGAAATTTTCTGCGCAGAAAAAGCACAATGTAATGAAATTTTTATTAGTTCAATAATTATATCATCATCATTATCATGCCGTGCCACCAGCACGGATATCCCTGGCCCTCTCTCACCACTTCTCTCTATCGTTCATCGCCTCTAGCAGGTTTTCAGGGCTACATCCCGTATCCTCACAGAGCTGCTGTATGTATGTTCAAGCTGGTCGTCCTGCTTTTGCTCGGCTATATGTGGGGGTCCACAGGAGTACATCACTTATGAGCTCGTCCCTGCTTCTCCAGCAGTGTCCTGCATGTCTGTTTCGTCTAACTTGGATAGTTTTCGTATTGGGAGGTAGGTGGCCGTATAGTTGGTGCTATATGGGGTGTTGCCTCCAGGACTTGTTCAATATTGCTCGCAGCATTCTTGTGTAATTGCCGTCTATCTTTTTCTCCAGCCGTTTTGTTAGCGTCCAAGTAGTGCATCCATATAGCAGTATCGATACGACTGCTGCCTGGAAGAAACCGTTTCATTTTATCGGTCAGGTCTGACTTCCATATGATCGATAGCTTATCGATAGCTATCCATGCCTTCGTTAGCCCCGTGTCGATGTGCTTTTCGGTTGATGAGACATTGCTTCCTAGGTAGGTGAACTTGTCTACCAGTTTTAGAGAGCTTCCGTCTAGTGTGGAAATGTCACCGGTTTGATTAACCTGCTTTAATTTTAGAGAATAGAGCAATTCTTAATAAAAAATCAATTAATATATGAATAAATAAATAAATAACTCGAGAAGACCTGGTCATGGCTAAAAAAGCGAAATCTCGATAGAGAAACTGAAGCTCTTCTCACAGTAGCGCAAAACAACGCCATAAGGACCAATTATATTAAATTGAAAATCGATAATACGCAATCGAAGAGCAAGTGTAGGTTATGTAGAGAATGAGATGAAACTATTAATCATATCGTAAGGGAATGCATCAAATTAACATCGAAGGTGTACAAGACGAGGCATTGAATGTTGACCATACTACCAAATAGTATATGAACCAACCAGAATCCGTCCTGGAGAATGGGACGCATAAAATTGTCTAGGATTTTGAAATACAAACAGATCACCGAATCGCAGCCAGAAGACCAGACTTAGCGCTTATTATCAAGAAAAAGAGATCTTGCAGTTAAGTAGATTTTACTTTCCCAGCGGACCACAGGGTGAAAATAAAAAGAAGTGAAAAAATAAACAAAATTATCGGATCTTGCCAGAGAACTGAAAATAACTTCGGAACATATGGATGACGGTGATGCCAATAGTTGAAAGAATTGGAAATGGAATTTGAACAGCGGGAAACCGAAAGAAGAGTCGATATTATTCAGATTACACAACTGATGAGATCGGCCAGATTACTGGGAAAAGATCTGGAAATCTGTGAAGACTTCCTATCACACACACTTCAGGTGCCAGTGGAGTAATCGTTATCGTCGTAGGAAATGGACACGGCGACACGAGTTCAAATCCTGGACGAGATTGATTGCATTTCACATAGCACTAATACCCTTGGGAAAGGTATGAATCCAATTATTCTCCCTCCAGCTATGGGTAAATAGTAGGACAGACTGGGTTCTTCAGCCTTGGTGAGGCAACTAGTTTAGGAGAAGGAAAACTCTAAATTCAAACCTGTTAAACTCCGCTTAAAAATTGACGTTGTGTCATATCCTGCCCGAGCGGAGGGTTTGGGTAAATAGGATCACACACACTTCAGTGAAAGCACACAAGTTAATGCTCTAATAAAAAAACACACAAAGGTTTGGGGGTTGTTTTTATGGCATATCAACGATCACTGGTTATCTAATGCCAGATCCTTTTTATACATAATTAAACATATGGTTTCTAAGCATAGTTTGAAGATAATATTTTTATACAAGCCTGAGCTCACTTTTTGCGCATTGTTAAATGGTTTAACATTTCTATCTCGTACGAATGATTCCATTTACTATTAATCATTTGTTGGCACAGAGTTAAATGTTTTCAAGTATTGCTATGCATCACTAACAATTTAATTAAACATCAGTCGTTTGTTTACACACAGTTAAATGATCAAACAGTTCTATTTCAAATAATTCATTTTAGCATAAGTGCACAGGGTTTTGTTTTTAAACAGTTGAATGTAAAAACAGTTCTGTCCGAAACAATTAAGTTTAGAAGAAGTGGACAGTTTTTTCTTTAAACGCAGATGAATATTAAAACAGTTCTATTTCAAACACTTTACCATTCTTTTTGTTTAATGTCATATCTAGGACACTCGTTGGAGGAGTCTTACCCTTCTGCAGAGATGCAGTGGGTGTATTCTGCAGCCTCATCCGACGCCCAGTCACGGGGAGCGTCATAATAATAAAGAAAGGTAGGTACCTGGATTTTGTAAGGGAATTGAAAAACTATGAAATATGAAAGTGACGATGATATCTATTGTAATTGGTGCTCTTGGTACAGACACCAAAGGATTGTTACAGGGACTGGAGGATTTGTACAAATGGATACACTCGAAACTATAACATTATTTCGATCGGCCAGAATACTGAGAAGAGTCCTGGAGACCTTGAGGAGTTTTGCTGTCTCTCAAGCTCAAGAGAGAAACCATCGGCTAACGCTGGTGTGAAAAACTCTCATAATAATAATAATAATAACACGATTGTACCAATTGTGATTGGTGCTTTTGGCACAATAACTAAAGGATTATTAAAAGGCCTGAAGGACTTGGAAGTTGGCGGACGGGTAGAAACTATCCAAATGACAGCATTACTGAGAACGGCCAGAATCCTGAGACGAGTCCTGGAGACTTGATGAGACTTGCTGTCACTCAAACTCCAGCAAAAAACCATTAGCTAACACTGATGGGAAAAACTCTAAAGGAGTAAATAATAATAATAATAATAATAAAGGCCTGGAAGACTTGGAAGTTGGCGGACGGGTAGAAACTATCCAAATGACAGCATTGCTGAGAACGGCCAGAATCCTGAGATGAGTCCTGGAGACTTGACGAAACTTGCTGTCACTCAAACTCCAGTAAAAAACCATCAGCTAACACTGATGTGAAAAACTCTAAAGGAGTAAATAATAATAATAATTATTATTATTATTATAATTATAATGATAATAAGAAGAAAGCACATAACATGATTTGAATGATAAAGTGTCTGAAAATGTTTGCGATATCAAAGAAGATCATAAACTTTATCACAAGAACTATGAAAAATTAGAGAATGGAGTTAATCGCTGGAGGATAAACCCTCGTATAGTTAAAAATCCAAAGAAGCATCTCCCAGAGAGACTCTATCTCAACTACTGTTTGTTATAACAATGATGCCATTAAATTATTTGCGAAGAAAATTCAAATGTGGTTACAAATTTACAAAGCAGCAAGAAAAGACAAACCACCTCGTATATAGGGATGATATTAAGATATTTCTCTAGAATAAGAAAGAACTAAAGACTCTTAAACAAACTTTAAAAATCTACAGCCAAGATCAAAGAATGGAATTTGGGAAGGAAAAATGTCTTGTTCTTAAAATGCAAGAAGGGAAAAGAGAAACAACAGAAGGAATTGAACTGCAAATCAGGAAACCATCAGATTTGATTTGGTTTGGTTTTATAGCATATCAACCATTGTAGGTTATTTAATACCAAAACCATTTTTATACATATAAACAGTTTTATTTCAAACAATTCAGTTTAGCATTAGTACACAGTTTATTTCTATTTGATCCATAGATAGTACCCTATCAGGTGCTACCATTCCGGGTTAAAGTGGACCTAGGAGGCATAGCAATAAATGCGTGTTCTGGATTCCCCAATGCTCCAGCATTACAGGTGCCTCGCCATCAGATTGTTTTGTATCATATCCAGGGCACTTGTTGTGGTTGGGGTCTTATCCGTCTGCTGAGATGCAGTCGGTGTTTTCTACAGCCCCAGCCGATTGAGGATACTCGTTGCAGGAGTCTTACCCGTCTGAAGAGATGCAATCAGTGTATTCTACAGCCCCAGCCGATTGGGCCAGAAAGCATGAGAGACAAAGAAAACTACAAATATCTGGGAAAGGAAGAAGCGGCTACCAGTAAGCAAATACCGATCAAAGAAAAAGTAAAGAAATATGTAAGAAGAACAAGAAAAATACTCTATATCAAACTCTGCGAAAGAAATCTCATCAAAGAAATAAGTATCTGACCTGTCTCTCTTGTAAGACACTCTGGATTATTCTTAAAGTGGACAACGGAAGAACAAAGGCATATGGACCAAAGAACAAAGAAAATTGATTTATGTTCGAGGGATGGCATTCACTATATGTGTCAAGAAAAGAAGGAAAGGAACTTACCACATTGACAATTGAGTATATGCAACTGTAACATACCCGTAATATACGGATATGCGAAATGTACATATAATGTTCATGACCACATAGAGAACACTTAGAACATAGGAATCTCGAAATACGAAAAACATGTAACGACTTCTCAGTTCAGGTACGAAACCTTTTATTACCTTTTGAGTTTCGACATAAGCAGAGAGACACAATCTTTTTATGCTGGCTTTTTCATCTACCCCACCACCTGTGCGGCGCTCATAGCGCGCAAGTTCGTCTCACCTCTGCGGGCCTGAAAAGCCAACTGACTCATTCGCTGTCTAGTTTCAACTCTCTAACTTTCTTTGAAATCCCAAAATCCTCCGCGCGCTTCCGGTGCGTGACGTCATCAGCACTTTGTAACCCTGTTTTCCATCTCGGCCTATTGTGACATCTCTGAGTGACACGTCCGCCCCGCGTGCGTGCTTGTTAACACCTGCATCAATGTTGCACCTAAGTAACCCATGTGCTGAGCCGAAAGGTTCTCAGCCTAACTAAACCCAAAGGCATGTACCGAAATCCCTCGGCCATTATATTACACAACAATTCCGAAATTTGAAGAATATACTAAAAAGAACTAAGAAAGACTGATTATAGTAACCAGCAATAGAAATAACTTGAAGACAAAAACAAAAATAAAAAGTCTAGAAAACAAAAATGGGGAACCAATCAACTGTACGGATATTTCAAGTGAAAAGCTAAGGATGACGAAGAATTGGTAAGAAGGGAAAACTGAAGAGAGAGAAACTGAATGACTATTAATGATGTTAATTTTAAACGAGAGTTTTTTTTTTTTTAGATATGAGTCGTAGTAAGTCTCTTAGGGGGTCCAGAATTCTTTTACATGCTCTGTTTGTCTCAAAATCCAAGGGAAATTTATTATTATTATTTGGCCTAGCGGTTAGAGAGTTCGCCAATGGCCAGGGAGACCTGGGTTCAATCCCAGTTCAAGTCATACCAAAGAGTCAAAAAATGGTACTTGATGCCTCCTTGCTTAAAACTCAGCATTATAAGGTACGGATCAAGGGTAAAGTGGAGCAATCCAGGGAAAGGAGTAGTGCCCTCCCCTAAACCTTGGTGTAGTAGCTATCGAAAAGGGAGCCTTGGGGTCACACTCGACTAAAGGGAGACAACTTTACTTATTATTATTGTTGTTGTTGTTGTTGTTAAAAAAAGGAAATTGTACAGCACTTTATTTTATATATTACTTTTAAAACTGCCGTTTTAGTTTTCAAACTGGAGTGTTTAGTTTTTAAAAAATGGTATTTGATTTAAAGCAAAATATACGGAGACACAGACACATGTTGTATGTGTGTGTGTATGTGTGTGTGTGTGTGTGTGTGTGTGTGTGTGGCGTTTAAAATAAATGTGATCGTCGTTTTGACAATTTGGATTTTTTGTTTTGATATTTGCAGCACTGAAAATACCAGGGATTTCACATTAAATCTCTAAAATCTATCTCTTAAATAAGAATGAAGGAATTTTACTGGCATCGAAAAATCTTCTTGGGCCATTTTCTCGAACCATTACCTAATTTGCTAACGGTATATTTGCGATAACCGAAATTTTTTACGACAGTGAAAGTAAGAAATGACAGTCTGAGCGACCGAATTGCATAGATTTGTCTCTTAAATAAGAATGAAGAAATTTGGTATTAGGCCATTTCTTTCTTTCTTTCTTTCTTTCTTTCTTTCTTTCTTAATCTTTAAAGAAATTTCCAAATTCAACCCTACTATATTATCTTTAATGACACACAGAATTTTTCTCTTCTTCTTCTTCTTCTTCTTCTTCTTCTTCTTCTTCTTCTTCTTGTTCTTCTTGTTCTTGTTCTTGTTCTTGTTCTTGTTCTTGTTCTTCTTCTTCTTCTTCTTCTTCTTCTTCTTCTTCTTCTTCTTCTTCTTCTTCTTCTTCTTCTTCTTCTCAAGTGGGGCTGTAGAATAAGCCGACTACATCTATACTGAAGAGTAAGACCTCGACTCCAACGAGTTTCCTGGATTCGACACTAAACTATCAGATAGTCTAGCTCTAGATCTCCAGCTTTAGGAATGTGGAGTACCCTTTCATTGTCATTACTCCCAGCTCGGGTTCTATCTATGGGTCCAATAGAACTGTTTCATTATGTATTATACTTGCAAATGAATGATTAACGTTAAATAGAATTATTAGAATGAGATAGCAACACTTGAAACTATTCAACTGTGTGCAAACAAAGGAGCTTTGGCTCGTTTAAAAAAGAATACAAACAAGCTATTTACTAAAAAATTGAGTATAAGTAGGATTTAGCATTAAATAATCATCTAGGATTGATATGCTAATAAATCAAATAACCTGACCATAAAATTTTCTTCTTCTTCTTCTTCTTCTTCTTCTTCTTCTTCTTCTTCTTCTTCTTCTTCTTTATTTTTTGCCTTCCATATTTTTATTGTGTTTTTCTTTCGTTAGTTTGTTGATTTTCTTTAAAAAGCCCAAATTCTAATCTACTTCATTCTCTCCATTGACTTGCTCACATAATTTGTCTGTCTCTCTGTCTCTGTCTCTGTCTCGATCTCTGTCTCTGTCTCTCTCGCTTTTTCTCCCTATATCTCCCTCTCAATCTCACTAGCTTAGATTCCTTATCTATCTATCTATCTATCTATGTGTAATTAGAATAAGCTCGAAATTCATAGTTCCGTTCCTCGCGTTCGTCTTCGCGTGCCACTCCGCCCTCTTCTCTCTCTCTCTCTTTCTCTCTCTCTCTCTCTCTCTCTCTCTCTCTCTCTCTCTTCCTTTCGGCAATTGTTGACATGGATTCACTTCCGCTCCAGTTGTGGCGCCAATTAAGCCATTGCTTTTGCATTCGTCGAATTCGCTTGGGTTGCTCATGCGAACGGCAAGAGCCACTGGCAACGGAGCAGCGACTGTTCGGGGAATTTTGAATATTTCACTTTACTCCCAGACATCGAACTTTGCTCTCTCTCTCTCTCTCTCTCTCTCTCTCTCTCTCTCTTTCTCTCTCTCTCTCTCTCTCTCTTAATCAAGGGTTGTGCACTCCCGTTTCCACAATCGCAGATTTTTTTTCGAGACGTTTTCGAAATTTATCATCCACCCAAAAATATGCGTCTTATATTTTCGATCTGCCCATAACCTTCACTCAAGTCAGGTGGTCACGGCTTATACTATTTGTTATTAAACTGTATTCAAAGTCTTATTATTAAATACCTTTATACCATATATTCAAGTAAACTTTTAAAATGACCTATCTCTTAAAAATACCTATTTGCAGCCATCAGGGAATGTCTTGAATCTGCTCTTTGGGCGATATAATATGGGCAAAAAACTGAGGGTAATCAATTTTTTTAAAATTAGAAATAATGGACTTTTGTCGCCAAAGGTCTTCGTACCTTAATTTTTTTTTTTTTCGGCTTAATTCTGGTTGGAATAGCACAGATTTTTACCAGTGACGAAATGGATGGGAGAGCAAGACTATGGCGAGTATAATTTTCTGACATGTTAAATTGTTTTTATTGTTCGAAAACCGTTGTAGAATAATGAATAGACGTTGGAAGAGAGAGGAAAAAGAGAAAATAATGTAAACATTCATTTCTTTTCAGGCAATTTAACAACGCAGAGAGAATGACAGGTTAAAGGTAAAAGATCGGGTTTAGGTGAACCTTAGGGACTTATTGTTTTGTATTTGTCTCTGGTTCAGTGACTTTTTGCGACAGGTCTCAATAATACGATAAAAAAGAAAGGTTCTAATGTTGTAGACATGTTTGTTAATAACGGGAACAAAGGTGGAAGAATCTACAAGCAGATAATTAGATATGATTATACGAAAAGCTATCTGAGGATTAATTGGCTTAAAACAAATTGATCAAACTGTACAGATACAGCTTTTATTGCGTCTCATAAATATTCAACGAATAATCTGAAATCACCTCACTAGGAAATAAGGAACTTTATTTTCTATCAATTTATTTCATATTTCTCATATATATATATATATATATAGAGAGAGAGAGAGAGAAAGAGGTGGGGGAAGAGAGAGAGATAAGTAAGGATAGTGTAGACATAGAGATCAATGGCACTTGGTGACTGAGTAATATTGGCGTCCTCTCCGACTGATCGTCGCCATCTTGTTCTCGCGATCCCCACGTCGTTTTTTCTTTTCTTCATTGTTCGATTTTTTTTTTTTTTTACTGAGATGAACAATAAGACTTCATCTTCTTTTGAGCACATTATTTATCACTTCATTTTTATTACCAACTTTATACATCAAATCAAATAACCTAACCATATAACCTTCTTCTTCTTCTTCTTCTTCTTCTTCTTCTTCTTCTTCTTCTTCTTCTTCTTCTTCTTCCTTTCATACTTTTATTGTCTTTATCTTTCGTTTTTTCGTAGATTTTCTTTATAAAATCTCAAATCCATTTCCTTCTCCCTAATGAGTTGTTCACACAGTTTTTATTTATTCACTTCATATTTATAACTGACTCTGTTCGGAAGGAAGACTATCCGTGGTGTAATGGCTAACGTGCTGGATTAAGACGTCGTAGTAAACGCGTTCGAACTCCAGTCGCGTTATGATATTCACTTTAGGACTAATACCTTTGGAAAAGTATTGAACCTTCTTATTCCCCCAGCAAAGAGACAAATAGTACCACTGCTGTTCTTCTACAAGGAGGGCTTTGGCACTAAATAACCCACGAAGGTTTATATTCATTTAAATCAAAAACCAAACCAAACCAAACCAAATTTGTACGCAAGTTGGGAGCACCTGGAACATAAATGGAAAATTAGACCCTATCACTTCCATTCGTCTTGACTAATGTTGTAGTGGAATCACCTACTAATGAACTCAACCACTCTCCATAATACCGGAAGACGCAGCAATACGAAGTCAGTATAGATCCGGAAGCTAACCTCGCCCCCGCGCGGCTATGCGAACTAGCTTATCGTCCTATGTTCTTGGAACCATCCTTTGTTCTTGTAAATATATATCTATACTATAACCGTGGTGTTCTGTTCTCTTTGTGACCCCTTCCAAGGCCATAACAGCTAACTAATTTAAAGTTCTAACTTCTAAAATTCTACTCACCTGACTTTACTATTCTCCAATGACAGCCAAGCTTTCAACTGTTCTTAAAGGTCAGTATCTGTCAATTAAACTGAGTTGACTCACGGTATCTTTCCAGCTGTTTAACGTTTATTCGAATTTTACACGATATGATGAATAAATGATTCGGTTAATGTACAATTTAACAACTGTCAGTTTCTCGATTAAGTGCACTTGATCTGATGACAGTATTGGTTTGTAGCCAATCTCTATTCTCTAGATAGTGAGAAAAAAGAACCTGCCTTATCCAGTAATTATTTCCTTTAGGATTTCTTTTTAAACAGAAAGAGATTTTAGATTTTTTAAAATTAATTTTGTGCAAAGGTATTTGTAAAAATTATTTCTAACTTATTGCGTCTTATTTTTTAACACCCAGCAAAACTAGAATACATATGAAATTTCATTTTTAAAATATTTGTCTATTTAAGCTAATTTTAGATAGATTATTTAAACCTTAATAATGCACTTGGTTGGATGTTGACATGATATAGGCGTGAAACTGACAGTCACTAAATGACTTTCACTTTGTCTACGCTATCTTAACTTAGATATACATAATCAGATACCGAAATTGAGCATTTTTTAATTAAACATAACTACATTATGAATTAGTGTTCGCCAATGGTTCGAGAGACTGGGGTTCAATCCCAGGTCGAATCACAACAAAGACTCAAAAAATAGTACTTGATGCTGCCTTGCTTAACACTTAGCATAATAAGGTAAGGATCAAAGATAAAGTGGAGTAATACAGGGAAAAGAGTTGTGCCCTCCCCGACACCTCGGCGTAGTAGCTATTGAAAAGGGAGCCTTCGAGTCACCCTCGACTAAGATCGCCAACTTTACTTATATATATATATATATATATATATATATATGGAAAATCAACTGATTTCCATATTTAAAAAGTGTTAATTTTTCTAATTTTTGTATCTGTATTTTTTCATTTATCAAACAAATCGTTTCATTCGCGTTCGTTAAAAATTTTCTTTGAGATACTTCTCAGACGACAGTATTTGATTTGTCGCAAAAGAATTGACGGAGCAAAACAAAAAAATAGTTTAAGAAATCTTTTTCCTCCTACATTGATAGAAATACATTTTTTTAACCTATTAGAATCATAGATAATCAACTTTTTTATATAATTTCGAGCCGACCTCAACCATAAAAATTACGAAGAGATAAATATCTTCTTCAATAGGTATGGAATTGTTCTGTATCTACTCAGCTTTCAGTTTATTTCTTTTGAGTGAAAATCGACCTTCTTTTCTTCTAATTTCAAAGTCATTTAATTATCTTAATTTGATTGGTTTGGTTTCTTTGTTTAATGGCATATCAACTCTTTTTAGGTTATTTAATGCCAAAGCCATTCTCCTAGAAGAACAGTAGTGGTACTATTTAACCCATAGCTGGGAGGATAAGGGGGTTCATACCTTTCCCAAGGGTATTTGTCCGAAAGTGAACGTAATAGCGCGACTGGAGTACGAATTCGTTTACTACGATTCCGCAGTCCATCGCTTTAACCATTACACCACGAGGACACCCCCGTCTTAATTTGAACGAATATGTTATTGTTTACACAGATTTATCAATACTGCTAAAACAGCCTTCGCTTGGAGATAAAAAAAAAAAAAATTTAGCAGCAGCCGCATAAACATTTAAAACATAAATATATTTTATCTCTCATATCGTGACATACACACACAAAGATTTTTTAGGCACACAAAATATATCCACTTAGATTTTAGGCTAACAATAACTGCCACATTTCCTGCATGAGCCTTTATTTTCTCTCTTAAAATATATTCCCGCTCAAATTAATATTATCTTTTCTTTCAAGAAAAGGCTTTAAAACGTGTTTTTCAACATTTTTTTCATTCAATTTAAAGAAATAAAAATGTAACAATTTGTAGATTAGTGTTTTATTTAACCATGTGCACATTTTGTTCCCTACATGTATATAAAAAAAAGGAAAATAAGAAAAGTGCATAAAACCAAAGATATTCAAATTATGAACTGTTAAAGTTTGTTACTTGAACGTAAATGTAGATCACACAATCATCAGACAGAAATATGAGAAAAAGTGGCTAATCAACCGTACTTATGTGACACTCTGGCACCAAATAGAATATAGTGTAACGTTACTCCTTAAAGTTATAGGGTGACCCCGTGGCAACCTTACCGTGATAAAAAGAGAGTACTCAAAACAATTCCGTTGGTTGTAGGATACAAAATTTTATTTTGTACAGTTGAGTCAATTTACAGCAGTCGACAAAAAGAGCCAGAAATGCGTCAGCCAAATAGATGGGCAAATAGTTGAACAGGCACGAGACGAAAGTGCTGGTCGGAGACTTTGTCACTTCTCCGCTGACCGGCCATTTATGTTATTGATCGCGTGCATGACTTCTGTCGTCGGCAACCCCCACCACAACTAGGCCTCTCCTCGGGGCCCTTTCGCCGAGAACCCTCGTCGTATATCGTCTCTAACACGGTCTGGTCTGTGGACTGTTGTCGACTGCCGTCTAGGCGTCTCCAAAATCTTTTTCTTATATCTACTTCTGTAAAATTATTCCTTACCCAATTCTTAAATGACATGTCATCATTTAGTCCTTTAGTACGCATCATTGTTAAAATATCAGTTGATATCTATTTGATTGTTTATCGTTGAATATTAGCCAACAGCTGATTCTAAAACAAACTTGTTCATCTTCGCATTTGCTTATAATGACATGAATTGTCATGTGTACTAAACAAAGGCCTTGACTGTTATAATCGCAAAAGCTCGCAACATCGAACCCCAAATTAAGCAAGATAAAAAAATCTACAACTTAAAAAATTGAATAAAATCCCTAATTATTTTACACTTGAGGCGTAGAATTTGTGACGTGGATAAATATTATGCCACGTAACACTTACATGGAAAAAATCACTTTTTGCAGAACCAGAGCAATCCTAATATGGTAAAATAAAACATGGTCTTAGGTGTTAAATTGTAGAAGAGAAATATATTACTATGTCTTCACAAAGATAGGAATTTCCTTTTTGAAGCCAGCAATTTATTTTTGGCAGATTCCAGGATGCATAATTACTATACCAGACATAATCCACAAATATTTTCACCGCCTTTATACGCTTAGGCTTTTTATCACAATATCTCATTGTATTATCAGCCCAGTCGGCTGGGACAATAGAATATACCGACTGCAACTCTCTAACGAGTCCCCTGGATATGACATTAAACAAACTAATTGCAATGCTCCTGCTTTGGAGCTTTGAGGAATGTGGAGTACCACTTCATTGCTTTTACCACTAGGTCCGCTTATGCTAAACTGAATCGTTTGATTAAACTGAATAGCTTGAAATAGAAATGTTTTTGACAATTGAACCGTACTTACATTTAAACTGCGTGCTTATACTAAACTGAATTATTTGAAATATAACTGTTTTTTGACATTGAAACAGTATTTACACTAAACTGAATTAACATAGAACTGTTTTGACATTTAACTGTGTGTAAACAAAATCTTTACTGATACTAAACTGAATTAGCTCAATTAGAACTGCTTGACTAAACTGAATCGATAGAAATAGAAATGTTTTTCCACAATTAAACTGTACTTATTTTTAAACTGCGAGCTTATGCTAAACTGAATTGTTTGAAATTGAACTGTTTTGGACATTAAATATGACCTTGCACTAAACTGAAGTGTTATATATAACTGTTTGAATAAACTGAATAATTTGAAATAGAAATGTTTTTGACAATTAAACTGTGTATTTATGCTGAACTGAATTGTTTGAAATAGAACTGATTGTTTACATGAAGCTGGATTTGGCCTTAAAAACCTACAAAGGTTGATATGCCATAAAAACCAACCAACCGACCAACCAACCAAACAACCAATCTCAGAACACACCCGGAAGTTAGTCGCACATGTGAAACAAATTTGGTAAAAATCGACTTTGCGGTTTTCGCATCTACAAAACAAACACTCACGTACAGTTCACTTTTATAGAAGATCACTTAGCATATCAGTGATTCAGCAAAGATTTACTCGGTGTTTTCTCTCTTTTTCTTTTTTTTTTATTGTTCAATGGCATATCAGCCTTCCTGGGTTATTTAAAGCAAAACCCATCTTTGTAAAAGAAGAGAAGTGATATCATTTAACATATAAGGATTTCATTTATATGAAATTGAAAACAAAAGCGGGACTGGAGTGCGAACTAAAAACTGCGAGGCTGGAGTCCTACACTGAGAGAATTACACCACAGGAACTTTGCATTGTTAATATTTCAGCTCAAATTTTCAGGTCAGTAATTAGAAATTTATGGAAAGTTTTAAAAGGACAGCGCATCTTTTATTGTGGAGGGAGGGGTAATTTAGCGCCGATATATATATATATATATACACACATATACATATATATAGACATACACGCACGCACGCACACACACCCACACACACACACATATATATATGTATATATATATATATATAGATATATACGTATATATTGGCCTGATGATTATATATATATATATATATATAGACACAATACACACATATTCATATATACACACACACACACACACACACACACACACACACACACACACACACACATATATATATATATATATATATATAGTGAGAGAGAGAGAGAGAGATAGATATATACATACATATTGGCCTGTCGCATCACATCTCTGGGACAATACAGAGCATGTAAAAGAGTCATCCGATGAGACGGAGAATATACCAACAATGTTCTCCGCCGAAATAAATTTATTATGACGGCTTAACCGAGTTTGAGTCTCCATTTAATTGTACTATATATATATATATATATATATATATATATATATATATATATACCCACTTACACACAAACATATATATATATAGATATATACATATATATTCGCCTGATCACACACACACATATATATATATATATATATGTTACCCTGGCGATTTCATATGCGTGAAATTGAGATTCTGTTTCTACTCTATCTTTACTAAAATCAACATATGCTGTCATTGATATTGAGTGAAGTCATTATTTACAGATATATAAATATAGTAAACTGCATTGTATATAACAGCCATATATATGGAGGCGCTTGTAGTGTAATGGTTATTATCGTTGAAAATAGACTTGGTGAACCGAGTTCAAATCTTAGACAAGGCTTCTTGCATTTCACATTTTGCTGATATCCTTGGGAAAGGCATGAATCCAACTGTTCTCCCTCCAGCAATGGGTAAATAATAGGGAAGATGAGGCTTTTAAATCTTAGTATGGAAACCAGTCTGGAAAAGGTAAAGTTTAAATTCAAGGCTGTTCGACTTTACATTCAAAAATTGATTTTGCGTCGCATCCTATTCGTATATATATATATATATATATATATAGCTAAATATGGATATATATATATGTGTGCGTGTGTGTGTGTATGTCTGCCTGTATGTGTGTATGTGTATATATATTTACCGACCCCTCCGCTCGGGCTGGATATGACACAAGGTCAATTTTTTAAACGAAGTTTAACAGGTTTGAATTTAGAGTTTTCCTTCTCCTAGACTAGTTGCCTTACCAAGGCTGTAGAACCTAGTCTGCCCTTCTATTTCACCCATAGCTGGAGGGAGAATAATTAGATTAATACCTTTCCCAAGAGTATTAGTGCAATGTGAAATGCAATCAGTCTTGTCCAGGATTTGAACTCGTGTCGCCGTGTCCAGTTCCTACGACAGTAACCATTACACCTCGTGTGTATATGTGTTTGTGTGCATGTGTACGTGTGTGTGTGTGTTTGTGTGTGTGTGTGTGTGTGTGTGTTTGTTTGCTTTATTTCGTTACCTATCGACAATCGTTAAATATAGCCCCGTGGTTGGATCTAGAAATCACCGACTGTATCCTCAGTAGTGGAGTAGGAACCCCCACCCACCGACAAAAAGGGATGTCCTGGGTATGGTACTTTATTGCATCTGGGGGCGAAGCAACTGTGTGAAGTCACCCTTTCATTTCTATTACTCCGACAATGACCCTGACCCGGAGTGGTTGTTACTTTGATTTTTTGAAGAAGTGTTTTCAGCTTTTTGTTTTTTTAAGAATAATTTTAATGTTTTTTTCATTACATTTCGGCCGATGTTTTCTGACTTTTTCGTCATTGTCTGAATTTCTGAGACGAACAATTTCATTTGTCACATGTATTTTTCGAACAATTGTTTTCCTCTTGTTTTAACCATAGTGTTTTTGACCGATAAAACTTTCTGCCTTTCTGCATTGTCCGAATTTCCGAGATTAACTATTTCAATAATAAAAATGTCTTTTTGGCAATTGTTATAAATTTTATATGTTCAATGTTCGGAGACGTAAAATCTGTAAAATAAAAAAAAATAATTTCCCACAGAATTTTGGACAATTTTAACTTTTGCTTTTCATTCCAGAATCGAGTTTCACGTTATTTTTTAATTCTTTTTTAAAATTTTATTTCACTTTAGGTATTCCAACGAAGTAGTGAGATAAAAAGACCCGTGTTATGTAATAAGATAATTCGGTCTATTGTTTTCATCTTTATTGATTTTCTAATAACACTTTGACCGATGAAGTTATCCGCCTTTCTGAATTGTCTAAATTTTTAATACGGACTATTTCAATTATCGCATGTATTTTTTCATGTAAGACCTTTTCCTGATGTTACTGAGGGGAAAATAATCTGAAATAATGAATTTCAGCAATGATATCACATTTGATAACCGATTCGTGTTATTCATTTATTTATTTAGTTTATTTTAGTTTATTTATTTATTTCAGTTCGAAATTCGGCTAAATTTTTCTGAGTTTGAAATGTGTCCACTTAATTATTAACATCACTTCATACATGCAGTAAAAAGACATTTAAAGATAAAAAAAGATATCATGTTTAAATATAAACAGCAACTTTAACAAAACAAACCGGTGGGTTTTCTCACTTATGGCTTTTTTTGGCCCAGAATAAAAACCAAGGTGTCAGTCACTTTTTTTTTTTATAAACCTCCTGCTGTGCTGCAGTCTCTCGTTTCCATTTTCCCGAATCATCCAGCGACCCAAACAATAAAGAAACGTTCAAACGCCAGAGCTGACTAAATCAGTCCAGTTGCGGCTATCTGTCACTGCACACAATACACTTGCTTCCATCATCGCCTATAACAATCAGCTAATTCTCTCCTTTTCCTTAACACCATCCTCAACATGATGACCTTTGTCTTCTAACTTACTCTACCTTATCATCCTACCCTTTTTTTAACACCCATGCCTTACCCTAAGCTCTGTCGTTTTCCAAGTGCTAAATTCAATCTTGCTTTCTTTATGCACGGAAAGATTCTAAGAAGGGGAAACGAAGAAGAAGAAGAAGCTCCTCCCCTCATCATACAATGGGCACAATGTCAAACAATGGACTACGATAACATTGGCCACGTGAATTTCAAATTTGGCTAACAGACGCTGGGTCGGGTCTAATTGGTATCGTCCAAACCCTGTCGATAACCTGGCTATTGTCAGTTGTTAGTTACATAGGGGGCCTTCTTGGGTTTCTGTGCATGGAGAAATGACTCGAACTTGGATGGTTGGTCCCCAGCAGATATTTCTTTTCTTAACAATATGTGTTCTTCAAAATAATAATGTGAAAGTCCACGGCAGTACTATTGTATGGTTACACCACTTAGACCTTAACGAAAAGTTAGCTGAGAAATACCGCTGGATGCTACCTGCTATTTGGAAAAAAATCCTAGAAGCAGCACTTCACAAAACAGCAACTTACTACCCGTATCACAAGTCATCCAAGAAAGGTTTAGCAGACACACTTGGCACTGGTGATTTAGTTTGGTTTTAAGGCATATCAACCGTTGTTGATTATTTAATGCTAAATCCGGTTTTTGCATATATATTAAATACATGATTTGTAAACATATTTTTACAGACACACAATGTATCAAACGGTTTTATTTCATACAATTCAATTTTACATAAGTCAGAGTAAAATGGTTTCAAGTATTGCAATGTATCACTAACATTTCAATTAAACATCAGTCATTATACATACAGTTAAATGATCAAACAGTTCTATTTCATACAATTCAATTTAGCATAATAATTTGTTTACAGTCAGTTTACATGTTAAACAGTTCTATTTGACCCATAGGCAGGACCCCATCAGGTGCTACCACTCTGAGTTTTAGTGGACATGGGAGCGATGATAATCAAGGGGTACTCTGCATTCCCCAAAGCTCTAGCATTACTTGAGCTTTGCTATCAGAAGGCTTAACGTCGTATTCAGGACACTCGTTCTGGTAGTGGTGAGGTCTTACCTCTCTGCAGAGACGCAGTCGATGTATTCTACAACCCCAGCCGATTTGGCTTGCACTGGTGGTGAAGTTAGGACGAATTCTTAAGCGAAGTTCTTCAATGGACTCTTATACTTGGACACACCAGTGTTAGTGTTGTGACCCCGGAAAGGGTCACTAATGAAAACGCAAACACGGATATTAGATATCAGATTATATTACACAAGAAAGATAGAGTTACATAGAAAAGGTAAGAAGTCTCGTACTGTTCGGATAACACCGATATTGATCTGCCCCTCTGGCAGCAAAATCTCTCAGTACTAATTACGGTGAGAAGAGTCCATTATGGTAAGATGGATAAGGCTCCCACAACAGTTAGGCGACCAGCAAAAACATACATTCATCAGCTCTGTACGGACTCTGAGTACCGTCTTAAAGACTTACCAAGTGCGATGACTGATAGGATGGATGGATGGAGAAAGAGAGAGAGAGAGAGAGAGAGAGAGAGAGAGAGAGAGAGAGAGAGAGAGAGAGAAGGAAATTTGTGCTGTCGGCACGTCTTAAGGATAATTATTACGATGATTGTTTTTCAAAATTTAACACACACCAAACTTTTTCTTATTTTTAGATATTTTTAAATATATTATCAAATATAAAATATCTACCCTTGGCTAATTGATAATCAAATTTACGGGGAAAAATGCATACGCAGGGTAAAAATTTCAACTTGCTAAACATTGTTCACTGTCGATTTGGTTGATTGGTTGGTTGGTTGGTCTTAGGCATACCAACGAAGTATATATATAAATATACATAACAGTATTTGGTTGTCACTATCTCACTTGGTGGGTTTGTAGCAGACCAAATGCGGCATAATTTGGAGATTGCTGTGATAGAGCTATTATATAATAAATAAATATGTATTTGTTTTTTTATATATATTTAATAGCATAGATGTGTGACAATGATCAAACAATCATCAGACAGGGAAAAGCCTGATGATTGTCGTATAAAGACGGTATGAAACCAGTGGTCGCAGATATGCTCCATGCTATTAAATATATATATATATATATATATATATATATATATATATATATATATATAAACTAATATATATATATTAGAGAGACAGAGGGGGGAGAGACGAGAGTCGTCAAAAAGTTCTAAGCCTCACCAAGATTTTAGATTTGTCGTATACTTCTCACATTGGTAATGCCCCCACCGTGCACAGAAATCGAAATCGAAATCTGAATTATTATTTTTTTTTTTACCGTAATAAGAAGTGTGAATGGCTTGCTGCAACAAAATTATTTAGGTACGATCTCTTCTTTCTGTGGAAGGCTTAGAATTTTTTGAGCGACCCTCGCATACACACACACACATACATATATATATATATATATATATTTATATATATATATCAGTAGAATTCACGTACACCCTCTCCCTCATTCCTCACACCTACCCACACTCTCAGATACCCAGATCTCTCCTGAAAAAGAAAAATGATAATTCTACAAAGTCAATATCTATCGATCAAGTCTCCCAGCTTTGATAGAATTTGAATCGAGAAGGAAATTACAAAATATTAAATGTTTTGTTCAGACCTTTCAGTCAATATGACGAAGGCACATTTATATTAACCCGAGTAACGTCTGAGTGTACTAATGAGAACATTCATGTATTATACAGGGCGTCTCAAAATAGATTCAAACCATTAATATGATAATTCATATTGTATCATCTTACATCTGAGTCTTAAAAAGCAATCATATCACTTCAGAAAGGTCAAACCAGATGTCAAATATAGAAATTGATTGACTTTAACCTACAGTGCACGTGAAAGACCAAGTTCTTGGGAAAGTCTTGGATGGGACTTTTTCGGATTCCTTCCGATAGAATCTCTTACTGTATTCACATTGTCTGGACATCTTTGCAGTCAACTTCCTACCAGATCTGGGATTTTCTGCCTTCCTGTTGAGGTTGTTTACTGACCCTGGGGCTTGAAATTTCTGTACCCAACGATAAATTTGGCTTTTCTTGTAATAATTTTTTTGTGAAACTTCCTGCAAATTTTGCTTGCACAGTTTTGAATGATTTTGTCTCCAAATAAGTAGTGACGCAAAGTATTTTTCCTCTCTTATCAATGGCATTGTGATCAAGGATAAATAGTTGTTATTTGATATTATTTTCAAATCTGAAACAAAAAAGAACATAACATTATTGTTATTGAGTTATTAGCAATCACATGGGTCCTATGTATACTAAGACACCCGGTATATATATATCTATATATATACTAAGACACCCGGTATATATATATATATATATATACACGTATACTAAGTCACCCCACATATATATATACATATATATCTACTAAGACACCCGGTATATATATATATATATATATGGGGTGGGGTGTTGGCAGCATTTTCTCTTTAGAATGTATTTGGTTAAATAGGAAAGAAAATTTACTAATGTCTATTTTATTTTGGATTTGTTTAAGCCTCCGTATGGCTTCTCGATGGAATGAATTCAGGAAGGCACCGTATTTTTCCCAAGTACTTTTGTTTGTCATTTCACTATTCGTTCCCTCGAAGCTGGCTCTAGTTAGAGCCGAAAGTACTTTGGAATGGAATACAGCGCCTTCCTGAATTCATTACAAACGACTCATAGGAAGACTTGAACAGATCAACGATAAAATAGGCAGAAACAAAGCGTCTGTCCAATTTAATCAAACACACACACACACACACACACATATATATATATATATATATATATATGTGTGTGTGTGTGTGTGTGTGTGTGTCGTACTAAATTTCCTGATATGCTTGTGTGTATAGGACTGTAACCTAGAAAAAACAGCACACCACAGGGAGATTTTTATTAGTGCAATATACTTAAAATACAATAACTTATAGAATAAAGCAGTCACTAGTCCAATCTACAAATGAATGAGAATTTGTGTGGAGTCTGGCTGTCATCATTAATCAACAGCTCTCTCACTATAACGAAGAGGGGGTGTCCTCGTGGTGTAATGGTTAAAGCGCTGGACTGCAGATTCGTAATAAACGAGTTCGAACTTCTGTCGAACTCCTATTACGTTCATTTTCGGGCAAATACCCTTATCCTCCCAGCTATGGGTACTACTACCCTCCGCCTAAAAAGACAGATTTGGCATTAAATAACCCAGGAACGTTGATATGTCATTAAACAAAGAAACCAAACCAAACCAAACTATAACGAAGATTACTATGAAATACAAATTAGAATCTTCATTGGGTTCTCGATTGGTTGGTTTTACGGCATGACAGCTGTCGTGTAGTTATTCACAACCAAAATTAGTTTAACAATTATTGTCTTTAATTATATACGGTAAAAATCGTATCTTGAGGATTATTCTAAACAGGCTAATATATGATTATCACAAATATTTGGTCTGACTCACAAAGGGCCTGACAACGGAGAGATGACTTCGCACTTCTCAAAGTTCCAGAACTTGAGTGGATGGTTGGTTGTTTGGATTTTATGGTGTATCAACCTTTGTAGGTTATTTAACGTTAAATTCTGTCTAAATGAATATATATTCAACCAAGGATTTCTGGACGAATACTGAGTAGGTAAAATTTTCTATCAGCAGGATTTCATTTGTTTGCACATGATTAACCAGTTTTAATTCGTCATATTTTTTCGTACAACCCTGTCTCTCACAAGAAAGACAGAAAGTCATCTATTTTGACGTTTTCGAACAATTCGGTTAGACTAGTCACTTTGAAAAACCTCTTTCTGATGACAGCGAAAGCTCTGCATTCTATAAGAATGTGTTTAACCGTGCATATTGTCAGACAGGTCAAACACTGTAATTGTGTTTCCTGTTGCAGTATGAAAGCGTGAGTAAGCCTTGTATGACCAATGTGCAATCAGGATATATTGTATAACATTCGGATAACAATGTATTACATTCGGAACATCGAGTAGTGATAATCGGTTGGATTAGAATATTAACCAATGATCATTGGCGTATATCTGTAGTGTGTTGCAAGAGATCGTGCTTACATATGAACCTTATTGGTATAGCAATGTTTTCTTAGCATTACAAGGCTTCAACTTGGGTTATTATGAATTGTAAAGCCCAGTCGGCTACTTCCCCCCACCACCAATGAGTGCCCTGTGGCCTAGTCGGCTGGGGCTGTAGAATACATCGACTGCATCTCCGCAGAGGAGTAAGACTTCCCCACCCCCACCAACACTACCAATGAGTGCCCTGTGGCCCAGTCGGCTAAGGCTGTAGAATACAACGACTGCATCTCTGCAGAGGGGTAAAATGCCCCGACCAAAAATTCCCGGATATGACACTAAAAAAAAATAATGGTTAAGCTCTAGTAATGCTTGAGCTATAGGGAATGCAGAGTACATCTTCATTTTCATCGCCCCAAAGTCAACTCTGGCGTGGTGTGGTTGCACCTTATAGGGTTCTATCTATTTGTCAAATAGAACTGTTTGACTTTTCAACAGAGTGCAAACAAATGATTTATGCTAAATTGAATTGTTAGAAGCAGAACTGTTTGATCATTTAACAATGTATAAACAAATGACTGATATCTAATTGAATTGTTAATGATACGAGGCTCATTAAATAGGTTTCTAGACTTTTTTCGTATGGACACTTTTAATGGTAGTACACTCATGAAACTCTAGTCCCCTTCCAAGTAATCTGCTCCGGTTGCAATGCATTTGTTGTACCGTTCCAACAACTTCTGGAACGCCCCATAGAAGTCCTTTTCTGTGAGCGTGTCAATGACCTTCGTCACAGCCTCTTTCATCACCTCAATTGTCTCATAACGACAGCCTCTGAGCTTAGAGAATAAGCAAAAGTCACAGGGACCAACATCTGGACTATAGGGAGGCTGATGAACTGTCTTGATGCCCATCTTAGTCAAATAGTCTGTGACAAGGATGGAGTTGTGGACTGGTATTGACTTCCTTACTCCTCCCACATTTCTCATCATCACACACAGACTCCCTGCCTTCCTTGAATCTCTTATGCCACTCAAAACTGATGCTCGATTCATGTAAGATGGTCGAAAAGCAGTCTGAAGCATTGCATACGTTTCTCTGGTATTTTTTCCAAGTTTAAAACAGAATTTTATTGCATATTGTTCTTCTAAATAGTCAGATTGCATTTTTGAAATTCGCCATCTGTGACAATCAGGCTTTAGTAGGGTGTATTCCAATTGCTACTGTAGCTGTTCATTTGAACCTGAAGTCATAAAATTGGTCTGTCATCTCATAAGATGTATAGCAATAACATCGTAAATTTTCAAGAGTCTACGACAATTTTAAATGCCTGTACAAAAAAATGTCTGGAAACTTATTGAAGGACCCACGTACGTAGCAAGACATGGAACCATTTAACTGTGTGCAAATGTTATAGAGAGCGTGACAACAATACTTGTTTATAAAGAATATAATATTATTTACGAAAGGGTTGAAAGACAGACAGAAAGCGTTCACAGACAGACAGACAGAGGGTCGGACTGCTATGACTGACACCATATATTCTTAACCCACGTTGAGATTCATATTTTCAGGGCCTTGCTTCTTTCACCGGAGGCTGATACATAGCGGTTCTCCACCTAAGGGCCGCTGGCTCTCTTGCTGACATGTCTACTTTGCTGACTGCCGACTACCCGACGGTATCGAAAAACGTATGTCATTATATATTTCCTGGACGCCCACGCACCTTCTTCCGACGCGACTCACGTGATTCATTTCCGCTGTACCTTGTTTACCTTAAGACACTGGTGTATATCCTGTTTACGAAATCCAACGGCTATCAAAGGTCAATGCGTAAAGCAAATAAATGAATAGTGTTGAATAGAATAATTACAGGGTGGAACGATAAAATTGTCGTCCAAAGAAAACAACACGACTGCTTTATTCTAAAATTTTTATGGAAAAAAATCAATTCAAGTAATTTGATTATGTAGAAGAACTGACATCTATTCAATGTACCCGCCTTCAGCCTCAACCACCGCCTTGATACGGATCCGGAACTTGGAACATGCCTTTTCTACAAGCGCCGGCGGCAGCTCGGTGAATACTCGGCTAATGGCGGCGAGCAGGCTGGCATTGGTGTTGTGGGAGGTCATGTTGGTGATGTTCTCGACGTATGACCAAACGAAGTAGTCCAGCGGGTTCAGGTCGGGGAGGAGGGGGCCAGCACATCCAGGTACACTTTGGTGTTGACTTTCAAGCCGACTTCGAAGATGTGAGGTGGTATGATGTGGCCCTCACTTGAAACCACACAAAAGACCATAACCGTAACCGGAAATTTTGTTTTCATTACCCTGGGCTCGTCTCTGTTATTGGTGGCAATCCAGATTTGCATTTTGAGGGTGCTGGCAATGGGTCTGTTGTCATAACCTGGATCGATAGAGAGCATGGGTTGTACAGCGGTGTGTCTCGCACGTTGAACATTGTGTCACTTTCAGACATGATAGAAGGCTGTTATCCCTCTTGGGATTTGTACACAACTGGCCAACTTGTAGATGGTCTGCAACAAAAAACAAAACAAAAAAAATGGTTTTGATTAAACGGAAATGGAATCGTGTCGTCTTTTCTAGGGTGACAATTTTATTGTTCCACCCTGTATATATGTTGCGTTCTGGTTTGTGAACGCTTGTTATATTAAATAAAGGACAAACCACGATATGAGAGGAAATAGAGATATATTCTCAGGAAAAAAAGCATATACAATAGAGAGACTGTTAGTAGACAAGAACATAGGATTAGTGAATACAGAATAAAGATATAGTCCAACGATAGTATTGGCTTCCGTTATTACGGTAGCAAGTAAGGTGATCTAGTGCAATCTCCACTCTCCAACGCTCTAATACTATTCCTATAAGAAGCTGCTCTTCACCTTCTAGTCTGCTCTGGTATTAGTAGCTACTGCTATATATGGCAATATGTGGAAAAAGGTGGGTGATACCCAACAATATACATACATATATATACATATATAAATATTCCACCCTGTATAATACTTGTAAACATTTCACTGAGTGCAAACAAATAACAGATGTTATATTGGTACTGTTACATACCAATTATTGAAACCATTTAAATGTGTAGAAACAATAGCAATATTAAAGTGTAAACAAATTAGTTCTAACTCATTTAAAAAGGAAATTACTCACCAACTATTCACTTACGAATCGTTCGCCTTGCAGGTAGAGTGTTCGCCAATGGTCAGGGAGACCTGGGTTCAATCCCAGGTCCTGTCATACTTTAAAAATGGTACTAGATACCTTCTTGCTTAACACTCAGCAATATAAGGTACGGATCAAGGGTAAAGTGGAGCAATCCAGGGAAAGGAGTAGCGCCCTCCCCGACACCTCGGTGTAGTAGCTATTGAAAAGGGAGCCTTCTGGTCGACCTCGACTACGGTAGCCAACTACAACAACTTTACAGATGTGTTCAAACAAATGAATGATGTTACATAGTTACTTGAAACCATTTAAATGTGAGCAAATAAAGGATTAATAGTAAACAGAATTATTAGTGTTAGATAGAAATACTTGAAACCATTAAACAGTGTACAAAAGAATGATCTCCGTTTAAAAATGTTATCTAAAAAAAGAGTTTACAAATCCTATATATTTAACATACGTGGTGCCTTCAATAAGTTTCCAACCTTTTTTGTACGGGCATTTAAAATTAGCGTAGATTCTTGAAAATTCAGTATGTTATTGCTATACATCTTATGAGATGACTGACAAATGTTCATGATTTCAGCTTCAAATGAATAGCTACAGCAGGAATTGGAATACACCCTACTAAAGCCTGATTGTCACAGCTGAAGAAGAACGATATGTAATAAATTTCTGTTTTAAACTTGGAAAAAATACCAGAGAAACGTATGTAATGCTTCAGACTGCTTTTCGACCACCTTGCATGAATCGAGCATCAGTTTTTAAGTGGCATAAGAGTTCAAGGAATCCAGGGAGTCTGTGAGGGATGATGAGAGGTGTGGGAGGAGTAAGGAAGTCAATACACCAGAGTTGATTAGCCAAAGGGTTAGGCTTAGGGGTTAGGGTTACTATGTTGAGGTTTTAAGGGAGTTCAGGAAGAGATTCCCAGGGAAGAGGCCAACAGTCTTCAAATCGGGTCAGTGGCATTTCCAACAGGACAATGCACCAGTCCACAACTCCATCCTTGTCACAGACTATTTGAGCAAGATGGGCATCAAGACAGTTCGTCACCCTCTCTATAATCCAGACCTTGGTCCCTGTGACTTTTGCTTATTCCCTAAGCTCAGAGGCTATCGTTATGAGACAATTGAGGAGAAGAAAGAGGCAGTGACGAAGATCATTGACACACTCACACAAGAGGACTTCCATGAGGTCGTCTAGAAGTTGTTGGAACGGTACAACAAGTGCATTGCAGCCGGAGGAGATCACTTCGAAGAGGACTAGAGTTTCGTGTGTGTACTATCAATAAAAGTGCCCCTACGAAAAAAGTCTGGAAACTTATTTAATGATCCTCGTATATGTAAAAACAGGATTTGATATCAAATAACAGACAATGGTAGATATGTTATAAAATTAAACCGACCAAACCACACCAAACCAAACCATCTGAATTGTAGCTATATATCTGAGGGTAAGTAAAAGTTAATTTGTCGACCGAAGTCGAGGGCGACCCGAAGGTTCTCTTATCATTAACTACTATACCGAAGTATAGCAGAGGGCGCTACTCCTTTCCGTGGATTGCCCCACTTTACCCTTGATCCATACCTTATAATGCTGAGTGTTAAGCAAGGCAGCATCAATTACCAATTTTTGATTATTTGGTATTACATGAGCTGGGATTGAACCCCGGTCTCCCACGCCATTGGCAAACACTCTACCCTCTTGGAAAATGGGCTGGAATTCTGATGGTAAGAGAAATTAAAAAGTTTGTATTGTTATTTAAAGTCAATATTGAAACTTCTGCAACTTTAACAACTTCTATCAAACAGAGAAACTGGTAAAGAAATATCTAAAACATTTGTGTGTAGGCCCAGTAGACTAAAACGAAAAAATTACATAATTCTTATCTGATAAAATAAATTTTACACACACACACACACACACACACACACACATATATATATATATATATATATATATGATAATAATAATAATAATAATGATAGATAAATAAATATTAGAAACATATATTTAATTCATGCAATTTAGACTGCGAACTCTGGGTTTCATGGAGTTTTTTGCAAAACAACAATCATCAGGCAATTAAGCAAAAAACAGTTTTGCGAAAAATTCCATGAAACCCAGGGTCGCAGTGTAAATTCCATGAATTAGATATATTTATCTGATATATGTTTATTATTATTATTATTATTATTATTATTATTATTATTATTATATAATAGCTCTATCCTAGATATTGAGCACTCTCCATATTATATTGCACTTGGTTCGACACATACCTACAAAGTTATTTAGTGACAACCAACACTTATAATATATATATATATATATATATATATATATATATATATATATATATATATATATATATATATATATATAAGGCGTTCCAGGAAAATTAGTGTAATTTCGAAATGTAATAATTAAAACCATTCTCGTTCAAATGATTTAAGATTTTAACAGCATGTGTAGAAACGACTCAAAATATCTAAATATTTAAACAATTTTTCTTTTCCAGGGAATTGCATTTTTATTCCTGAAAGGAAAAGAAAACCATAAAACATTGAACCGAATATTCAGTTTGTATGCGTGCTGCTAAAATTTGAGATCATTTGGACGAGAATTGGTCAAGATATTAGATTACGAAATGATATCAGTTTTCCTGAAACACCCAGTACATCACAAATGATATCAAAATCTTTGAAATATCCTGTATATAGTGATTGCTACTTCTTTACAGAAGAAAACCGTCTCTTCAATCCTGCAACCGTGGGAACGTATGTGACTCCTCAAACCAATTTCATCTTTGCAAATCTTGCCGGATATGTGACAAGCAAGAGAACTGTATTTGGTGGTGACATTAACCCGGTGAATACTCCAATAGCGTTTTACAACCAATTACTTTGTGACTGAATTGACGCGATTTATCTGTGAGTTGGTGCTGTAGGACTTGAGTAAAATCAGCCTGCAGTTGTTTGCTCTCGTGAGATCTCAAATGATATACAATTTGGGTTTAGACAAACAGATCTAATTGCAAATAGCAGAAATATGTTCACACTGAAAAGGATCCTGAACCAATGTTAAGTCCCATTTCGGAAGTGTTTATTTCAAGATGGAGAGTACGATTCTCCGTTCTTCTATATTCCTTTCTTTTCTTACTTCGTTTTTAATGGCATATCAACCTTGGTAGGTTATTTAATGCCAAAGCCATACTTGCAGAAGAACACTAGTAGTTGGGGGGCGGATAAAGGCGTTTATGTCATATAATTAAGGAAAGATTTTTTTTATATTAATCATTTTTCGTTAATTATATTTTATCATTCAGTTTGGTTGGGCTTTGAACTATTCGGGTTAAGAGTTCAGGTGCATAGTCATTAGGTGCAGTTTCACGCTCGCGCGCAAAGGTTATGACAATGATGACTATCAAAATAACCCCCAGACAAGAAATGGGGCTAGAGTGTGGATGACGTCATGCCCAGAAGAGATGGTCCTGAGAATTTGAGGATTTTGATAAGACGTTAGTTGAGTTTTCTACCGTTGAGACATGCGGCTGAGTTTTTCGGATCTCGACCGGCAGAGATGAATTGAGATCTCAAACATCACAAGATGTGCCGCGCGTTGGGGTGGGTCAGAATAGTATGGTTAGCATAGGCTTTTAAGAATTGTGACTCTCTCCTCGTGTCATCATGGACCGAAACCAGAAATTAGTAAACCCGTTCGTATCTGAAACAACACAGTCTACCTGTATTTGAATATGTATTTGTATTACTGTTGTGATTGATATCATTATGGCTGTTGTATACAACATTTATACCTTTCCTGAGAGTATTAGCCCGAAAGTTAATGTAGTAACGTAACTGGAGTTCGAACTCGCTCACTGTGATGTTGCAGTCCAGCACGTTAACCACTGTGATCCGGGTCTCAACCTTCTACGCCCTTCAGAAATATATGGTAGAGGAGTTAGATAAAAATATATCCATATTATACACGAACCATTATTAAGAAAACGAGATACAGATTAAATTTGATTAAATTTTGTGGTAATTCTTGGACGCTAACTAAACGGCGGGAGAAGAAGCTGGACGGCAATTACACAAGAATGTTGCGAGCAATATTGAACAAGTCCTGGCGGCAACACCCAACAAGGCACCAACTATACGGCCACCTCTCTCCCATCATGAAAACTATCCAAGTTAGACGAACCAGACATGTAGGACACTGCTGAAGAAGCAGGGATGAGCTCATAAGTGATGTACTCCTATGGACCCCCACATATGGCCGAGCAAAAGCAGGATGACTAGCGTGAACATACATACAGCAGCTATGTGAGGATACAGAATGTAGCCTTGAAGACCTGCCGGAGAAGATGAACGATAGGGAGAAGTAGCGAGAGAGGGTCAAGGATATCCGTGCTAGTGGCATGACATGATAATGATGATGATTAATATTTAAAAGAATGTATTGGTTTTAATCATTTATTTATTACGGCTGTCACGGTCGGTGCTAGGGAAGATATTTAATCAGTTCTGCACTCACTAAGGTTCAATATTAACATTAGAATACACGGAAAGAAAGACAAGATAGGCTCATTTAAGTATATAGCAAGTAAAGTTGACGATCCTAGTCAAAGGCGAACCAAAGTCTCCCTTTTCAATCGCTACTACACCGAGGGGTAGGAAGGCAGTACTCCTTTCTCTGGATTGCTCCACTTTACACTTGATACGTACATTATAATACCATATATAAATGCAGTAATAATACCAATGTGTGTTTATTCAAGTATTAGTTAAATTTTATGGCATATCAACCCTTATTAGTTATTTAATGCTAAATTCTGTTAATAAATATATACATTGAATATATAGTTTTTTTCAACGAATAGTTTGTTGGTAACATTTTAAACAAGCCATACCTCATTTGTTTGCACACAATTAAATTATTTCAAGTATTCCTATCAAACACTAATAATTCTATTTCGTACTCATCATTTATAGTTGGGATCCTAACAGCTACTACTACCCCGGGTCAGAGTGGACCTGGGAATAATTGCAATTAAAGGGTACTTCATATTCCTCGAAGCTCCAGGACGAGACCTTTTCTGTAAGATGCAGTCTAATGTCATTCCTTGGACACTCGTTCTGATCCACATGGACACGTGGCACAGTGAATAAGGTGTTTCGTTGGGAAAGTGCTTCTGAATGAAATCATCTGGAGGTTGCGGGTTCAATCCCAACAACAGGTAAGAATAACAAGGAAAACTTTCTGTAACGTAAGACTTGTACCCGCTTATAGTTAACAGGAACGAAACAATGTACCCTTGTGGTTCAAATAAAGGGTTCAGTTCGAGATTCTATGTAGACTCTAGAGTTTGACATAAAAACCTGAAGAAGGCCGAAGGACGTATCGACCGAAACGTTGTGATTATAACAATAAAGATAAGGACAATAGTCTAAATATTCTAAGTAATAATAATTATCACGCTTCATCTCAAAAATTTAGATCAATGAATTTTATGCATATATATATAGAGAGAGAGAGAGAGAGAGAGAGAGAGTATTAGAGAGAGAGAGAGCACTAAAGATGTCTACTTTTGCTCGCGCATACATACACATTATATTCTCTGGTCATGTCTAATCCAGATTGCTATTATCAACTCCCAACACCATCAACGATTTTCGCGCATTGAGCGGCAGCTCGACGGGTGGGGTTTCCAGTTTCATCTGAGGACGGCTCTTGGGACCAAGAAGAAAACGCGAGGAGACGTAAGCAGGACTGGGAAAGCAATGCAAAAATAAATGAATAGATTTAAAAGTACAAAATAAAACAATAAAAAATCACCATCGCCTTCACACAAAAAGAAAAAGGAAGCCTAGGAATTGAACTTTTGTGCTTCAAATCTTATGCCCTTCCAGTGGTATCTGGTTTCCCAAAGGCAATCGTCCTATCCCGGACATTAGATAGGCCTTCAACCATCTTGCTAGGAGCTGCACAACCTTACAAAATTTCTTTTAATTAGTATTCTGGTATTGTGGTTCGTTTTTATTATTTCTTGAAGAGGGCTTTTTCTTGTTCATCATGGCTGTTTTTTTATTCATTTCAACCCCCATTTTTTCACTCATTCTCCACGATCTTGCTTTATTTCACACTTCTCAACAGTTTTTCTTTATTCTCTAAAAAGAAAAGAAACTAAATGATTAAAAAAAAAAAAAAAGAAACAAGCCCCCACTAGACCGTGGCTTCTGTTATACAGCCAAATTCAGAGCGACCAGTGGGCGCCATTTGCAACAAAACGGAGTTGGGGTAAATAAAAAGAGAGGCCAAGAAAATGCAAGATTTGGAATAAAAGTTCATTTCATTATTTTCATTGTTTGATGAGTTCTTTTGTTTATTCTTTTTTCTCCTAGACGTGGCGATAGGCGAAAAGGAAGTCACGTGTTCATGACGTACGCGATTGTTTAATTTCAATTAGCTTTGGAAATTACGCTTGGGCTACGGAAAGACTAGCGTTTGGGGTCATGACTTCATCTGACAATATCGCTGGCATACGCTGCCATCTTGTGCAAAGACGCATAGCATTAAAAATAAATAACCTCAAATCTGAACGAAAGAATGGAAACTCATTTGGTCTTTAATCTTCATTCATATTAATCAAATCTTCTTCTTCTTCTTCTAGTTTTAAATATATTTTTTCTTCTTTCTTTTTTCTCTATTTCTCTTCTCTCATTCATCTTTTGCTATTGTTGTTGTTGCTCTTCTTCTTCTTCTTCTTCTTGGTTTTAGTCATCTTTTTTCCTCTTCCTTTTTGTTCTTCAATCTATCTATCTATCTATCAATCAGTTGTTGTTGTTGTTGTTCTTTTTCTTCTTCTTCTTTGTTGTTGTTGTTGTTGTTGTTGTTCTTCTTCTTCTTCTTCTTCTTCTTCTTCTTCTTCTTCTTCTTTCAACTCAATCATTTTCGTTTTGGTTTTAGTCATCTTTTTTCCTCTTCCTTTTTGTTCTATCTATCTATCTATCTATCTATCTATCTATCAGTCGTTGTTGTTGTTGTTGTTGTTGTTGTTCTTCTTCTTCTTCTTCTTCTTCTTCTTCTTCTTCTTCTTCTTCTTCTTCTTCTCTGAATTTCTTAAAGACGTTTCCCTGTTGTCTTTTAAAAGATTTTCAATTTCCTTTTGTCAGCTCGAAGATTTTTCTTCCCTGTAAGGTATTAATATTCATGTCCTTCGGTGCTAGTTTATAAAATGCTAAATCGGTTCCGTTTAATAAGGGAATCGCGCAATTCGAAAAAATTATCATGCATTTGGAGCACAAAATGTCATGTGTCTATATATATATATATACACGCACACATACAGACAGGGAGACATAAAGACAGGGGAGAGAGAGAGACAGAGAGAGAGAGAGAGAGAGAGAGAGAGAGAGAGATGCAATTATAAAAATGAAAATAAAAAGACCGACCTTGACATTATTAATCGAACAAGGCGAAGAATATGAAAAGATCCCCGCTGTAAACGTAAGTCTTTCTGACGGTAAATCAGGTTGTTCCCCAATGAGAACTGAATTCATTTGAAAAATATCAAATAAGCTTTAGAGAATAGTTCGTATCTTAGAAAGATAAAAATGTTCTGGGAGAATGGAATTAGAAAGAGACGTCATAAATGGCAGAAAACAAAATGGTAAATTTGTTGTTAAAATCTTGGAAAACGAATGTCTTTTTTATTTACTAAAACTAACAAATTTAAAAAGCGTAAAATAAAAACCATTGTAATTCCTCTGATTTCGTTTGATAGATCATTTATAGCTAAGGTAAATTTTTATCATTTTATGTTTTCAAGTAACAATTCATATTTGATAATGATTATTTATTTGTAATCATATCGTTAGGACCCGAACATGTTCCGTCATTTTAGGTAAGAGTGGGGCTGGTAGCCCTGCGGGCGGTGTAACGTTACGGTTCTCGAATAAACATTTGTTTACTACTACTACACCACAAAGATGCTTGTACCACCACGGTTCTCACGGGTCTATGAGTGTAGCACTACGCCTTAAGTTTCAGTCAGACCCCCGGGAGAAAAAGTGATGAATAGACAAAACACCATTTTAGTTAGCTAATACAAAAGCTTATTCGCTACAACACCTCTTAGTAGACGTCGAGAAAAGAGAAACAGAGAGTGAAAAACGAGTTAACTGTTTTATTATAGGTAGATAAAAGTAAACCTTATGAGAAGAGAGAGAGAGAGAGAGAGAGAGAGAGAGAGAGAGAGAGAGAGAGAGAACAGACACTGACCTTGATATTAACTTTCTAGTTTTATGTTCTATTTCTCGCACGTGCTTGCTCGGGGTTCTGGCTTCGCATCTTCACAGCAGGAGTGCGTCCCTTTCGTGGAGGTCACCAAAGTTGGGTGCCGTAATTTTCGGCCTTCGTCACACCGTCGTGTCTTGTCCCCAACTTACTGTCTTTTACTGTTTTCTATTCCGCGTCTACTCTCAAGGCTCCTCCATTGAGCTTCTTTTAGATAATCAGAATCTGGCGCCGATCTCCCGCCGATACATATCCTATTTTTAACTGTTACCATCCAGACCTATACGTGGGGAACCGCAAAGTTGAGCTAGGAGACAACTTATTATCAAAACAATCACCCAGTATCCCTAATCATATAATAGCGGGGTATTGAATATACTGACACTGTCGCCTTTAGATGTGTCCTGGGTATGACACTAAACTGCGTCTGATGGTACTATTTACCAACCCCTCCGCTCGGGCAGGATATGACACAAGGTCAATTTTTAAGCGGAGTTTAACAGGTTTGAATTTAGAGTTTTCCTTCTCCTAGACTAGTTGCCTCACCAAGGCTGAAGAACCTAGTCCGTCCTACAACTGCGTCTGATGGTAAAGCGCCAGTTCTAGATATCAGGGGAGTTTGGATTATTCCCTTAATTGCCATTACACCCAGGTTCGCTCTAACCCAGAGTAGTAGTACCTGTTGGGTTTCTAGATAGGTCTGTTTAACAATTATTTGTATTTGATAGGAATACTTGACGTAATATAGCTTTAAATTACTTTTAGTTGCAATGACTTGAAATCATGAAACTGTATCGATAAATTATTATTAAGTAGAAATAATTATTTAAACCATATAATTATCGGTATTTGATGTGTTTGGTTTGGTTTTATGGCATCTCAACCATTGTAGGTAATGCCATGCCAATTCCTTTTCATGCATATCAAATATATGATTCCTACACATATTTTGTTTGGTTTGGTTTGGTTTCTTTGTTGAATGGCATATCAACCTTTGTAGGTTATTTAATGCCAAAGCTATTCTCCTAGAAGAACAGTAGTGGTACTATTTAACCCATAGCTGGGAGGATAAGGGGGTTCATACATTTCCCAAGGTTATTTGCCCGAAAGTGAACGTAATAGCGCAACTAGAGTATGAACTCGCTTACTACGATTCTGCAGACCATCACTTTAACCATTACACCACGAGCCCCCCCCCTATTTTGTAGTTGACAATTTTAAACGAGCTTGAGCCCATTTTTTGCACACATTTAAATGGTTTCACTTTTTTCTATCTTATACAAATAATTCTATTTCCTATTAATCATTTGTTTGCACACAGTTAAATGTTTTCAAGTATTGCTATTTACCACTAATAATTCAGTTAAATATTAGTGATTTGTTTACACACAGTTAAATGATCAAAGTTCTATTTTAAACAATTCAATTTAGCATAAGTCATTTGTTTGCACTCAGTTTAAATGTTAAATAGTTCTATTTGTTACATAGATAAGACCCTTTCTGGTGCTACCACTCCGGACCAGTGCAGACCTGGGAGCGATGGCAATGAAGGGGTACTCCGCATTCATTTCAAATCTAGCAATACTGGAGACTCACCATCGGATTGTTTAAAGTCATTACCAGGATACCCGTTGCGAGGGGCGTCTTAACCTTCCGCGGAGATTCAACCGGTGTATTCTACCGTCCCAGCTGACTGGGCCAAGTATTTGATAAGAATACTTGAAACTGCACAATCGTACACTAATTATTTGTTTTAGATTGGAATATAAATGTGAGCAAAATTCTCCTAAGAAACAACGACGGAAAAATTATATAGATAAATGTAAAAAAAAAAACGGAATTCGCTAACCACAAATATGAAATAACCTTAAACGGATTGATATGCTGTCAAAAGCAATTAGAGTGGACATGGGAGTAATGACAACGAAATGGTACGCTTGAAAAAGAGCCTTATAACTGAATGTAGCTAAGTGTCATCATATTTACCAACCCCTCCGCTCGAGCAGGATATGACACAAAGTCAATTTTTAAGCGGAGTTTAACAGGTTTGAATTAAGAGTTTTCTTTCTCCTAGACTAGTTGCCTCACCAATGCTGAAGAACCTAGTCTGTCCTACTATTTACCCATAGCTGAAAGGAGAATAATTGGTTTCATACCTTTCCCAAGGGTATTAGTGCTATGTGAAATGCAATCAGTCTCGTCCAGGATTTGAACTCATGTCGCCGTGTCCATTTCCTACGACGATAACCATTACACCACGGGCACCTCCAGCTTAGTGTCATACTCAGAAGGTGTGGTGGTTAACGTGGTGAATTGCATCATTGTAGTTAACGAGTTCGAACTCCAGACGCACTATTGCATTTACTTTTGGACTAATACCCACGGGAAAAGAAAGAAACCCCTGATCCTCGAGCGACCAGTTAAATTGCACAACAACTCTTCTTCTTCCAGGATAGCTTTAGCATTAAACAAACCAAAAACGCTGTATAGCATCGACCCTTAAACTAATATGAGAAAATTACATAAACAAACTGTAACAATATGGTGGCATCTTCGAGAACAAATAACTCAATTAGCAGTCTACAAGTTGACCTCATTTTCTAGCCTAGTCGACTGGGACTATAGAATATAGCGACTGAATCTCTACAGAGGGGCAAGACTCGTCCAACGAGTGTCATTAAATATGACATGAAACAATCTCATGATGAAGCTCCTGTCCTAAAGCTCTGGGGAACGTGGAGTATCCCTTCATTACCATTGCTCCCAGGTCCACTCTATCCCGGAGTGGTAGCACCTGAAAGGCTCATATCTATAGGTCAAATAAGACCATTTGACATTCAAACAGCGTGCAAATAAATGATTTATGCTAAAATGAATAGCTTGAAATAGAACTATTTGATCATTCAACTGTGTGTAAATAAATGACTGATGTTTAATAGAATTGTTAGAGATGTATATCAATACTTGGAAGCATTTAACTGTGTGCCACCGAATGAGTTGTGCTGAAAAAGAATTATTTGTGTTGAATAGCAATACTTGAAACTCTTTAACTGTGCGCCTAATTTGAAATATTGGTATGACATAACAGTAGTTGGAACCGTTTGACTGTGCAAATGAACGAATAGTGTTCAATAGAATTAGTGTTAAATAACAATACTTGTAACTATTTGACAGTGTGCAAACAAATGATTAATAGTAAATAGAACTATTCGTGTTAAATAGAAAGATTTACAACCATTTTTCTGTGTGCATAGAAATGAGCTCTAAAAAATGTTTCCTAGAAAATGTTTACAAATTATATATATTCTATATGTCTGTATAAAAAGGATTTCGCATAAAATAATCAACAATGGTTGATGTGTCATTAAACTAAACCAATCCAAATCAATTCACTGTCAGAAGATTAATGTTGAATAGAATTTTTATCATTAAGGGTTTTCGGACTATTGTCTTCATCTTTATTGTTATTTCCATAACGTTTCGGCCGATATGTCCTCCGGCCTTCTTCAGATATGTGTCGAACTCGGGAACCTTCGCGGAACTTCGAACTACGTCCTTTATTGAATAAAAAAGGATTTGACTTTGAATAACCAACAATGGTTGATATGCTATAAAACCTAACCCAACCACATTATATATATTTAATATATGTATAAACAAAATTTGTGATTAAATAACCTACAGTGGTTGATATGCCATAAAACTAAACCATACCAAATCACATATATTTGATATATATGTATCAAGAGGGTTTGGCATTAAATAACCTACAATGGTCGATATGCCATGAAACCGAACCAAACCACTTTTTCAGAGAGAATTATTTTCTGTCCTTTAATGGGAATGAAGAAAGGGAAAGTTTATTAAACCAAATAGACAAATAGAAAAAAGAAATCTCCAAGAAAAAAAAATTCGCTCCTAAGATAAATTCACTATAACATAAACCTATTTACCTTATCATTTGGGCCCGGATTGACAAGTCGTTTCTAATTTGCAAGATTCTTTCCTGCCATTAATTCTCTCATTCGAAGTTAGCTTCTATCACACTGCAAGTGCGATAGATATTCTCCTGTCTATTGCGGGGTTCCATTGAAGAAAATCTTTTCTTTCACGCCCTGTAGGCAGGGCTTAAAATATTCCTTATAGAGAAGTAAGTTTCTACCTCCCAAAAAAGAGATGTCCAGATGTTGTCACTAAACTGCATCTGATGGTGAGGTACCGGTTCTTGGAATCTGGAGAATATGAAGTAACTAGTGTTACCTCCCAAGGCCCCCTTTTCAACTTGGCCTTGGGAGTAGACTTCTTGTCTCCTCTGTGAACTGAGAGTTGCCTTCTGATCTGGGTCATTTTGAATACTATCTTGCACGGTTCATTGTTGTAGTCTCCCAGTCCCCTTTGGCCTTGTGGTTTGGGTTGAAACTACTGCTGATTTTAGTCAGGTGACCCTGGTGTTTCTGCCAGTTAATCAGAAAGATTCCTGCCGCTAACAGAGTAAGACGTGCCTGAAGATTTCTCACGGGACAAAAGAACTAACCGGTAACCTTTTTACTAGCTGTAATAAACTTTTTATTCGGGATTTGTTGTGTTTATTTTCGTTGGCCAGACTTTGAATAATCTTCTAAACTTTAATCCAAAATACATTTCATGTTGGTTATAGCCCATGTTTTTACTTTCACTCCTTCTGCCCATGTGTTACAGTTTTTTTTTTTTTTTTTTTTTACCTTTGTATGCCTCTTCGTTCCCTGTAAATAAATTTTGGTTAGTATTTACAAACCTCAGTTTTATTTGACTATTTTTCGTGCGTCATATTTTTGTGTTATGACTGCGGAGTACCAAGTCTACCCCTTGGTACTTATCCTAAAATTCACCGTAGTGGGAACACTAGTCATTGCCATAACTCCCTGGTACAAACTAACCCGAATTGGTAGTTCCTGTTAGTGATCCATTTATGGGGTCAATAGATCTGCTTCAAAATTATTCTTGCCCTGTCTTACCCCTCTGCAAAGAGGGGTAAGACGCCCCCAACGAGTGTTCTGGATATAATACTAAACAATCTGATGGTGAGGCCCCAGTAATGCCGAAGCTTCGGGGAATGAGGAGTATCCCTTCATTGCCATCGCTCCCAGGTCTACTCTGACTCGGAGTGGTAGCACCTGATAGGGTCCTATCTAAGGGTCAGAGAGAACTGTTTGACATTTAAACTGTGTACTTATACGAAACCGAATTGCTTGAAATAGAACTTTTTAATCATTTAGCTGTGTGTGTAAACAAGTGACTGATGTTTAATTGAATTGTTTGTGATATATAGAAATATTTGGAACTATTTATCTTTGTTGACTTATGCTAAACTGAATTTCTTTAGATAAAACTAGATTGATCATTTAACTGTGTGAAAACAAAGAACTGTGTACTGTGTTATGCTAAACTGAATCATTTGAAATTAAGTGAAACCATTGTTCATACGAACAAAAAAAAAATGAGCTCAGGCTAGTTAAAAAATCTTACCAACAAAATTTATTTAGAAATCATATAATTAATATATGTGTAAAAGGATTTGGCACGAAATGACCAACAAAGGTTGATATACCATAAAACCAAACCAAACCGAACCAAACCATAATCATTCCTATCCGATAAGTCTGAAAAAAAATCTGACAGGTAACAATTCAACTCTTCTTCTTCCTGCTGTCGGTAAATAGTCGGGCAGACTAGGCTTTTAAAACTAGGTACGACAACTGGCCAAGGAAAATAAAAACACTGATTTCAAACCTGTTAAACTCCGCTTAAAAATTAACCTTTTGTCCCATCCTCTTTGTGAAAAGTAGTTGGTAAAAATATATACTGATCGCAATTCCTTAGCCCCTCGGCAATAAATGAGTCTAGATGGGTTGACATTCCGTTAAAATGAATTCATGATTCATTATTTTCTATCGTCTCCGATGTTCATCTAAAGTGATATTAATAAAAAAATATCAACATTATCTGAAGAAAAACATTTTTTTTTCAAGCAACAATCCATAAGATTTAATAAAATATTTTGTGAATTTTTCTCCAATTATCGTAAGGATGAAAAAATAAAAAAATATCAAGAAAGTTGATTAAATGTTTCTTTGTAAAGAAATTAGCTTTGGTCAGTGTGTGTCAATTTTTTGATTAGTGAGTTGCCATTGCTTTATGACTATCACTACTGCTAATATCTATCTGTCTATCTATGGGTGAGTTTGTAATTAAATCTTAGAATGTAAAAACCTCGAGGAATATTGCATGCAAAATTAATTTATTATTTCACAAAAACGATTTTCTAGAAATTCCACCCCATATATATATATATATATATATATAGCCAAATGATTTTAGAATATAACCTAAAAACAAATTTTGAATTAATTTCAATACGAATTTTAAAATACATATGCATCGCACACACACACACACACACACACACACACACACACACACACACACAAACACCTGCTTATCGCTTATGCGTTCATCTGACTAAAATTCTTTTACGAAGTGGGTATTCTTTTATATACCTTTTTGTGGGGTACGATAGGAGGGATGATCTAGTTTGTGGGGATATGATAGAAGGGTGATCTAGTTTGTGGGGCATGATGGGAAGGGTGATCTAGTTTGTGGGGCATGACGGGAAGGGAGATCTAATTTGTGGAATATGATGTGAAGAATGATCTAGTACACAGTTTTTTCTATCTAAAAATACTTCTATTTCAAACAGCTAATTTTAGCATAAGTACACTGTTTAAATGTCATAAACAGTTCTATTTTAAACAATTCAGTTTAGCATAAATACACAGATTAGTTCTATTTGACCCATAGATAGGACCCTATCAGGTGCTACGACTCTGGGCCAGAGTGAACCTGGGAACGATGGTAATGAAGGGATACCCGGCATTTCCCAAAGCTCCAGCATTATTGAAGCCTCACCATCAGATTGTTTTGTGTTATTCTCGTTATGGGAGTTTTAACCTTCTTCAGAGATGCAATCGGTGTATTCCACAACCCCACCCGACTGGGCACATCGCTCCTGGTAGGTTCCCTTAACAATATCCGGTGTCCGTACAAAGCTGATCTTGGTAACTCTTTGCTAGTCGGCCAACCCTGGCTGGAACATCCATATGCAGAAGTCCATAAAAGAACTTTGCTTATGAGTTCGTCCTTACTTCACCATTGTGCCCAGCATGTCTTACTGTCTTAATTTAGATGGTTTGTGAGATGGGAGGTAAGTGGCTGAACAGCTGCTATTTTGTGTGGTACTATATCTAGTTTTTTTTTTCAAAAACAGGTAGTAGCATTCTTCAGTACTTTTCATCTAGTTTTTTTCTCTATGAGTCTAGTTAGCGTCCAGGTGGTGCATCCAAACAGTAGTACCGATGCAGCTTGGAAGAAATCTTATTTTTATTTTAATAGAAAGATCATATATCCCTGTGATCGATAATCCGTCGATAGAAGTTCACACGGTGACTCTAATTCAAATCTGACGTCATATTAGAATATGTAAGTATATTTCTGCATTGCGGTTGGACCTTGGACTAAAACAAAACAAAATAAATAAATAACTTATGAAAAAACTAAAAACAAAACAAAAAAAATCCGATTCATAGCAAAAAAGAATAAAAACAGCATTAATTGGAATATAAAATGCGACCTACGAATTTCCCTGGCACTCTTTCTCTCAGTCCCTTCCTATCATACATCACTCCCGGCACATCCTCCAGACTACATCCATTTTCGATACAGAGCTGTTGCAAATAAGTTTTTACTGGTCTGCCAACAGAGACGGATCCATGTGTTGGGGTCTATAGAAGAAAAAACAATTCAATGCGTTGTGTTTGAAATGAATTATGCTCACCCCTGAAATATTTGAATTACACGTCAACATCCAGTAAATCTCTAAACGTGTATTTAAATTTCGTGTAAAATTTTAAAGATCGCAACATTGGAATAAAACGAAGTAAGGAGTGATCTTAATTTGCCTTGTTGTATTTCATAATTGAAATATCATATATATATATATATATATATATATATATTGGAGTTGGAGTTAGGCTTCCTGATGATCCGATAAGGTGAAACTTTAGTAGAAGATTTCCAACTCGCGATTTAAGTTAATTTTATAATTGGCTCCACTTGTGTTGAGCACTTTTGTAATTGTAGCATTGCAGGATTCGCGGAAGGTTTTTAGTTATCTTTTGACCAACTGACTGCGTATCCCTTGATTTTTTTCAAGGGGTCGGACGAGGTTGGCCTTTTCTTTCTTCTTGACCTATAATTTTTTTCTTTTTCCCCCGGGCAGTGATTCGAGATACTTTTATCTCTTGTTTCTGGCGGGTTTTTTTTTTTTCGTTTTTTTTTTCTGGTACCGTGAATGCTGGTAGATATTAGATTCGTAAATATATATATATATATATATATATATATATATATATATATTTGAAAAATAAAAAGTTTGCTGAAACAAATATTATCAAAAAAACAAACGTGAGTGATTTTTAAAGATTTTTCTTTTATAGGGAATTATTTGCTCAGTATTTTAATTTATTATCATTTTACATAAATGATGTACTCCTGTGGACCCCTTCAGATGGACGAGCAAAAGCAGGACGACCAGCAAGAACCTACATAGAGCAACTCTGCGGCGATATGGGGTTTGGCCGTGAGGACCTACCGGAAGCAATGGACGATAGGGAGGGGTGACGAGAGAGGGTCAGGGATATCCGTGCTGATGGCATGACATGATGATGGTGATGATGATTGTATCCTGAGCTCTCTATTGGATTTTCAATTACATGGATATTGAAGAAAGTAAATCCTAAAATAGAATCGTTCCCACTATCGGCTGACTTTGCTTTGGATAATCTATCTATCTTTCTATCTAAAGATCGTCGTTGGTCCAACAAGAAAAAAGTAATATTTTGAAAAGAATAGTTTCGCAAAGGATTTCAAATTTGATATTCATGGGTTTTTTTCCCTTTTTCATAAACCTATGCTACACATGTTTCGGACATTTCAGTCCTCGTCAGGCAGTCAATCGGTTTGGGGATTTTTGCTGAGTGTAATTCCAGGTTTTGTGTCTGCGACCAATTCATTATAATATATACATATATATATATATATATATATAAGTGTGTGTGTGTGTGTGTGTGTGTGTGTGTGTGTGTGTGTGTGTGTGTGTGTGTGTGTGCCTGTGTGTATCTGTATGTGTTCATTATAGACAACGTTTCGGCAGACTATCTTCTGGATCACTTCAGTTGTCCGACCTTTGGTAATTAGAGATATCTTGAATCATGTGGATACCTGAAGTTGGCCGAAGGATACACAAGCGAACGTTGTATCTGTATATTACAAACATGAAGAACACGACGGTTGGAATTAATCAAGAAATAATGGGTTCCATTCACCCATATAACGACATTACTAAGATATCAGGGAACTGGATTATTGAAGACTAGCTGTCACATGATCCCCAGTGGAAGCCATCATAAACAGCAGAGGTAACTGAATGGTCAATAACAAGAATATCATCTGCAGCAGCTGTAATAATAATAATAATAATACCTAATCTCGGCCAGAAAACCAGACCTAATAATCATCATTATCATTATGGCTGGTCCTCAGGGCTACATCCCGTATGCTCACAGAGCTGCTGTATGTAGGTTCGAGCTAGTCGTCCTACTTTTGTTCGGCCATATGTGGGGGTCCATAGGAGTACATCACTTATGAGCTCGTCCCTGCTTCTCCAGCAGTGTTCTGCGTGTCTGGTTTGTCTAACTTTGATAATTTTCGTAATGGGAGGTAGGTGGCCGTACAGTTGGGGCTTTGTGGGGTGTTGCCTCCAGGACTTGTTCAAAATAGCTCGCAGCATTTTTGTATAGTTGCCGTCAAGCTTTTTTTCCCATCCGTTTAAAGAGAATTTGCAAAATTGTCAACTTTGCTGTCCCGGCTGATCACAGGATAAACTGAAAAAATGTGAAAAGAGGGATAAGTACCTTGACTTTGCTTGGGAATTGAAAAAAAATTGGAACATGAAGGTGACAATTATACCAATTGGTGCTTTTGGTACAGGAACTAAAGGATTATTTAAGGGACTGGAGGACTTGGAAATTGTAGGACGAGTGGAGACCATCCAAACTACAGCATTATTGAGAATGGCCAGAATACTGAGAAGAGTCCAGGAGACTTTATGAGACTTGCTGTCACTCAAACTCCAGTGAAACACCATCAGCTAAAACTGATGTGAAAACTGTAATGAATAAATAATAATAGTAATAGCACTGACAACATAAATACGAAGAGAAGAATAAAAACTGTAACAGAAAAAAGAAAATCTAATTTATGGATATTTCAAGCGACAAATTGTTAAGATTGCACTCGAAAAGACAACCTGGATATTGCTAAAAAAGGGGGGGGGGAAACCTCAAAAGAGAAACGGAACCCCTTTTTATTAGCAGCACAAATCAATGGCGTAAAGAGAAAATTATACAGCAGGTCTGTGAGGATACGGAATGTAGCCATGATGACCTGCCAGAAGCGATGAACAATAGGGAGGAGTGGCGAGAGAGGGTCAGGGATATCCGTGTTGGTGGTTATACGGAGAAAGAGATGAAATAGTTGATCACGTGATTAGCAGATGAAGAAAACTGGTACAAAAGGAGTACAAGACTAGGCATGACTGGGTAGGAAAGGTAATCCACTAGGAATTGAGCAAGAGATTGAAATTTGACCATGCCACCAAATGGTATATGCACAAACCAGAATCAGTCCGAGGGAATGAGGCCAATAAGATTCTCTGAGTGTAACATAAGACCAAAATAACTGTATGTAAAATCCACAGATGCAGAGAAATCCGAACTCGGACGACTCTCCGTTGTTCAGGTACAAAACGTTTATTAACTTCTTGACTTTGGTTCTTCAACACGCGGAGAGAGAGACACAATTTTTTCTATGCTGACTGAACTATCTGACCCCACAAACGCGCAACGCATCCCGTAGCCCCCAAAATCTCTGTCGGTAGGGATCTGCAGAACTCCATGGTCTCAACCCCCAGCTCTACTGGCCCGGCCCGGCCCAAAGTCAAACCTCAACTAACGTCTTTTTCAAAATCCCCAACTTCGCAGCCTATCGCTTCCGGGCATGACGTCATGCACACTTCAGTCCCATTTCCTATCTGGGGTTTTTATTTTGACATTTGTGATTGTCATATCCTCTGCGCACGAGCGTGAACACCTGCACTAAGATTTGAATAGTTCAAGGCCCAACCAAACCGAATGATAAAATATAATTAACGAAAAATGATTAATATAAAAAAATCATTCCGTAATTATATAACATGAGTTCCCGACCAGAAGACCAGAACTAGAGTTAATTAAAAAGAAAAAAAAAAGAAGTTGTTATCTAGTGGATTTGGCCGTTCCCGGTGACTACCGAATGAAAATAGAAGAAAGCAAAAAGATAAACAAATACCAGGACCTGGCTTGAGAACTAAAAAAATTATGGAACCCGACTGAGAGATGATACGAATTGAAGTTGGCACACTTGGAACAGTCCCAAAAGTCTGGTTAAAAATCTGGAGAGTTGGAAATCGGGAAAAACTAAGATCATACAGATTTTTAAGATCGGCTAGAATACTCAGGAAAGTCCTTGAGACCTGATGACCCTTTCTGTCATTTAGACTCTAGAAAAAGACCACCAGCAAACTCTGGAGTGAAGAACTCGCAGAGAGTAAAAGAAAAATTCGGGACATAGCTAAGAAAGAAAAACCTCTAGAGAGAAACTGAATCTCTCTTAATAGCAGCACAAAATACGTAATACCATGAGGGCCAATTATATTTAAGGCGAAAATTAATAATAAGGAAGAGATAGTAAGTATAAGTTATGTGGCGACAAATATGAAACCGTTAATCACATTATAAGCGAATGCAGCGATGTAGCACAAAAGTGTACAAGACAAGGCACGCATAATGGAGAAAGGTGATCGACTTGGAATTTTGCAAGAAATTCATATTTGACCATATTAACAAATGGTATATGCACAAACCAGAAACCGTCCAAGAAAACGAGACCCATAAAATCTTCTGGAATTTTGAGATTCAAACGGATCACCAAATCTCAGCCAGAAGATGAGACTAGTTGATTAACGAGAAAAAGATAACTTGTCACATGGTGGATTTTGTCGTTCCTGCGGATCACAGATTGAAAACGAAAAGAAAAGGAAAAGATTAGCAAATACTTGAACCTTACTTAGAAATTAAAAAAGCTGGGGAACATTAAGGTGACGGTGGTACAAATTGTACTCGGCGCACTCGGATCGGTCACAAAAGTTTAGAAAAAAGAACGAAAGTATTGAATATCAGAGAAAGAATTGAGGCCATATAGACAATAATATGATTGAATTCGATCAAAATACTCAGAAGAGTCCTGAAGACCTGAAAAGTCATGCTGTCTCTTAGTTTCCAATGAAAGACCACGCAATAATAATAATAATAATGATAATCAAGTCATGCTGATAGAACGAATTCCCTTGAATCTATCCCGCCATACGCCCTTATCCGACATCTTTCATGGTAGGTCCCTCCAGGCGGAAGTCAGTGTTCACAAATAGTGGATAAATTTAAATCTTTGGTTTGGTTTAAAACTATCAAAGTTAGACGATCCAGACATGCATGACACTGCTGGAGAAGTAGCGACGAGCTCATAAGGGATGTACTCCTATGGGCCCCTTTTCATGACCGAGCAAAAGCAGGGCGACAAGCTCGAACCTACATACTGCAGCTCTGTGTGGATACTAGGTGTAGCCCTGAGGACCAGCCGGAAGCGATGAACAATAGGGAGAGGTAGCAATAGAGGGTCAGGGATATCCGTGCTGACGGCACGACAAGATGATGATGATAATGGTTTGCTTTGGTTTGGTTTGATTGGGTTTTAGGGTATATCAACCATTGCTGGTTGTTCAATGCCAAATCCTCTTTATACATATTATATGTGATTTGTAAATGTATAGTTTGTAGATAACATTTTAGGAAGAGCCAGAGCTTATTTGTTTGCGTACTGTTAAATGGTTATTCATGCGGTTTATAAGTCAATAGTTTGTTGGTAATCTTATTTTCAAATGAGTCATAGATAATTTGCATATATTTATTACTATTGTTTGCACACAGTTAAATGATAACATGGCCCAGTCAGCTGGGGCTGTATAATACACCAACTATATCTCTGCAGATAGGAAAGATCACCCCAACTAGTGACTTGGATATCACATTAAACTATCTGATGGTGAGGCTACAGTAATGCCGAAGCTTTGGGGAATGCAGAGTATCCCTTCATTGCCATCGCTCCCAGGTCTACTCTGGCCTGGAGTGGTAGCACCTGATAGGGTCCTATCTAAGGGTCAGAGAGAACTGTTTGACATTTAAACTGTGTACTTATACGAAACCGAATTGCTTGAAATAGAACTTTTTAACCATTTAGCTGTGTGTGTAAACAAGTGACTGATGTTTAATTGAATTGTTTGTGATATATAGAAATATTTGGAACTATTTATCTTTGTTGACTTATGCTAAACTGAATTTTTTTAGATAAAACTAGATTGATCATTTAACTATGTGAAAACAAAGAACTATGTACTAATGCTAAACTGAATCATTTGAAATTAAGGGAAACCATTGTTCATACGAAAAAAAAAATGAGCTCAGGCTTGTTAAAAAATCCTATCAACAAAATTTATTTAGAAATCATGGAAAGACCACCCCAACTAATGGCTTGGATATCACATGAAACTATCTGATGGTGAGGCTACAGTAATGCTGGAACTTTGGGGAATGAGGTGTATCCCTTCATTGTCATCGCTCACAGACCCAGAGTGGTAGCATCTGATAGGGCCCTATCTATGGATCAAATAGAACAGTTTGACATTTAAACTGTGCACTTTGACATTTAAACTGAGTGCAAACAAATGACATCCTAAACTGAATTGCTTGAAATAGAACTTTTTATTAATTTAACTGCGTATAAACAAATGACTGATGTTTTACTGTGATGCATAGCAATACTTGTAACCACTTCAACCTGTGCAAACAAATGATTAATAGTAAATTCATATTAGATATAAATAAGTGAAACCATTCAACTGTGTGCAAAAAATGTTATCTACAAAATGACTTTAGAAATAATACATTCAATATATATATATATATATATATATATATATATATATATATATATATATATATATGTATAAAAAGGATTTGTCATTAAATAACCTACAATGGTTGATAAGACCAAACCAAACCAAACCAAACTAAATGATTTCAAATATTCCAACACAAATAGTCCCATTTAGTATTAGTCATTTGTTTGCATTCACTTAAATATTTTCAAATATTGCTATCTACCATAAATAGTTTTATTTGCACACAGTTAAACGATCAGGAAATAAAAATTGGAAAAATGTAGTTCTTTCAGATTACCACTGTACTAATCATATTTACCAACCCCTCCGCTCGGGCAGGATAGGACACAAGGTCAATTTTTAAGCGGAGTTTAACAGGTTTGAATTCAGAGTTTTTCCTTCTCCTAGACTAGTTGCCTCACCAAGGCTGAAGAACCAAGTCTGTCCTACTATTTACCCATAGCTGGAGGGAGAATTGTTGGATTCATACCTTTCCCAAGGGTATTAGTGCTATGTGAAATGCAATCAGTCTGGTCCAGGTTTGAACTCGTGTCGCCGTGTCCAATTCCTACGACGATAACCATTACACCACGGGCACCTCCACTGTACTAATAAGAGTAGGAGACCTGGGTAGGATAAAGAAAGGGACAGATAAACACATTTACAAGATGCCTGGCAGTTCATGTCTATCTGAAACACAAAGAATTGTACTTTGTGGAACGGTTCATTTCCTTAGGAGAATATTATCAATGTGCCGAAAAATATCACCTGAAAGAGACAGCCAAAAGTCTAAATACATAGAATCCATATAATTACCATTCTCCCTCACGCTCGGTCTTGGGTGAAAATTATAAGAAATCGAACGTAAAGCAATAAACTCAAGGATAATAATAATGATGATGATAATAATATGCAGCAACTTAGTAAAAAAAATATAAGACTAGACCCGACTGGGTGGGGAAGGTGATCCACTGGGAATTGTTCAAGAAATTTGAATTCGACCATACAAACAAATAGTATATACGCAACCCCGAATCGGTCCTGGAAAATGAGACGCACAAACTTTTTGAGATACGACGGCCAGGCACCAAACCGAGGGACAGTCAAAAAAGAAAAAAAAACCCGTAAAAATGAGGACTTGCAGAATAGTGAACTTTGCTGTCCTGGCAGACCATAGGATTAAAGTCAAAGAAAGCGAAAGGAGGGATTAGTACCTGGACGTTGCTAGAAAACTGGAAAAACTATGGAACATGAAAATGACATTGATATCAGTTGTAATTGGTGTACTTGGTACAGTCACAAAAAGATTGGTATTGGGACTGGTGGACAAGGAAATATGAGGACGAGTGGAGATAATCCAAACTACAGCATTGCTGAGATTGGCCAGAATACTGAGGAGAGTCCTGGAGACTTGAGGAGAGTTGCTATCACTCAAACACCAGTGAGAAACTATCAGCTAACGCTGGTGTGAAAAACTCTCAAAAGAGTAATATTAATTATTACAGAAGGAGTATAAGACTAGACACCACTGGGTGGGCAAGGTCATCCACTGGGAGATGTGCAAGAAATTTAAATTTGACCATGCGAGCAAATGGTATATGCACAACCCAACATATGTCCTAGAGAATAACACAAACTCCGATGGGACTTTGACATACAAACGGATCAACTAATCTCGGCCTGAAGACCAGACCTTATAATAGTCAATAAAAAAAAGAGAACTTGCAAAATTGTGGACTTAGCTGGAACAGCTAAGTCCACATATCATAGAATAAAACTGAAAGAAAAGGAAACGAAGGATAAGTACCAGGACCTTGCTAGGGAATTGAAAAAACTATGGAACATTAAGGTGACAATTATACCAATTGTAATAAGTGCATTTGGAACAGTAACTAAAGGATTATTAAAGGGACTGGAGGACTTGGAAGTTGGCGGACGAGTGGAGACCATCCAAACTACTACATTATTGAGAACGGCCAGAATACTGAGAAGAGTCCTGGAGACTTGAGGCGACTTGCTGTCACTCAAACTCCAGTGAAAGACCATTAGCTAACGCTGATGTGAAAAATTCTGATGAGTAAATATTAATAAGGATAATGCTAATAATAATAATAATAATAATAATAATAATAATAATAATAATCGTGGAAAGCATTATAGATGTATCAATTTTTTAAATTTGTTATCATTATGAAAAAAACACTTTCTATCATTGTTATAATATTTACACTCAAGTGAGAGACACACACACAGACGGAAGGCCAGAGAGAGAGAGAGAGGGGGGGAATAAGACTCCCTATTACGACAAAACAAAGGACAGACCTACAGGTCAGGCAAAAGCTGTGAGGAGGAAAAGTAAATTAAGTTGGTAACTTGATGGGATGAGATCCGCAGGGGATAATAGCAGAGTGGCTAGGGTGTATAAAGATGAAGTGTGTGTGTTTAAAGGGGGGGGTCCTTCGTTTATTTTGTATTGGGTCAAGCGGAGGCGTCATAGGCCTCTATCCAGACAATGTCTGGTCCTTATTTTCTGTTTTCTTTAGTCCGTCATCCCATTGCCAAGGAGTCTAAACAAGAAGAAGAAGAAGAAGAAATATCTCGCCTCTTCCTCGTCCCTGCAGCAAAAGGCATTCGATTCAAACGTCTGTTTCAAAATGGCGGAGCTTCTGTCTGTTTTCTTTTCTCTCTCTGTTTTCTCTCTTTTACTTTTTTTTCTCCCTCTTTTAAAAGCTGCAGGATGTTAGGAAGAGATTCTGCTTCGTTTTCCTTGTTGGTAGTTGAGTTGGCAAGTCAATATTTGCCTTTTTTTTTTTTTTCTTCATTTCTTTTTCCTTCGTTTTATTTATTTTTTTGTTGCTGTTCATCCAGGATTTTCTTTTGCTATGTTCTTTATATTCTTCCCTTTATATGCAACATTTTCTTTACAATATAATCTCAGAACTCTTTCTTTCTTTCTTTCTTTTTTAATTTATTTTTTTCAATGTCTTCCTTCCTTTCTTTCTTTCTTTCTTTCTTTATTTTTTAAATTCTAAACGTCTTTGTTTCTTACTTTCTTAATTAATTAATTTATCAATTAATTAATTTATTTTTTAATGTCTTTCTTTCTTTCTTTCCTTCTTTCTTTCTTTCTTTCTTTCTTAGTTTGTTTTTAATGTCTTTCTTTCTTTCTTAATTTATTTTTAATGTCTTTCTTTTTTCTTTTTTTTTTATTTATTTATTTTTATTTTTTAATGCCTTTCTTTCTTTCTTTCTTTCTTTCTTTCTTTCTTTCTTAATCCATTTATTTTTTTATTTATTTCTTTCATTCTTAATTTCTTTCTTTCTTTCTTTCTTTTTTCTTGTTTCGTTTTATCTTTTTTATTCATATATTATGATGTCTTGACACCTTCTTTTCCTTAAACTTGTTACTCTCTCCCTCCCCCCCCTCTCTCTCTCTCTCTCTAATTGTAGTCGTTTACATATTTAATTTCTTTCTATTTTCTTTTTTCTGACTTTTATTCTCAATTCCAGCTTTTATTTTTTCTCTCTTTCTTTTTTATTTTTTTAAATATTTCGTTCTCTTTCTTTCTTTCTTTCTTTCTTTCTGTCTTCTCTTCTTTTTTGCCTTCTTTCATTCCATCTTTTCTTAAATTCCATATTTTTTCATTCCATCTTTTCTTCATTTTACCTTTTCTTTCGTTCCATCTTTTCTATTATTCCATCTTTCTTTCCTTTTTTTTCCCCAAATTTGTTGTTCTTTCAACAAATCCCTTTTTCATTGTCGATTTTTCTTTCTTTTCTCTATTCGTCAGTGTCGCCTTTGCTTTTCTGAATTAAAATGTTGCCTTCTTACGCCACACCCATTCTATTTCCTCTTTTCTTCCCCTTCTCTCACTCCTCCTCTACCATCTTTCTTTTTTTTTTTCTTTCTTTCTTTCATTCTTTCTTTCTTTCATGCATTCATTCAATTAATTGCCTTTCTCTCGTCTCTGTCTCACCTTACAACAGATTCTGTTGTCATGAATTCGTTCCGGTCGAGCATTGTCGTCAAAATATGTTTCTTTTCTTCCAGCCTCGCTCTTATCATTATTGTCAAGGGCCTGATTGCACACGGCCGAGAACCGAAGCGCAGAGATTTCTAAAAACACGACACTCCCTCACGCCAAAAGAACGGTGAAATGCCTATAGCAACCGAATTAAGATATATTTCATTATCTACCTCCAAGTGAGAAGAGCGCTATCATTTTCATATCGGCTTCATTCACTCTTTTTGAGCTTGTTATTCAATTTGCACACACACACACACACACACACACACACACACACACACACACACACACACACACACACACACACACACACACTATCTCTCTCTCTCTCTCTCTCTCTCTCTCTCTCTCTCTCTCTCTATCTATCTATCTATATATATATATATAAATACACGTATATGAAAATACAAACATATATGTGAGTGTGCGATTGCAAGCGGGTGTTTGTGTGTGTATGAAAATAAAGATATGAAAAAAACAAGGTTTTCAGTGAGGAGAGTTTATTCATACTCTAATATTCTGCCACGTTAAAGGTCTCGCTTTATATATATATATATATATATATATATATATATATATATATATATATATATATATCAAACCATTACCAGGGCAGAATTAATATGTGATGTCGTATCTTCTGAATTATCATCAATTTTAAAAATGAAAGGAAATTTCAATTTGTAAAATCTACAGAAAATACATTATGCCTTAAAGTAAACTAATCAAGCCACATTCAATCCCAGATTCAAAAATGGTACTTGACACCTCCTTGCTTAACACTTAGCATTATAAGATGCGGATCAAGGGTAAGTAGAGCAATCCAGATAAGAAGTAGCGCCTTGCCCTATACCTCAGCGTAGTGGCCATTGAAAAGGGAGTCTTTTAGCCGTCCTCGATTACGGTCGTCAACTTACTTATACCACATCATTGACCTAGTCTGTAGAGCGTTCGTCAATGACCCAGAAGACCAGTGTTCAATCCCGGGTCGAGTGATGCTAAAGACTCAAAAAAATGTACTTGATACCTCCTTGCTTAATATAGCATTATAAGGTATGGACCAAGAGTAAGTGAAGCAATCCAATCCAATACGCCTCGGTGTAATAGCTATTGAAAAGGTAATCTGCGGGTCACCCTCGACTACGGTCGGCCAACCTACTAAACTTTCATTTGAAACAAAACTCTACTAATATTAATAAAGTACTGAAAATTTACTCATTTTTTTTTCTATTTCATTTTTAAATTGTTCAAGGGAGATTTCTAACCGTCTGCCTGATATGGGTAGGTCAAGAGTCAGATCTTGAAATTCTCCAAAGGGAATTGTAGTTACGAGGATCATTAAATAAGTTTCCAGACTTTTTTCGTATGGGCACTTTTATTGATAGTACACACATGAAACTCTAGTCCCCTTCGAAGTAATCTCCCCCGACTGCAATGCACTTGTTGTACCGCTCCACCAACTTCTGCAAGGCCCTATGGAAGTCCTCATGTGTGAGCGTGTCAATGACCTTCGTCACAACCTCTTTCATTTCCTCAATTGTCTCATAACGACAGCCTCTGAGCTTAGGGAATAACAAAAAGTCACAGGGAGCAAGGTCTCGACTATAAGGAGGGTGAGGAACTGTGTTAATGCCCATCTTGGTCAAATAGTCTAAGACAAGGATGGAGTTGTTGACTGGACTGCCACTGACCCGATTTGAAGAGTGCTGGCCTCTTCTGACGGAATCTCTTCCTGAACTCCCTTAAAACCTCAACATTGTAACCCTAACTCTAACCCTAACCCTAACCCTTTGGCCAATCAACTCTGGTCTGTTGACTTCCTTACTCCTCCCACACCTCTCATCATCCCGCACAGGCTCCCTGGCTTCCTTGAATCTCTTTTGCCACTCAAAAACTGATGCTCCATTCATGCAGGATGGTCGAAAAGCAGTCTGAAGCATTCCATACTTTTCTGTGGCATTTTTTTCTAAGTTTAAAACAGAATTTTATTGCATCACGTTCTTCCAAAGTGTCCTCACGTGCAGATTGCATTTTTGAAATTCCCCAGCTGTGACAATCAGGCTTTAGTAAGGTGTATCCCAATTGCTGCTGTAGCTGTTCCTTTGAATATGAAATCATAAAAATTGGTCAGTCATCTCATAAGATGTATAGCAATAACATAGTGAATTTTCAAGAGTCTACGACAATTTTAAATGCCTGTACAAAAAAAAAAGTCTGGAAACCTATTGAATGCACTGCGTAGGTTTTGTCTGTGTGTATGTGTTCTTTTAATCCCAGCCAATCACTCCACCTCTGTCTGCCTCATCTGGATGATAGAATTGTTTGATAGAACAACATAATGCGATTATATATATAATTTTGTTGCGCTCGTGGCAAAATGGTTATCTTCATAGAAATGGGCATAGCGATCAGAGTTCCACTCCAAAACGAAGCCGTTGGCTTTTCACATAGCGCTAATACCCTTGGCAAAGATATGAATCTAACTATTCTCCCTCTAGCAATAGGTAAATAGTTGGGCAGGCTGGTTTCTTTAACCTTGGTATGGCAACAGTCTAGAAGATGGAAATCTCAATCCTGTTCAACTCTGCTTAAAAATTGATCTTGTGTTACATCCTGCTTGTGCAGATGGGTTGGGTATGTGTGTGTACGTGTATGTTTGTGTGTGTGTGTGTGTGTGTGTAAGAGAGAGAGAGAGAGAGAATTTGTGTTGCGGGGCACGAAGTTTTTGAATAGCTTATAGAAGAAGAATTTGAACTTAAGCGTTGGTTAGTTCATTGATTTATTTTCATGGCTAGAAGTTAGGCAATAGCGTTTTTTGTATATTAATATTTACATTTTTTGTGCTGTTGTTTCTTAAGTGTTCTTTACAAACAGTTATATGATATCAAGTATTCCTATCTAATACAAATAATTCACACATAGTTATATGATATCAAGTATTTCTAGCTAATACAAATAATTTGCATATAGTTATGTGATATCAAGTATTTCAATCAAATACAAATAAATTGCATGCAGTTATATGATATCAAGTATTCCTATCTAATAGGAATAATTTGGACATAGTTATATGATATTAAGTATTCCTATCTAAATACAAATAGGGGGTGTCCTCGTGGTGTAATGGTTAAAGCGATGGACTGCGGAATCGTAGTACGCGAGTTCGAACTCCAGTCGCGCTATTATGTTCACTTTCGGATAAATACCCTTGGGAAAGGTATGAACCCCCTTATCCTCCCAGGTATGGGTTAAATAGTACCACGACTGTTCTTCTAGGAGAATGGCTTTGGCATTAAATAACCTACAAACCTACATTAAACTAAGAAACCAAACCAAACCTAAATACAAATAATTTGCGCACAGTTATATGATATCAAGTATTCCTATCTAATACAAATAATTTGCATTCAGTCAAATGATATCAAGTATTTCAATCAAATACAAATAAATTGCATGCAGTTATATGATATCAAGTATTCCTATCTAATAGGAATAATTTGCACATAGTTATATGATATTAAGTATTCCTATCTAATACAAATAATTCGCGCACAGTTATTTGGTTTCTTCTCTAATACTAATAATTGAATAATCTGGCCCAGTGGGCTGGAGATGCAGAATACACTGACTGAGTCTCTGCAGAGGGTAACACTCTCGAAACGAGTGTCCTGATCTGACACTCATCAATCTGATGGTGAGGTTCTAGTAATATTGGAGCTTTGGGGCATGTGGGTACCCTTCCATTGCCTTCGCTCCCCGGTCCATTCTGGCCCTGATTGGTAACACCTGATGGGGTCCTGTCTATGGGCCTAATAGAACTAAAGTTAGAAATAGAACTGTTTATGTGTATAAAAATGGATTTGTCATAAAAAAAAACTACATTAGTTGATGTGCTATAAAACCAAACCAAACCAAACCTAATTGTATTGTTTCAAGTAATTGATTCGAATTAATCATAATCAATTCGTTTTTTTTTTTTTTTGTTTTGTTTTTTTGTGTTACCCCTCTTAAGATGATAATCAGCGTCTTATAAACCCCAGAGACAGGGACATCGTCGACTGATTTTCATTTGTTTATCTCGAGAGAAGTAAATTCTTGCACAGATCAAGCTTATATATATATATATATATATATATATATATATATATATATATATATAAAGACACCACGAATTAAACTCATTTCAATCAATTATTTCTTTATATAGGAGAGATACATTCCGCTTTAATTTTCCTTGATTTTGCGTTGTATTGTGCGTATATTTTACGTGTTTGTAAAAGTTAACGACGAAAAACAATTTTTTAAATGAGTTTCCGGTATTTCACATTCAAAAGCGAACACAGTGATTTTATGTATGTATGTATGTATGTATGTATGTATGAAGAAATGTGTGTATGTATGTATAGTTGATTGGTAGGTTGTTTTGTTTACGGCGTATCAACCCTTTTGGGGTCATTTGACATTTGATAAAAATTTGAAACAATTCAGTTTAGTATAAGTATAGTCTTTTGTTTACACGCAGTTAAATGTCAAAAACAGTCCTATTTCAAACAATTCAGTTTAGCAAACAAAAATAGTTCTATTTCAAATAATTCAGTTTAGCATGATTGCACAGTTTAGCTCTATTTGACCCATCGATAGGATCCTATCTAGTGCTACCACTCTGGGCCAGATTGGACATGGGAGCGATGGCAATGAACGGGTACTCCGCTTTCTCTTAAACTCCAGCATAACTGGAATCTCACCATCAGATGGTTTAGTGTCATATCCAGGACACTTGCTGAGTGGGGTCTTACCCATATATATATATATATATATATGTATGTATGTATATACGAGTGAATGAGTGTATGTATTTATGTATGAACGAATGTATGTCTATATATGTGTGTGTGTGTGTGTGTGTGTGTGTGTGTGTGTGTATAAATATGTCTATGTATGTATGCAAGCGTATATATATGAATGTGTATGTGTGTATGTAAGAATGAATGTGTATATTTGCGTATGTATGAATATACTTATGAATGTGTATATATATATATATATGTATATATATATTTATATATGTATGTATGTATGTATGTAATTGTGTATGTATACATACATCTATATATATATGAGTATGTGTATGCATATATGTGAGAATGAATGTGTGTATTCATATAAGTATGAATTTATGTATGTATGTATGTAAGAAACCTCTTCGCCGCTGGCAAGATGTGGCACAAGGTTTTTATGCAGAGGTACTTTTCTCCTAGACTGGTTGCCATGCCAGGGTTAAGGGACTCTGTCTGCTCTCCAGAGAGCAGTGGCTGGGAGAAGAGATGAATTAAAACTTTTCCCAAAAGTATTAAAGCGAAGTGAAACGCAACTTCGTCCAGGATTTGAACACGCATCACCGAGCTTATTTTCTGATGACGATAACTATTTTGTTACTTGTTAAATATTATACAATAGAATATTAAAAATTATAAAGGGGAACATTTAAGATTATGCAAGGAAACATTAATTATTATACAAGGAAACATTAGATAGTATACAATGGAATATTGAAGATTACACTATGGAATATTAAAGATTATACAAGGAAAAATTACAGATTTTACCAGGAAACGTTAAAGATTATGCAAGGAAATATTGAAGATTATGGTAATAAGGTAAGAGACGCAAGCATTTATATAAAATAGTTTGTGAAGCCTAAAAAATGGTCTTGAGCTCGAAGAAAACAGAACATTCTCAAAGACTCTATAATCTGGAAATTGATAAGAAAAAAAAAACATGTCAATTCGAAATGTTATGTTGATTCACATCCATATAAAACGTGAAATGCAACTGGCCGTTATTCATTCCAACAATGTTGTGGGTAACGTGCTTGACTGTAACATTTTAGTAAGTAAATTCGAACTCCAGTCATACTATTACGTTGATTTTCGGATTAATTCCCTAGGAAAAGGCATGAAACTACTTATACCTTCCTATCTATGAATTAAATAGTACCACTACTGTTCTTCTATAAGGATAGCTTTGGAATTAAATTACTCTCGAAGGTTCGTATGCCATTAAACAAAGACACCACACCAAACCCTGGGTTAATCGCTGCCATTTACCAAACATCACAATCAGACAAATATTAATCCACGAACACTCATATGCCAAGGTTTGTTTGTTTGGATTTTATGGCATATCAACCCTTGTAGGTTACTTAATGCTAAATCCCGTTTGTGCATTTTTCAAATATATATGATTTATAAACACATTTTGTCGATAAAATTATTAGACGAGCCTAAGCTCAATTGTTCAAAAACCGTTAAAGGGTTTCAATTTCGTAACAATTTAACACCAGTCATTTGTTTGCACACAGTTAAATGGATATACATATATGATTAATAAGTGAATAGTTTGTCGGTAATTTCATTTTTAAATGAGTTACAAATAAATTGTTTGCAAAGTAATATTGCTATTGTTTCTGCAGAGTTAAAAGTTTTCAATTGTAGCTAATTCGAGGAGCATACGATAAGTTTCCAGACTTTTTTCGTATGGGTACTTTTATTGATAGTACACACAGGAAACTCTAGTCCCCTTCGAAGTAATCTCCTCCGGCTGCAATGCACTTGTTATACCGTTCCAACAAATTCTGGAAGGTCCTATGGTAGTCCTCTTGTGTGTGCGTGTCAATGACCTTCGTCACAACCTCTTTCATTTCCTCAATTGTCTCATAACGACAGCCTCTGAGCTTAGGGAATAACCAAAAGTCACAGGGAGCAACGTCTGGGCTATAGGAAGTGTGACGAATTGTCTTGATACCCACCTCTGTCAAATAGTCTATGACAAGGATTGGAGTTGTGGACTGATGCGTTGTCCTGGTGGAAATGCCACTGACCCGATTTGAAGAGTGCTGGCCTCTTCTGATGGAATCTCTTCCTGAACTCCCTTAAAACCTCAACATAGTAACCCTGACCCTAACCCTTTGGCCAATCAACTCTGGTGTATAGACTTCCTTAGTCCTCCCACACCTCTCATCATCCCTCACAGACTCCCTGCCTTCCTTGAATCATAAAAATTGGTCAGTCATCTCATAAGATATATAGCAATAACATAGTGAATTTTCAAGAGTCTACGACAATGTTAAATGCCTGTGCAAAAAAAGTCTGGAAACCTATCGTAAGCACCTCGTACATATAATTCTTTTTAATATTCATCATTTGTTTGCAAACCGTAAAGTGTTTGCAAGTATTACTATATAACACGAATAATTCTAATCAAAACCATTCATTTATTTGCACACAATCAAATGGTTTCAAGTATTGCTATGTAATACCAATAATTTTGGTACATAGTTTCAAGTATTGCCTAAAGAAACCGTAGCAGCAATAACAATTCTCTATAGAAACACCAAAGTAAAAGCACGATCACCAGATGGAGACACAGAATACTTCGACATTGTAGCAGGAGTACTACAAGGAGACACGCTGGCTCCGTACCTCTTTATCATTTGTCTAGACTACGTACTTAGAACATCGATTGACAAAATCAGAGAGAATGGCTTCGAGATGACGAAGAAAAGAAGCAGAAGGTACCCCGCAAAAACAATTACCGACGCCGACTACGCCGATGACATAGCGATACTGGCAAATACACCAGACCAAGCCGAAACACTACTGCATAGTTTGGAACGAGCAGCCTCAAGCATATGCCTCTATGTTAATGCACACAAAACGGAATATATGTGCTATAATCAAAAGGGGGACATCTCCACTCTAGACGGAACCCCTCTTAAACTAGTAGACAAATTCACTTACCTAGGAAGCAGCGTCGAATCAACCGAAAAGGACATCGACACAAGGTTAACGAAAGCATGGACAGCTATCAATAGGCTATCGATTATATAGAAATCAGACCTAACCGATAAAATGAAAAGCAGTTTCTTCCAGGCAGCGGTCACATCGATACTGCTATATGGGTGCACTACGTGGACTCTAACAAAACGGCTCGAGAAGAAGCTAGACGGCAATTACACAAGAATGCTGCGTGCAATCTTGAACAAGTCCTGGCGGCAACACCCCACAAGACACCAACTGTACGGCCACCTGCCTCCTATCGCGAAAACTATTCAAGTTAGACGAACCAGACATGCAGAAACACTGCTGGAGAAGCAGGGACGAACTCATAAGTGATGTACTCTTATGGACCCCCACACATGGCCGTGCAAAAGCAGGACGACCAGCACGAACATACATTCAGCAGCTATGTGAGGATACGGGATGTTGTCCTGAAGACCTGCCTGGAGCGATGAACTATAGGGAGGAGTGGCGAGAGAGGGTCAGGGATATCCGTGCTACCAGCGCGACATGATGATGATGATGATTGCCATTTAACAATAATAGTTCTATTTAACATTATACATTCGTTTGTACACAGTTAAATGGTTCTAAGTACTGCTATGTATCACAAACAATTCTATTAGACATTTGTTTCTATACTTTTCTTTTTAAACTTCGTAATATTTCATACAATGAATGTCTTATTGCTATTGTTCCAAACACTCATTTCTTAAATCTGTTTCATGCTATTCGGACATCCTTGGTATTTCTTGTTTTCTCTCTCTCTCTCTCTCTTTCTCTCTCTCTTTATATATATTTATATATATGTGTGTGTGTATGTGTGTGTGTGTGTGAGTGTGTGTGTGCGTTGTTAGGCAGCAGTCGTTCATCTAAGCATGTTTGATTAAATAGTAAAGAGAAATTTTGTCTGTATAATTTATCTAAGATCCTTTCAAGTTTTCTGATAAGTGTCTTAGTTTCAGTTTGGAATTGGCAGTTGAATTTACCTAAATTGTTCTAAGCGCTTTCGGACCCTTCATAGGCCATCATCAGGGGTTGCTTGCATGTGTAAAGATAGTTCTCTAATGAGTTTTGAAAGATTTTATAACAAAACAAAACTACGCAAACGCAGAATTGAATAAAACTGAGTTGCTGATGAATTTAAAAAACAGGACGCTATCAACGGAAATAGAATACTATCAAGAAATACGTAAAATTATATATATATATATATATATATATATATATATATATATATATATATATATATATATATAACGCCAACTACATATTTTCAGTGGATGTAAGCATGGGATTAATACTAAAATGTCTCTGATGGTGAGGTTCCAGTCCTGAAACTTTGCGGAAAGTTGAGAATCCCTTCAGATCCCTCTGAGCCGGAATGGTAGTATCTCTTAGGGCCCCATCGATAGGTCAACAGAACTGTTCAATAATTCGGATTATTATCATGAGTTGAAAACATACAAGTGTATGTCAATTATTTATATAACTTGATAAATAAAATTATTCGTGGTGCCTTCAATAAGTTTCCAGACTTTTTTTGTACAGGCATTTAGAATTGTCGTAGACGTTTGAAAATTCACAATATTATTGCTATACATCTTATGAGATGACAGACCAATTTCTATGATTTCAGGTTCAAATTAACAGCTACAGCAGCAAGTGGAATGCACCCTACTAAAGCCTGATTGTCACAGCCAGTGAATTTCAAAAATGCAATCTGGATGTGAGGACACTTTAGAAGAACGATTTTCAATAAAAGTGTGTTTTAAACTTGAAAAAAATGCCACAGAAACGTATGGAATGCTTCAGACTGCTTTTCGACCATATTGCATGAATCGAGCATCAGTTTTTGAGTGGCATAAGAGATTCAAGCAAGACAGGGATGATGAGAGGGATGATGAGAGGTGTGGGAGGAGTAAGAAAGTCAATAGACCAGAGTTGATTGGCCAAAGGGTTAGGGTTACTATGTTGAGGTTTTAAGGGAGTTCAGTAAAGAGATTCCTTGGGAAGAGGCCAGCACTCTTCAAATCGGGTCAGTGGCATTTCCACCAGGACAATGCACCAGTCCACAACTCCAATCCTTGTCACAGAGTATTTGACCAAGATGGGTATCAAAACAGTTCGTCACCCTCCCTATAGTCCAGACCTTGCTCCCTGTGACTTTTGCTTATTCCCTAAGCTCAGAGGCTGCCGTTAAGAGACAATTGAGATGAAAGAAGCTGTGACGAAGGTCATTGACACGCTCACACAAGAGGACTTCTATGGGGCCTTCCAGAAGTTGTTGGAACAATACAACAAGTGCATTGCAGCCGGAGGAGATTACTTCGAATGGGACTAGAGTTTCATGTGTGTACTATAAAAAAAAAGTGCCCATACGAAAAAAGTCTGGAAACTTATTTAATGATCCTTGTAAGTGTTAGATACTAATTCTTGAAATCATTTAACTATGCGCAAACAATTGATCCCTAAAAACTAGTTTAAGTACAAAGTTACAAGCAAATTATTCGCTTATAAAACACGCACACACACATACGCAAACACCACGCACTTCCCGCACACATACATATATATAGGATTTGGCCTTAAATTATCCACAAGAATTGATATGCCATAAAACACCAGCCCACGAAATCCCTATTTTGTTGATACGATCAGACACGTTAGGTTGGTAGAACGTCGTCTTGGGTTTTGTACTGTAATGAGTATCTCACATGACTAAATTAGCACTTCCTTTTGGGAATGAGATAACAGGGCCCAAGGACATAGACTGGAAAATTGTGAGTTCGAGGGGAAATATACGATAAGTCTACATTTCTATCCCACGATTATACACACACACTTGCATATATATATATATATATATATATAATATATATATATATATATATATATATATATATATATATATACGTGTGTTACATTTGACGATTGTACTTTTTAATTGATGAAGCTTTTAGTAACGAAGCCGAAATGATCACGTGAAATATCATTTCTTTCTTTTAACTTTCTTTCTTAATATAATTTCTCATTTCTTGATTTAAGAAAAATGTTTTTATAGGTTTGGTTTGGTTTCTTGTTTTAATGGTATATCAAATTTTTGGGGTTATTTAATTCCAAGGCCTTCCTTGTAGAAGAACAGTTGTGGTACTATTTAAACTCTAAGCTGAAGAAATAAAGGGTTTCCTACCATTCTCAAGGATATTTGTCCAAAAGTGAACATAATAGCCCAACTGGAGTTTAAACTTGCTTACTCGGAAGTGCAGTACAGCACATAAGACCCTACACTAAGATAACCCCCCAGAGTATTGGTATATATATATATATATATATAAAGAAAAGTTGGTGACCATTGTCAAGGGCGACCAGAAGGCTCCCTTTTCAAAAGCTACTACACCGAGGTGTAGGGTAGAGCGCTACTCTTTTCCCTAGATTGCTCCACTTTACCTTCGATACGTACCTGATATTGCCGAGTGTTAAGCTATCAAGTACCATTTTTAAAGTCTTTGGTATGACGCGACCTGGGATTGAACACAGGTTTCTCCGATCATTGGCGAACTCTACCCACTATATATATATATATATATATAGTCGGATGGGTACGTTTGGCCGTGCGAGAAATATTCTAAACTGTTATTCTATGGGTAAGAACGAGAATAGAGGGACACCTATCCTGGATATATCGACCGAAAGGTCAGGAATTGATGTTCAGATGGATCACTAAGACCGGCCCATTGGTATAGTGGTTAGAGTATTCGGCAATGGTCTAGGTAATTGGAGTTCAGTCCCAGGTCGAGTCTTACCAAAGACTCAAAAAATGGTACTTGATGTCTCCTTGCTCAACACAGCATTATAAGCTATTGATCAAGGGAAGTAGAGCAATTTAAGGAATGGAGTAGAGCCCTTCCTACACCTCGGTATAGTAGCTATTAAAAAGGGAGCATTCGGATACGACTACAGTAGGCCAACTTACAAATGGCTAACGTGTTGGACTGTGAGATCGAATTGCAGTCGCGCTATTATGTTCATTTTCAGACAAATACCATTTGGAAATGTATTATGACCCATTATCTTCCCAGCAATGGATTAAATACAGTCACTTCTATTCTTCTACAAAGATGGCTTTGGGCTAATACCATTTAGAATGGGGTGACCCTCCTTATCTTCCCTGCTATAGATTAAATAATATCACAACTATTTTTTTACAAAGATGGCTTCGGACTAATACCATTCAGAATGGGATAACCCTCCTTATCTTCCCTGCTATAGATTAAATAGTATCACAACTATTTTTTTACAAAGATGGCTTCGGACTAATACCATTCAGAATGGGATAACCCTCCTTATCTTCCCTGCTATAGATTAAATAGTATCACAACTATTTTTTTACAAAGATGGCTTCGGACTAATACCATTCAGAATGGGATAACCCTCCTTATCTTCCCTGCTATAGATTAAATAGTATCACAACTATTTTTTTACAAAGATGGCTTCGGACTAATACCATTCAGAATGGAATAACCCTCCTTATCTTCCCTGCTATAGATTAAATAGTATCACAACTATTTTTTTACAAAGATGGCTTCGGACTAATACCATTCAGAATGGGATAACCCTCCTTATCTTCCCTGCTATAGATTAAATAATATCACAACTATTTTTTTACAAAGATGGCTTCGGACTAATACCATTCAGAATGGGGTGACCCACCTTATCTTCCCAACTATAGATTAAATAATGTCACTGCTGTTCTTCTACAAAGATGGCTTCGGACTAATACCATTCAGAATGGTATGAACCTCCTTATCTTCCCAGCTATGGATTAAATAGTATCATTGCTATTCTTCTACAAAGATGGCTTACTACTCATGGAGGTTGATATGCCGTTAAAGAAAGAAACGACACGAAACCAATGCGTAAAAGCGAGTATATTCGGAAACAACAGGCAAGAGATTTAAAACAAGTGTTTCTTTGGAAAACTGTACTCAATTTGTTTACGTGTTTACAGTCGCTATAAGCATACTTCTGTCTTTACTGAACAACCTTAATAAAAAAAAAATATTTAAAAACGGAAAAAACAAAAAAAACAAAAAAAACAAAACCAAAAACAAAGAATGTCCTCTGTGTTTTTTCTCAGAGAAACTCTTGCGTGCAGTACAGGATTTAAAAAATATATAAATAACAGACAGACATGATTGTAAGCCTTTACAGGTTCAATCACTGAATGGGTCTTGTTGTTAATGCAATCCCCGAATGAAGGAATGTCTCTTGAAGAATGAAAAAAACAAAAACAAAAAACAAAAAATCCTAACACACACCTAACACTGATATCAAATGGTGCGGGTGGTGGAGTTTTTTAATTTCTTATTTATCTTTTTATTTTTCTCTCTTTTACATAGATAAAGTTGCGTGCGTCTATTATTCGGAGTGGGTTATCGCTTGAACAGTTTGGAGAGAGATAGAGTTCAAACCTCTGTGAAGATTGCTCCGACAGCACCTGTTCGCACTGTCTCCCAATTTGGTTGAGAAGGGTCATTGCGTTTCGATTAGGGGACAAACCGGCTGATGATGAAATGTGGGCAGGGTTGACAGAGGATGGAAGGAAGAGAGAAAAAAAAAAGTTGACTATGAAGCGAATAAAAAATATAATACCTATATAGAGCTATGATAAGTGGGCGGCAAATTAGTTATGGGAGTTTGATTATATATATATATATATATATATCTATATATATATATATATATAAAGCTTAGTTTTTTTATGGCATATCCACCTTCTAGTGTTATTTAATGCCAAATCCATCATTCTCGAAGAACAGTAGTGGTACCATCTAACCCATACCTGGTTGAGGGGGTTCATACCTTTTCCAAGGGTATTTGTACAAAAGAGAACGCAATAGTGAGACTGGAGTTTGAACCCGCTTGCTACGATTCCACAGTCCAGTGCTTTAACCATTAAACCACGAAGATATTTGATTTAGCTTAAGTTAGTCAGGAACAACGCTAGAAATGTGTTGCACATAATGAGGATCGAATTCACAATAGATTGATTGAATGTATTTAACGGCATGTCAACCCGTCTGGTGTTTTTTACGCCAGGATGTTAGAGAATTTTGTACATATCAGGTTTAGATTTGCATTTTTCTTGCAGCTTCTTGTTTTGTTTGCACACAGTTGTATGATTTCAAGTACCAATATAGATAATTTGCAAATGGTTCTATTTGACCCAAAGATGGGGCCCTAACAGTTACTGACACTCCGGGACAGAGTGGACCCGAGAGTAATAGCCATGAAGGGGTACGCCACACTGTCCAAATCTTAAGAATTGGAGACTTACCATCAGATACAGTTTAGTGTCATAACCAGGACATATATGCTGGGGATGCAGTCAGCGTGTTCCAAGCCCCAACCAACAGGGCCAGAAATCGTGGTAGACCAGCTACAAATTGACGTGCTGATAACTTAAGATAGGAAGTAGCCGACCATCGAGGGCCAACCGAAGGTTCCCTTTTCAATAACTACAACACCAAGGTGTAGGGAAGGGCACTACGCTTTTCCCTGGATTGCTCTACTTACACTTGATCCGTACCTTGTAATGATGAGTATTTAGCCAAGACGCTTTAAGTGCCGTTTTTGAGTCTTTGGTATGACTTGACCTTGGATTGAAACCCCGGTCACTCCGCCTATTGGCGAACCCTCTAACCACTCGGACAATGGTCTGCCCCGGGGATTGAGTACTTTGGCGGAGGAATTAACGGTTGCCACTCGTGTAATGCAAAATTCTTCTAACGAATTGAGCACTTCGGTCTCCGATAGCGTAAAATGTAAACAAAAGGAATTTAATACATATACGTTAAAATCCTTTTCTTGCTTTTGGGCTGCTGCCGGCCGAGGAGTTATGCTATGAGGCTGACATAAAGTTAGCCCTGTTTCGATCCTAGCATAATGCATCTTGCATGTCTAGCTACATTGATGAATTTTGATACAACGAAACAGTCTGTCTGTGGATGACTATATATATTACTCCATCTTATCAATGCTGTTTTGTTATTGTTGTGTTGGTTTCTTTGTTTAAGAGAATATCCATCGTCAAGTTAGGTTTTTATAATTATACACTAAATCAAATGATACAGTAAAACTAATTATGGTAAAAAAAATTCTTCCAAAAAAGCAACAATAATAAGATGGAGTAAAATTAGCAATTGCAGAGGTACAGAAAAGTTCTTGGTCCAACCAATATTTATATATACATATATATATATATTTCATCATGCATTGCTCCCAATCTGTGGCGGCGGGTGACATTAATTCGTAGGCGCTACTTTAAAAACTGTATGGAGAGACCAAGAGGCTAACGTGTCGGATTGTGATATCGTAGCAACGAGTTCGAACTCAGGTCTAGCTATTTACGTTCACTTTCGGAGTAATGCACCTTGGGAAAAATATGAACCCTCTAATCCCCCCAACTTTGAGGTTCATAGTACCATAGCTGTTCTTCAACAAGTATAGCATTAAATGTCCTAAGAAGGTTGATATGCCCTTAAGTAAACGAAAGACAACCAATTAGAAAATATTTTTTTATTTTATTGTAACACACACTGTAATTAGTTCGAGTCTCATTCAGTGCATTTTTTATATGGCCTTGTGCCACATCTAAGCAAAAAGCTAAATAAATTACCATACACTGTGATTATTTATGATAATATCAAATATTGATAATTGAAAATAGTATTAAATATTTTTTATAAATATAAATGATTATATATTTTCGAGAATATTTTGGGAGAAAATAGGGGATGTTGCAGATTCACTGTACCAATAGACATAATATTTTTGCCCTGTGCCCGCATGTATTCTTTTGATATGAGGAGCATAAGATAAGTTTCCAGACTTTTTTCGTATGGGTACTTTTATTGATAGTACATACATGAAACTCTAGTCCCCTTTGAAGTAATCTCCTCCGGCTGCAATGCACTTGTTGTACTGTTCCAACAACATCTGGAAGGCCCCATAGAAGTCTTCTTGTGTGAGGGTGTCAATGACTATCGTCACAGCCTTTCATCTCCTCAATTGTCTCACAACGTCAGCCTCTGAGCTTAGGGAATAACCAAAAGTCACAGGGACTAACGTCTGGACTATAGGGAGGCTGAGGAACAGTCTTGATGCCCATCTTGGTCAAATAGTCTGTGACAAGGATGGAGTTGTTGACTGGTGTATTATCCTGGTGGAAATGCCACTGACCCGATTTGAAGAATGCTGGCCTCTTCCCTAGGAATCTCTTCCTGAACGCCCTTAAAACCTCAACATAGTAACTCTAACCCTAACTCTAACCCTTTGGCCAATCAACTCTGGTGTATTGACTTCCTTACTCCTCCCACACCTCTCATCATCCCTCACAGACTCCCTGCCTTTTGAATCTCTTATGTCACGTAAAAACTGATACTCGATTCATGCAAGATGGTCGAAAAGCATTCTGAAGCATTCCATACGTTTCTGTGGCATTATTTCTAAGTTTAAAACACAATTTTATTGCATATCGTTCTTCTAAAGTGTCAGATTGCATTTTTAAAAATCACCAGCTGTGATAATCAGGAGGGTGTATTCCAATTGCTACTGTAGCTGTTCATTTGAACCTGAAGTCATAAAAATTGGCTAGTCATCTCATAAGATGTATAACATCTACGACAATTTTAAATGCCCATACGAAAAAAGTCTGGAAACTTATCGTATGCACCTCGTATATTGTGGGATCAACCATACGAAACGTCCATTGTAAAGTTACCAAAAAACAAAACCAAAAAACAATAAAGCTAAGAAGCCAAACAGGATCGAACTTACAACACATTAATAATGGTCGACTAGAGAAACACACTCACAATTTTTACCCAACGGTGAGCCGTCCATGATATAGATTTTCCGGAAACCTGCTCAGTAGCCTATCAGAGCAACAAATAAAAATAAAAATCTGCTTGAATGACTGACCAACAAAACTTGACAAAAAGTGGGTTAAATCTCTCTCTCTCTCTCTCTCTCTCTCTCTCTCTCTTGTTGCGGAGGTGGGAAAGCTACCAGTTGCAATCTTAAAGGTGATGAGGGTGTTTAGTTGCAGTGCCGGTCCTCATTTTGGAGTTCGGGCCACGTAGACGGCATCGTTTTACAAAGAAAAAAGCAAAGCTATCAAATGTCCAAATCGAGGTAAGTGATAACGTCACTGAGAGCTGCGGGCTGGTCTCTCCCGGGGCGCGGTTACTCTGTCTCAACTTACAAAGTTGTGTGTCCTCTAACCGTGTGGACGTGCTCAACTCTTTCCTCCGACGAAGAAGAAGACGACGACGACATTGAAAGACGGTGTGTCCAGCTCCGATGTCTAAATCCGACAACGTCATTGAGAAATTTGCGAGGAAGAAATGAACCTGGTGTATCCTACGCTTTTCTTTGTTTCCTTCTCACTGTTTCCCGCACACATACACGCTCATTATTCCTTACTCTGTTCTCTCGCCTCCAAATTCTCTCTCTTTCGCACTCTTTCATACACTCACGCGCAAACGCTAATTCTTTTTTTTACCTTATATCTGTTCTCTCTCTCTCTCTCTCTCTCTCTCTCTCACTCATTCTTCCTAACCTATGTAATCTCTCATTCAAATTCTCGATCTCTCTTTGGTTTGGTTTCTTTGTTTAATCGCATATCAAGATTTGTAGGTTATTTAATGCCGAAGCCATCTTTCGAGAAGAACAAGAGTAGTACTATTTAACCCATAGCTGGGAGGAATAAGGGAGTTCATACCTTTCCCAAGGGTATTTGTCCCAAAATGAACGTAATAGCGCGACTGGAGTTCGAATTCGGTTACTACGATTCCGCAGTTCATCGCTTTAACCATTACACCGCGAGAACACCCCCAATTCTACTTTCTTTCACACACACATTTGTGTGTGTGTGGCCATACATCTTTCTCTTTCGCTCTCTTTATAGAGCGATAGATACATAGAACTGAAAGAAAGTATATAATTCTTCGCATCTCTCTCTCTCTCTCTCTCTCTCTCTCTCTCTCTCTCTCGCTCCCTCTTATATATATATATATATATATATATGATATAAAGTAAGTAAAGTTGGCGACCATAGTCGAGGGCGACCAGAAGGCTCCCTTTTCAATTGCTTCTACACCGAAGTGTTGGAAAGGACGCTCCACTTTACCCTTAATACGTACCTTATATTGCTGAGTGTTAAGCAAGGAGGTATCAAGTACCATTTATATATATATATATATATATGTGAAGTTGGCGAGGGTAACCCGAAGGATCTCTTTTCAATAGCCACTAGACCGAGGTGTAAGGGGGGGCGTTACTCCTTTCCCTGGATTGTTCCACTTTACACTTGATATGTACCTTATAAAGCTGAGTGTTAAACAAGGAGGCTTTAAGTACCATTTTTGAGTCTTTGATATGACTCGACCTGGGATCGAAATCCGGTCTCCCGAGCCATTGGCGAACACTCTACTCTCTTGGTCAAAAAATGAAATAATACGACTCAAATAAAAAGTAATTTCAACTAAAACGTAAAATTCAAGTCGTGACTCTGAGTTTCACATACCTGATTTTATTTTCTAGTTGAAATATTATATTGCTCTGCATTGTTCTGCATAGAGTACTATATTTTAATGATCTAGAACGGCTTTAACGGTAAATTATATATATATATATATATATATATATATATATATATATATATATATCACATACACACATGCAGAGAGAGAGGGGAGAGAGAGAGAGAAGTGCAAGAGAAAGAGATTTAAAGGGAAATATAAGTTCGCGTTTACTTTGCTCTCAGTCCTATTTATCAATCCATCTATCTATCAAGGCCGAGAATGTAACGTATGTATGAATGTATGTAAGGGAGATTGATATCAAACGCTGGGTATCTTTCGTAAGTCTTTGTCTCTCTGACCATCATAGTCGATTCCTTTGGTATACCTTAAGACCCCCTCCCATCCAATCGGAGTCATAAAGTTACAAGGTGGTGGTGGTGGTGTCGAAAAGTCCAAATTGAAAACCGCCCTAAAAATTGCGTGTATCTCAGTGGTAAAAAGAAGTTTCAGTGTCATTGAAGTGTTTCGCTTCAGTGGAAAATCAGTTCTTAAGTCAAAAGCCATGTTGCATAATTATAGCAAGTCTAGCCCCCAAAGATTCGTGTTAAAATGTTCATGCAATAAAATCATTGATCGTTTTTCTCTTCAGATATGTCATTCAAACAGGCAACTTGCTCACTTTTTCAGATTTGACCATTTCATAACAGAGACAATGGTCGATACATTGACGAACCACACTGAGATACTGAAGTAAGTGCTTCTCGCTAAATCTGCCTCTGTCTTGGATCACGGATTCAGAATCCACGGTTTTAGGGCAATGTGGCCTGGCCAGATCTTCACGTTTCTTTCAACTTGAAATTTCTTAAGCCATCATGTTACTGTACTGTGCTTGACATTGATCGAATTTTCTCTTTAGATGAATCTTTCAAACGGGCCACATTTCTGTAATTGGTTGCAAGATGGTTGCAATTAACTTGTGTGCATACATGCACATGTCCGTTGACGGGTGAAAGTTTCCACTCCCTCCTGATGATCATGCAAGCGTGAAACTGTCAGTCTATATAGTTCCTACGTATCTTTAAGATTTTGTGTGTGTGTGTGTGTGTGTGTGTGTGTGTGTGTGTGTGGTTACCTAAACATTCCACAGGAGCAGGAACCAACTCAGGGCCACTTTTTAAACAGAGTTTAACCGGCTTGAATTAAAAGTTTTCCTTCTTCTACGCCGGCTGGTTTAACAAGGTTAAAGAGGCTTGTCTGCCATACTATTTACCCATAGCTAGAGAGAGAGAGTACCTGAGTTCATACCTTTCTCAAGGGTAATAGCGCAATGCGAAATTCCAACAGCTAAGTCCAGTATGTAAATACGGGTCACAGCGCACATTTTTTCCGTCAATAATCGTAACGCTACAAGTGCCTCCTAGTTATATATATATATATATATATATATCATGTCGTTCTATTAGCATAGATTTCCCTGACTCTCTCTCGCCCCTCGTCTATGTCAACATCGTTCCCGGCAGGTCTTTCATACAACATCCTGTATCAGTACAGAGCTGTTGTAGATAGGTTCTAGTTGCTCGCCCGTTTGAAGGGTCCACAGGATTATATTGCTTATGAGTTCGTTCTTACTTCTCCAGCAGTGCCCTGCATATTTTGTTCGTCTAATTTGGATGGTTTTCGAGATGGGTGGTAGATGTCCGTACAGCTGCTGTTTGGTGGGATGTTGCCACCAGGATTTGTTCAATATAGCTCGTAGCATTCTTATGCGTTTTCCCCATGCGCCTAGTCAGCATTCATGTGGTGCAGCCATATAGCAGTAATGACACAACTGATGCTTGGAAAAAATTGCATTTTATTTTATCGGGTAGGTCTGACTTTTATATGACTGATTAACTATCGATAGCTGTCAATGCCTTCGCTAGTCGCGTATTGATATATATATATATATATATATATATATATATATATATATATATATATATATATATATATATACAAGGGGCATACGATAAGTTTCCAGACTTTTTTCGCATGGACATTTAAAATTGTAGTAGACTCTTGAAAATTCACTATGTTATTGCTATACATCTTATGAGATGACAGACCAATTTTTATGATTTCACGTTCAAATGAACAGCTACAGCAGCAATTGGAATAGACCCTACTAAAGTCTGATTGTCACAGCTGGGGAATTTCACAAATGCAATCTGGACGTGAGGACACTTTAGAAGAATGATATGCAATAAAATTCTGTTTTAAACTTGGAAAAAATAACAGAGAAACGTATGGAATGCTTCAGACTGCTTTTCGACCATCTTGCATGAATCGAGCATCAGTTTTTAAGTGGCATAAGAGATTGAAGGAAGGCACGGAGTCTGTGAGGGATGTTTCATAAGTTTCATGTGTGTACTATCAATAAAAGTTTCATGTGTGTACTATCAATAAAAGTGTCCATACGAAAAAAGTCTGGAAACTTATCGTATGCACCTCGCATATATAAACTCACCGCGTTATTTTTTTTTTTTCTGTGTGCATCATTATTATGAACATTTTGATTTAAATCAACATTTTAAAGTTGAAGAATTAAAGTAATTATTCATGATGTTTTGAGTCCAACCAAATTCAAAGATAAATGACTTGTTCTGAGAGAATTAATATTGCTTCGAAATGGAGAGAGAATATTTCTTCAGGCTGAATTCAAAAAGCCATAACCTTGGAGTCGCAACTATATATATTAGTTGCGACTATATATATATATATATATATGTAAAGTTGGCGACCGTAGTCGAGGGCGACCCGAAGGCTTCCTTTTCAATAACTATTATACCGAGGTGTAGGTGAGGACGCTACTCCTTTCGCTGGATTGCTCCACTTTACCCTTGATCCATACCTTATAATGCTGAGTGTTGAGTCTTTGGTATGACGCGACCAGGGATTGAACCCTCGTCTCCCAGGCCATTTGCGAACACTCTAACCATTCTGCCAATGGATGTACCGTTATATATCGTTCCTCAATACCAAACTGAAAGAGTATAGACGTTCAATTGTTTTGCAGTTGAAGTTTGAAGTCTGGATTGCCTTCGACGGAGATCTATCATGAAAGACAGTTGCAACAATAAGGCAGTTTTGATTGTTTCCTTCAAAGAAATCAACAAACAATCGCCAGATTGATTTTCGTCTTGGACTACAGACATTTAAAATTGTATTTTAAAAAGTCTTTGGACTTTGTCATACTCACCATTCACCAATCTTTGGTCAGTTCTTCCAACAGCAGCTATTTTGGAATCTAAGTGTACAATTGTTAGTTATGAATGAATTTACCCAACCACTCCACACCAGCAGGATATGACACCAGGATAATTTTTAAGCGGACTGCAACAGGTTTGAATTCAGAGTTTTTTTCTCTCCTAAACCGGTTGCCATACAAAGTTTAAAGAGATCAGTCAGTCCTATTTATCAATAGCTGGAGGGAGAATAATTGGAGTCACACCTTTGCAAAGGATATATGCTCTTTAGACCCAACCTTCATTCATATACACATTTATACACTTTTATCTATTTCCTCATTTTGCTAAATTTGTTATAGTTCTTTTCAATAAATAAAAACGAAATATTCTGAACTGAACCCGTTGTCTGTGTTTTTTAGTATATCTACTGTTCAATTAAATTTTCATCATCTTGTCAGATCTACTAAAGGTATCTACCTTTTCTCCATCAATCTATCTCTCTCTCTCTCTCTATATATATATATATGGGAAAAAGGTAGATAATTTTTTACTTTTATTTTACTCTTATTTATCTTGATTCAAATTTAATTTACGGGGAATACCTAAAATCACACCAGCTGAGATAACTAACATATGTATTAGGAATAAATGAAGAATATATATGGGAATAGTCATTTAATTTACGAACTTAGATTATTTAGAAAATCCCATCTGCCATGTGAATCCTGGCATGTGCTCAAATTGGGATGGGTTGACCTACAGGAACACCATGTTCCTGTTTATTAATGTTCCTAACACCTATTGTTTTGAGCTCCTTTGCCCTCACCTGAGAATTTAATTTTTTTTTCTCGTACACATATGAACTGTAATTCCACATTCGCTGTTCCGTAACCTCAAGTCTAACATATAAAAAGTCATCTGATGAGACGGAGAGTATAATAATATTCTCCGGCGAAATAAATTTATAATGACAACTTAAACAGTTATGATTTCCTTTTAATTGCACTATATATGCTCTGAATGTGAATTTTGTTATATACCTGCAAGGGAATAAGTGATGTAACAATAGCCATACATCGAACACTCACATAGATTTATATGATATTCCTCATTTATTCTATACAAGAATAATCCACACCCACTATCTTCGGACGATGACTAGATATTACTAATATATATATATATATATATATAGTCAACCACAGACAGATCTGTTTCGTTCTATCAGAACTCATCAATGTGGCTAGACAGTATCTTCCAGTAGCTGGGATCGAAACCCGGTTGACTCAAACGCCAAGCCAAAGCTTCTAACCATTCTGCCACGGGGAGATATTAGCTGCGAAGTAAATTTTAAACGGTTATGAATCACAATTACTATTGTTTACATACATCCGTTCAAATGGTTGCTATATATATATATATATATATATATATATATATATATATATATATATATATATATATATATATATATATATATATATATATATATATATATATATATATATATATATATATATATATATATAATATTTTCAACTATACAATCGAATAAACAGGTAAAAATAACAACTTGAAATAGAGTCTTAATTTCTTTATCATCCTTAATTTCTTTATTATTCTATTCTATACTTGAAAATATTGTTATTGTTCTGTATTTTTATGTATAGACTATAGTATTTTACTGATAAAAAACGCTTTTAGCATAAATTTCAATCATATATATGTATATACAGAGAGAGGGAGAGAGAGAGAGAGAGAGAGAGAGTTGTTTTTTGGTTGAATGGCATATCAAACTTCGTGGGTCACTTAGTACCCACCCTTGTAGAAGAACAGTAGTAGTACTATTTGAGCCATAGCTGGGGATATAAGGGAGTTTCCCAAAAGTGAACGTTATAGCGCGACTTGAGATAGAACCATCCATCCAGCGTGTTACCCACTGCACCACGACTGCAATATATATATATATATATAAATATATATATATATGTGTGTGTGTGTGTGTGTGTGTGTACATATCTATTTATCTATCTATCTCAGTTTGTTTGTTTGTTTGTTTGTTTCTTTCTTTCTATCTATCTATCTATCTATCTATCTATCTATCTATCTCAGTTTGTTTCTTTCTTTCTTTCTTAGTCTGTTTCTATCAATCTATCTATCTATCTATTTCGGTTTTAATTGCTTTTTGATTCTTTACAAGACTCTTAGGCATTCCAGTATTTGCCACAACCTTCATTTTTAAAATTCTGTTTTTTTCTTTCACGTCTTCTTTTTTTTCTTAACATCTTTTCAATCAGTTTTCTTTCTTTCTTTCTTTCTTTAATTGTTTTGCTTATTGTCTTTCTATTCTTCTTTTTTTTGTTTAATTAACAAATTTACTTATTTATTTTCTGGTTGAGTTAAGTAATATTTCTTTCTTTCTTTCTTTCATTCTTTCTTTCTTTATTTCTTTCTTTCTTAATTGATTAATTAATTAGTTTTCCTGTTTGTTAGGTTAATCTATTCTTTCTCTTTTTCATGATTTCATTCTTTCTTTTTTGTTTGTCTAATGAAGATTTTTTAATACCCTGGCGGTGGAGTTTAGAATCTGCAGGGGTGGGGAGGGGGCGAGACCTCCCAGTAAACTATATTTGGGAAGTGTATATTATATGTTCAATGTTATAACTCCTATGTTGTAGTATTTGTTAGGGTCCCATGTATGGGAGAAATAGATCTGAGGGCGATCTCAAGTACTTGAGGTCTGGAGAGTAGGAAGTACCCTTTCATTGACATTACTCCCAGGTCTACTTTTACCCGGAATAGTTGTATATGTTAGGATATGATGTATCTATCGATTGATCAGTTAAAAAAATTATTTGTATTTGAGGGATTATGTCCAAAGCAAAATTTCCTAAGGAACAACAACACAAAAATCTAAATAGGAACACGATTCCCTAACTTCTAGGCATGAAATACCTTTAGACATGCCGTTAAAATCAATCGATCTTTTCTTTCATATAATTTACTAAATTTAACTTTGAATGAGGGTACTGGGTACGAGATACCCAATTAGAATCGGACTTACAATCGCTTACAAGTCTAGCCTAGCCCACTAACCATTTCATCTCGAGAGACGTCATTTCTTTCTTTCTTAGTTGTTATTCAATAATGTTTTTTTCAGTTTGGGATAAGGAAAGAAATATGTGGCACTCAGTGAGAACCGAACTCACAATGACCTGCAAGCTTAGTCCTCTAAATAATGCATTTCACCAGATCCTCATGCTAAAGTTATGCAAACGCAATATTGATATTGTCTCGATGCACATTATATATATATCTATATATATATATATATATATATATATATATATATTAATCTAGTTTGCTATAAATGAATAGTGCTTAATATGATCGATAGAGCATATATATATATATATATATATATATATATATATATATATATTATCCAACGCCAAGTCAACCGATAGTGGGAAAGATTCTATTTTGGGGTTTTCTATCTACAAAATCCACAAATACAAAAATACAATAGAGAGCTCAATGTAAAATAATGATAAGATATATTGCAGAGCAAATGATTATTAAAGGTTTTTCTTATATATATATATATATATATATATATATATATATATATATATATATATATTGCCTGATGAACGTATTGGAGAGAAACTGACTGTTACCATGTACTGTTGTCAACACTATCTTAACACACACACATACACACACACACACACACACACACACACACACACACACACACACACATATATATATATATATATGGTATTGTACTTTTGAAATATACCCCCCACCGTTGATGGCCCAAGAGGCACATGAAAGTACTTGGGAACCAGTTAAATACAGGAAATTTGTTAGCCAATTCCAAAACAACTATACGGTCATTTGAAAAGATTGAAACAAAAATATGTAAAGATTGTAATATTTAATCGAATATGCATCAACGGGGAAATACTGCCTGAATACACACACACACACACACACATATATATATATATATATATATATATATATATATATACATGTAAACCGGATATAAGAGAGATTTTTTTATTTGGTCCCAAATTAGAGCCTGTGTTAATGTATATAAAATAGACTACATACGGATATAAGAGACTTCTTCTCCGGCCCCGACAACTCTCTTATATTCGGGTTACACTGTATATATATTGTTATTCACTAAGGTCATCTTACTTGGTACTATTTACAAACCCCTCCGCTCGGGCAGGATATGACACAAGGTCAATTTTTTAAGCGGAGTTTAACAGGTTTGAATTCAGAGTTTTCCTTCTCCTAGACTAGTTGCCTCACCAAGGCTGAAGAACCTAGTCTGTCCTACTATTTACCCATAGCTGGAGGGAGAATAAGTGGATTCATACCTTTCCCAATGGTATTAGTGCTATGTGAAATGCAATCAGTCTCGTCCAGGATTTGAACTCGTGTCGCCGTGTCCATTTCCTCCGACGATAACGACTACACCACGGGCACCTCCTACAAGTTCAGAATTATGGAGCAGTTAGTGAGAATCGAACTCACTAACAATTCTCTGCCGACCTAGATCGCTAACCATTACACTCTGTGAGGTGGCTTTTCTTTCTCCGTTGGCTCATATAATATTTCTTTTTCTCTTTCTTTCTTTCTTTCTGCACTCATTCACCCTAATTCATTTACATACCAATGAACAAAAAAGTGCTTCTAGCTTGTTGCGCCTGCCACTCTTGGTGCTCATTGTTTTTTGTTTTTTTTGTTTCGTTTCGTGTTTCTTTTTGGGTTTCTTTTATTCTTTTTTTTTTCTTTCCTTCTTCTTTTCCTTCAACGCCTAGGAGGTGACGGAACAGTGGTGATGGGGAGAAATGGGTGTGCTCATTTAGGAACCCGCGGCCAACAACAACAACAACAACAAATTAAACAACAAAAATCGACAAAGAACATAAAACAAAAGATTGTTTCGTTGATATCTTTAGGACGGAATTTTTTTTTTTTTCATTTCATTTCTTTCTTTGATGTAAGCGACCTTTATTTTATTTATGTATTTATTGCAAACACGGCTTGTCGCCTTTTATTAGTAATATCATTAGATGACATAATCGCGTTGATCTGCTAAAGAGACTTTTTTTTTTTCGTTGGCCAAAAAACAAAAAAAACTTTGGCATATTTGTCTGGAAGGCATTGTGCTAATTTTTCCTCATTTCTATTGTGCTTTTTATTTAGTTGCTTTTCTTAATGAGAAAAAAAAGTTCAAATAACTTTTTTTTATTCGCTTATAATTACACTTTGAGTCATTATTATTAGCAACCGCATTTTTCTTTTTTCTTTTTCTTCATTTTTACAATATCTTCAGAAATATATAAAACTTTACAAAATATTCAGATACTCAAAGTAAAAAAGGAGAGAGCCTCTGTGGCGTTGTGACTAACGAGCTGAACTGAGAAATCGTAGTAAACGTGTTCAAACTCCAGTCGTGCTAATATGTTCACTTTCAGACTAATAGCCTTGGGAAAGGCTCGAAACTCTTTATCCTCCACTAGCTATGGGTTGAATAGTATTATTATTGTTCTTTCACAAGGCACTGAATAACCCACGAACATTGATTTGTCATTAAATAAGGGAAACCAAAGTTAAAACATTATTTCTCAACGTTTATCTGATAAGATGAAATAGGTTTGGTTTGTTTGGTTAATGGCATATCAACCTTTGTAGGTCATTTAATACCAAAGCCATTCTCCTAGAAGAACAGTAGTGGTACTATTTAACCCATAGCTGAGAGGATAAGAGGGTTCATACTTTTCTCAAGGCTATTTGTCTGAAAGTGAACGTAATAGCGCGACTGGAGTTCGCTATTACGATTACTACGATTCCACAGTCTATCGCTTTAACCATTACACCACGATGACCCCCCCCCCCGATGAAATCGATAAATAAATTGTGTGTCCATAAGAATTATGAGGGACGTTTTGTATTGGCCAAAACCACACTGCATTTCGTCCTTATCCTTTAGTTGTACAGCTCGAGCAATTAGTTTCCTTGCCATTATGTCCCCTTATTGGACATTAGTGTAATATTTGCATTTTTTTTTAAATTCACAGAATATTAAAAAAGAAAAAAAAATCTTACGGTGCAGTATGATTATCTCACAGTTCATCAAGTTCAAGAGAGTTTCCTCCAAGAGCAGTGGTTCTTAACCTTTTTCTATCGTGATACCCATCCAGATTTTGAAATTCCATCCCACACCACTAGGTCTAGCGCATTAAAAAAATCTGAATATGAGCACAGGTAAAAAATCATGCATAATGGTAGTATCTCTAGTCAAGTAAGAATATTAAGTTTATAAGTCCCAAGCTTCTAAAGAGACAATCATCTGGAGGTTGCAAGTTCAATCCTGACTGCAGGCGAGTAACAATACTGGAATACTTAACACTTGTACCCGGCTATGACAAACGGAATTAGAACAGGGGACCCCCGTGGATTCAATAAAGGACGTAGTTAGAAGTTCCGTGAAGGTTCCTGCGTTCGACAAACACCTGAAGAAGGCCGGAGGACATATCGGCTAAAACGTAGGGGAAATAACTGTAAAGACGAAGACAATGGTAAGATTCCAGTAATGCTGGAGCTTTGGGGAATGTGAAGTACCCCTTCATTGCCATCGCTCTCAGGTCCACTCTGGCCCGGCGTGGTAGTACCTGATAGGGCCCTATCTATGGGTTAAATAGAACTAACGGCATACTTATGCTAAACTGAATTTTTGACCAAACTAAATAGCTTGAAATAGAAATGTTTTTCACAATTAAACCGTACTTACATTTAAACTGCGTGCTCATGCTAAACTGAACTATTTGAAATGGAACTTTTTTGACATTGAAACTGTATTTACACTAAGCTGATTTGTTTATAGAACTGTTTTGACATTTAAAAACAAAACAAAATCTGTACTTATACAAAATTGAATTAGCTGAATTAGAACTGCTTGACTAAACTGAATAGCTAGAAATAGAAACGTTTTTCACAATTAAACAGTACTTACATTTAAACTGCGTACTTTTCCTAAACTGAATTATTTGAAATAGAATTATATCAATAAAAATGGTTTTGGCGTTAAATAGGTTGATATGCCATAAAATCCACCCAAACACCCAACCAACAAACCAACCAAATAAATTATCAGTAGTTACTTAACCACAAATCACATGGTGACCAATAAATGATAAAATGCATTTGTAATTAAGAAATTGAAACAAATGGAAAGTTATGAAATACTGAATGATGAGAAGTGAAACGAGAAAAAAAAAAGGAATTTTTCTAGACCTGTGCTGGCACCGAAGGTTTCAAACTGATGTCCCAGAGGCAACCTAACATTACTTATTTTGTAGTCACCAGACTCATTCTTCCATTAAAAATATTTATTCGCTATGCTTTGCTTGGGGGTGTCCTCGTGCTGAAATGGTTAAAGCGATGGACTGCAGAATCGTAGTAAGCGAGTTCGTACTCCAATCGCGCTACTATGTTCACTTCCAGGCAAATACCCTTTGGGAAAGGTATGAACCCCATTATCCTCCCAGCTATGGGTTAAATAGTTCCATTACTGTTCTTCTGGCTTTGGCATTAAATAACATACAAGGGTTGATATGCCATTAAACAAAGAAACCAAACCAACCCTAAGCTTTGCTTAATTGTGATACAAAGCCAGAATTATGGAGCCCCAAGTAAGACTCAAATTCACAAGAAATGGCTAATCAATCTAGTTTGCCAACCACTGTACTCTGCGAGTCACCTTCGCATTAAAAAAATAAACCAACAATTAAAAATGCATTTTCCGTTATAGTATGATGATTCTTCTCTCTGTTAATTCAGTCGGCTGTGGCTGTAGAATACACCGATTGCATCTCTGTAGAGGAGTAAGACCCCCACACCTCAGCAAGTGTTCTGTGGCCCAGTTGGCTGGGGCTGTAGAATACACCGACTGCATGTCTGTAGAGTAGTAAGACCCCCACACCTCAGCGAGTGTTCTGTGGCCTAGTTGGCTGGGGCTGTAGAATACACAGAATGCATATCTGCATACCCCTCAACGAGTGTCCTGCATATGACATTAAATCATCTGATAGTGAGACTCTAGTAATGCTGGATCGTTGGGAAATGCAGAGTACTCCTTCATTGCCATCGCTCCTAGCTCCACTCTGGCTCGGAGTGGTAGCACCTGATAGAGTCGTATTGATTGGTCAAAAAGAACTGTTTGACATTTAAAATGAGTGCAAACCAATGACTTATACTAAAATGAATTGTTAGAAATAGAACTGTTTCGTCATTTAACTCAGTGTAAACAAATAACTCTTTAATTCAATTTTTAGTTATACATAGCAATACTTGGAATCATTTAACTTTGTTGACTCGTGTTAAATTGAATTGTTTGAAATAGAACTGTTTGATCATTTAACTGTGGGTATCTACAAAATATGTTTACAAATCATATATTTAATGTATATGTATGAAGAGGATTTGGCATTGAATAACCTACAATGGTTAGTATGCCGGAAAATCAAACCAAACCAAACTAAACCAAACCTTTCTTCTGTAAGTTTTATCAACCCCTTGTAAATTTTTTATGTCATGTATTTTGCTATACAATTAATTAATTTTGGGTTAAATGGTAATAAAATTTGGTCACAAAGGATGCCCCAAGAGAAAACTTTACGACTGTGTTTTTTTAAAGACAATAATCCATCTGTAATGACGCCAAATTAGTCAATACTCAGTAAAGGGTTGCGATGTTATGGCAATCAAAAAAATAATCGTATGAGTCACGTAAGAGTATGGAATGAATTAAGAGAGAAATATTAATGTACAGATGAATGGAGAAGTGACTAAGGCATCTAAAGGAGAAATTAAATATCCACTGTCCTTGGACTTGAACAGCCAAAGATCATTGGCTCTTAGAAAAATACTTCCTGGAATGTGTGCTCCACATTTCAGCTTGGTCCAGTCAGTTGTGGCTGTAGAATATACCGACTGCATCTCTGTAGAGGGGTAAGATTCCTACAACGAGTGTCCTGGATATGATTCTAAACAATTTGATGGTGAGACTTCAGTAATACTAGAGCTTTGGGGAACGCAGAGTATTCCATCACTTCCAGGTCCACTCTGACCCAGATTGGTAGCACCTGATAGGGTCCTATATATGGGTCAAATAGAATTGTTTAACACTTAAACTGAATACTAATGCTAAGTTGAGTTATTTGGGATAAAACTGTTTTTACAGTTAACTGTGTGTGAACAAAAACTGTGCACTTATGCTAAACTAAATAGTTTGAAATAGAACTGTTTGATCATTTAACTGTGTGTAAACAAATGACTGATGTCTAATTGAATTGTTAGTGATGTATAGCAATGCTTGTAACCATTTAACTTTTTGACAAGCTAAACTGAATTGTTTGAAATAGATCTGTTTTTACATTTAACTGAGTAAACAAAAAATGTATTTAAACAAATGCCTGAGTGTAAACAAGAAACTGCGTACTTATGGGAAACTGAATTGTTTGAACCATGTATTCGTGTTAGATAGAAATAAATGAAACCGTTTAACTGTGTGAAAAAATGAGCTCGGTGTCATTTTAAAATGTTATCAACAAAATGTGTTTAGAAATCATACATTCAATATATATGTATAGAAAGGATTTGACATTAAACTACCTACAATGGTTGATATGCCATGAAATCCAAATAAACCAAATCATATATATTTGATATATATGTGCAAACAGGATTTAGCATTAAAGAACCTACAATGGTTGATATGCCATAAAACCAAACCAAACGTTTCAGCCGTTCTTGAAAAGACAATTATAAAGCCTTGTTTTCTAAATATTTTGTCGCAAACCCATCATCAATCTCAAAACGTTTCTCATACCCTTGTGTTCAAAACCAATTTCAATACAATTTTATACATTCTCAAATAAGAAGAGGGGGTTGTTGTGCCATTGTTATTGTCGTAGGATATGAACTCGAGAAAAAAATCTTAAGAAAAAATAACAAAAAATTGTTAGTTTGCGCGCACAATGAACACGATTCTCTACTTCTCCCGGCAAAAAATAGCGCCAGACGGGTTGACATGGCATAAAGAGTATTTGGCATGCAATAGAGACAGTTTCCAGTTAGATTCGGTTTTAGAATGACTGTAAACAAAGCACAGTGACAAACTCTGTCCCAGATCAGCAACGGCCAAAAACGTGACTTAACATATGGCCAGTTCTATGTAATCACGAACGGAAGTGGAAGAAAAAAGCATTTGGCTTATTTGAATGACATTGGTATATCTTTCTGAACAAGAAAACCAAAGGGTAACTCTGCCGCGAGATGACCATCCATCGTTGCAAATACCACTCAGAAAATGATTCTTCAGTTTTCATATATTTGAATCACGCCCAGTCAGATGCTGCTGTAGAATATGCCGACTTTATCTGTGCAGAGGAGTAAGACTCCTCCCCCAGAGAGTATCCTGATAATGACACTTAAAACTTCCGATGATGAGGCCCCAATGCTCCAGTATTGAAGATTTAACGAACGCGGAGTACCTCTTTTACTACCATTACTCACATGTCCACTCTAACCTGAATTGGAAGAATTTGTTAAGATCTTCTCCTTGGTCCAAATAGGAATAGTTTATTATTTACTATACTTTGAAGTTTTTAACTATACGATAACGAGTAAATAATATAGGATAGAATAACTAGTGTTAAATACGAGGATCATTAAATAAGTTTCCAGACTTTTTTCGTATAGGCACTTTTATTGATAGTACACACATGAAACTCTAGTCCCCATTCGAAGTAATCTCCACTGACTGCAATGCACTTGTACCGTTACAAAAACTTCTGCAAGGCCCCATGGAAGTCCTCTTGTGTGAGCGTGTCAATGACCTTCGTCACAGCCTCTTTCATCTCCTCAATTGTCTCATAACGACAGCCTCTCAGCTTAGGGAATAACCAAAAGTCACAAGGACTAATGTCTGGACTATAGGGAGACTGAGGAACTGTCTTGATGCCCATCTTGGTCAAATAGTCTGTGACAAAGATGGAGTTATAGACTGGCGCATTGTCCTGGTAGAAATGTCACTGACCCGATTTGAAGAGTGCTAGCCTCTTCCCTAGGAATCTCTTGCTGAACTCCCTTAAAACCATAACATAGTAACCCTTAACATCACAACATAATAACCCTAACCCTTTGGCCAATCAACTCTGGTCTATTGACTTCCTTACTCCTTCCACACCGCTCATCATCCCTCACGGACTCCCTGCCTTCCTTGAATCTTTTATGCCACTTAAAAACTGATGCTCGATTCATGCAAGATGCCCCAAAAGCAGTCTGAAGCATTCCATACGTTTCTGTGGCATCATTTTTTCCAAGTTTAAAACACAATTTTATTGCATATCGTTCTTCTAAAGTGTCAGATTGCATTTTTGAAATTCACCAGCTGCGATAATCAGGGTTTTGTAGGGTGTATTCCAATTGGTTTTGTAGCTGTTCATTCGAAGCTGAAATAATAAAAATTGGTCAGTCATTTCATAAGATGTATAGCAATAACGTACTTATTTTTCAAGAGTCTACGACAATTCTAAATGCCTGTACAGAAAAAGTCTGGAAACCTATTGAAGGCACCAGGTAGCAATACTTGAAACCATTTAACTGTGTGCATACAAAGGAATAATATTGAATAGAACTATTACTGTTTGATAGCAATAACTGAAATCATTCAACTGTGTACAAATAAAACTATTAGATAAAACTATAATAGAAGCAGGACACATGGAGTAACGGTTATAGGCGTTGGTTCCCTAAGCTTCTAAGGAGACAATCAATTGGAAGTTCCAGGTTCTCTCTTGACTGCAGGCGAGTAAAAATACAGGAATACTTAACACTTGTACCCGGTTATGGCTAACGGAATCAGAACAGGCGACCCCCGTGGATTCAAGAAAGGACGTAGCTAGAAGTTCCGTGAAGGTTCCCAAGTTCGACAAACACTTGAGGAAGGCCGAAGGACATATCGACCGAAACGTTGTGGAAATAACAATAAAGTTGAAGACAATAGTCCGAAAACTCTTAATGATAAAAATCAACAAGCTTCGTCTCAGAAATTTAGACAACTAAGTACTATAAGTGTTAGATAACAATATTTGAAACCATGTGACTGTGTGCAAATAAAATTATTTGTTTTAGATAGCAATACTTGAAATCATTTAACTGTGTGCAAACAAATAAATAAAGTTGAATAGAACTATCAGTGTTAGATGGGAATAAATGAAACCATTTAACTATGTAGAAACAGTGGCAATACTAGTGTGCAAAGAAATTAACTGTGAGTGAATTGAAATATTCGTGTTAGATAGCAATATTCTAAACCATTTTACTGTGAGCAAACAAATGGGTTCTAATGCTGGATCTTTGGGGAATGCGGAGTACCCCTTCCTTATCATCCCTCCCAGGTCCACTCTGGTTCGGAGTGGTAGTACCTGATAGGTCCTATCAATGGGTCAAATTGAATGTTTGACAGCTGAGTGCAAACAAATGACTTATACTAAACTGAGTTGCTGGAAATAAAACTTTTTGATCATTTAATTGTATGTAAACAAATTACTGATGTCTAATTGAATTGTTAGTGATATATAGCAATACTAGAAACCATTTAAATTTGTTGACTTATGCTAAATTGGATTGTCAGTAATAGAACTGTTTGATCATTTAGCTTTGTCCATATTTACCAACCCCTCCGCTCGGGCAGGATATGACACAAGGTCAATTTTTAAGCGGAGTTTAACAGGTTTGAATTCTGAGTATTCCTTCTCCTAGACTAGTTGTCTCACCAAGGCTGAAGAACCCAGTCTGTCCTACTATTTACCCATAGCTGGAGGTAGAATAATTGGATTCATACCTTTCCCAATGGTATCAGTGCTATGTGAAATGCAATTAGCCTGGTCCAGGTTTTGAACTCGTGTCGCCGTGTTCATTTCCTACGACGATAACCATTACACCACGGACACCTCCAATCCTTTAGCTTTGTCAATCTACAAAATGTGTTTAGAAATCATATATTTGATATATATGTAAAAACAATATTTGGCATTAAATAACCAACAACATTTTGTATGCCATAAAACCAAACAATCGCCCAAAAGTCAAACAAGAAGGGTTAGAAATATATTATAAACATTGGTTTCTGTCCAGAAGTTCTTTTACAATGAAATATTTGTGATATTAGATTTTGAAAATATTTCTTTAAGACATAAATAAATGAAATATTTGCATTAGAAAGTGTTTTATGAACATCAATGACCCAGCCCAGTTGGCTGGGCCTGTAGAATATGTTCACTGTATCTCTACAGAGGGGTAACACCTACTCCAACATGTGTTCAAGATATGACACGAAACTATTAAATAGCGAGGCCCCTGCCGTGGAACTTGGGGAATATGAAGAACCCTTTCATTACCATCGTTCCCAGGTCCACTCTGACAGGGAGTGGTAGCACTCGATGGATTCCTATCTTTGGATCAAATAGAGCTGTTTGTTATTTAAAATGAGTGCAAAAAAAAACGATTTACATTAAATCGCATTGTTAGAAATAGAACTGTTTGACAATTTAACTGTGTAAAACAAATGACTATGTTCAATTGAATTGTTAGTGATACTTAGCAATACTTGGAACATTCTAATTGTGTGAAAATGAATAAGTAATGTTGAATGGCAACACTAGTGTGCAAAAAAATTAGTTCTAACTCGTTGATAGAAGGAAACCCTGAAAAATATGGCAAAAGAGTTCAAAACTAGTGATGAAAAGATAAGAAAAAACAGGAATATCAAGAACAAATTGCAGAATATTGTAATTTAGATAAGTAGCAGTTGGAGAGCATAATATGGTCAGATATGTCAAGATTTTGTCTTTATAGTCATACAATGGAACACTCTATCAGATGAGATGAAGAATGTATGAAAATAACGGTTAAACTTGTAAATCCTGGAAGTCTTCTATTCTTCTGAAGTTAGTAAACTAATTTGATGCGACAAGCATATTAATGCTAAAAAAATACATCAATATTCTTCAAAAAGGACTACAACCAACTATTGGCAAACTGGTCTCTTCAGTAAATCAAGCAGATATAATTTTTCAACAAGATAACGCACCTCTTCATAACAGTAAGTTGACAAAAATTGGCTTTCTGAAAATTCATCACAAGTAATGTTCTAACCTGGACAAAGTCCAGATTTAAATCCAATTAAAAATGTCTGGTGTATAATAAAAGGAAAGCTGCCTGATAAAATGTTTTTTACTAAATACATATTATAGGAAGCAAAAAAGAATGGGTGGGAAAACATTTCTATTGAACAATATAAGAAACCAACAGCCAACGTATGCAAAAGAATTGCTTTGCGAAAAAATACCCCATGGTAAAGGCATCCAATATAAAAAAAAAAAGACTTAATATGTTTACTTATCAAATGTATTGTTTTGTATTTTTCTTATGTTAACTCTTTGATATAACCATAAATATGACTCACCTCGTTTATCAAAAGATCTGAAAGTAGCGCGGTGACTCTTTCAGAAGAAAAAGCAACTTTATGATAAGTGTTCAAGGATAGCAAGGGGTGATTATTTGGAGAAAGAAAATTTAATAGCATAATTAATTTCTGTCTCTGTGGGCATGCGCAGAAGTTTGCAAAAACAAAGGTCACGTGGCCTAGAACATTGATGTTTAACTTTGGTAAATTTTATGAGTCAAACATAAAATAAGTTCAAAAAATGGCTTGTCGTCACGGCACAGAATACATTGACTGTATTCCCTACGGAGGGGTAAGACCCCTCTCCCAAAGGAGTGCCCTGTGTATTACGCTAAACTGAATCTGACCGAGAGGCTTCGGTTTTGGAGGTCTTGGGAGACTGGGGTACTTCTTTATTGGAATTACTCCCCGGCGCACTCTGACCCGGAGTGGTGTTTCCTTTGAGTCAAATAGGTCTATTTACTAATGGTTCGTATTAGATTGGACTGTGTGCAAAAAAAAGTCTGAAGAAACAACAACACAAAAATTGTAAATTTGAGCGTACAATGAACACGATTCCCTGACCTCTCGGCATAACATAACGCCAAATAAGTTGAAGCACCATTAAAATTATTCAATCACATAAATATAACTTGGGCTCATTTTCTTTGCTCATCAGTATATATATATATATATATATATATTGAGGCAAGTTTTTATTAAAGACGGTAAAACACTGTTTATTATTTCTAATTGTAATTTTTCAAGTCTACGAACCCGGATACATATACGGTACCGGGACATTGGCCCAGCGGTTAGAGTGTTCGCCAATGGCCCGGGAGACCTGGGTTCAATCCCAGGTCGAGTCATACCAAAGACTTTAAAAATGGTACTTGATACCACCTTGCTTAACACTCAGCATTATAAGGTACGGTTCAAGGGTAAAGTGGAGCAATCCTGGGAATGGAGTAGCGCCCTCCCCTACACCTTGGTGTAGTAGCTATCGAAAAGGGAGCCTTCGGGTCACCCTCGACTATGGTCGCTAACTTTACTTACTTTACTTACTAATAAGGTAACCCAACTAGACCAATTATTTCACAGATCCCTACTCCCGTATACCACATATCAAAAATCCTCAACAATATAATTTAACCATATATCCCAAATAAATACAGTATCAAGTCAACATACGAATTCATACATATTTTAAACGCTCCCCACGCCCCAACAGAGGCATGATGGCATCACTTGATGTGGAAAACCTTTTTACTAATGTTTCAGTTCACGAAACTATAAAAATAATAATAGAAAACATCAACAATCACCCCTCAATTCCTTCTCCAGCAATTCAACTAAAAATCCTTGAAAAACTCCTCCTTACCTGTACCACAAAGTCCCATTCTATGATCCCTTTGGCAATTTATATATACAAACTGACAGTGTTTCGATGGGGTCACTCCTAGGTCCTACCATTTCCGAATTTTAAAAGTCCCAGATAGAAAACAAACGGCTGGAGAAGAAGCTAGACGGCAATTACACAAGAATGCTACGTGCAATCTTAAACAAGTCCTGGCGGCAACACCTCACAAGACACCAACTGTACGGCCACCTGCCCCCTATCACGAAAACTATTCAAGTTAGACGAACCAGACATGCAGGACACTGCTGGAGAAGCAGGGACGAACTCATAAGTGATGTACTCTTATGGACCCCCACACATGGCCGTGCAAAAGCAGGACGACCAGCACGAACATACATTCAGCAGCTATGTGAGGATACGGGATGTTGTCCTGAAGACCTACCTAGAGCGATGAACGATAGGGAGGAGTGGCGAGAGAGGGTCAGGGATATCCGTGCTACCAGCGCGATATGATGATGATGATGATGTTGACGAGATTTTCATCGACGCATTATCCTATGACGAAATTAACAAACTTAAACAAACTCCAGAAAAAAATCTGTACTAAACGTTACTACCGAACTCAACATTAATAAAAAAAAACCCCGTGGTGTACTGGAAATGGACACGGCGATTCCAGTTCAAATCCTGGACGAGACTGATTGCATTTCACATAGCACTAATACCCTTGGGAAAGGTATGAATCCAATTATTCTCCCTCCAGCTATGGGTAAATAGTAGGACAGACTGGGTTCTTCAGCCTTGGTGAGGCAACTAGTCTAGGAGAAGGAAAACTCTGAATTCAAACCTGTTAAACTCCGCTTAAAAATTGACCTTGTGTCATATCCTGCCCGAGCGGAGGGGTTGGGTAAATAGGATAAAAAGCAAACTTTTCCTTAATGTACTTACAGACTCCAACAATGATAACAAATTTACTGCATCTCTATATAAAAAGCCTACCAGCTACAACTCCACCCTACTTAACTACCACAGTGAATGTCCTCGAAAAATGTAAAATAGCAATTATAGAAAACTTCATTCATCAAAGACAATATTTTACAAAGAACTTACCAACATAAAACAAATGATTGTTAAAAACAATTCCCTAATAAACTAGTCGATCAACAAATAAAACTATACCCACATAGCATTTACAAAATAGCAACACTACCAGCAATAACAACATTAACAGAATTAAACTATTTTACAGAAATCAAATGCAGTAACTACAAATTAGACGAACAAGCAATAACCAACATTACAAAAAGACACACTAAACCTAAAACAAAAACAAAAACAAAAAACTTATCATTTAATACTTCATATTTAAAACGTCAAATCTCATAGTTAAAAATAACACCAACTTGGTTGAAATACCAAACCAATGGAATTCATAAATCTATATGCCTATTTCGAGAGTGCCTCCTGAAAAATAAAAATAATATCTACATTGGTTATACACCTACAACACTATTTCGTCGCCTCACTTATCAACTGTCTGAAAATAGCGCCATAAAACAACATTTGATTATAAAACACAACAATAGCATTGACCCGTGGTGTAATGAAATGGACACGGCGACACAAGTTGTAGGAAATGGACACGTTGTAGGAAATGGACACGGCGACACGAGTTCAAATCCTGAATTCAAACCTGTTAAACTCCGCTTAAAAATTGACCTTGTGTCCTATCCTGCCCGAGCGGAGGGGTTGGTAAATATGAATAGCATTGACCAACTTACATCTTTTGATTTAAGGAAGATTCTCACAGATAATACAATAATTGTATATAAAAATAACGTTTTTAAAAAAATCAGAACTCATTACTTACCATATCAAAACAGTCAATTTTCCCGTTATATTTTTAAAATGTGCATTGCGTCTTTATTGTTTCGAAGACACTGTAATGATCTCCGTAATTCTGGTTTCTAATTATCAGTATTCTTTTTACATTTAACTAAAACACATTATCAACAAAAAGATAACATACACAGTAATTTTTCTAACTTGCACTGAATATTAACAAAAAACATTAAGGAACAAATAAATTTGGTGAAAACATTGTATCTTTTGGAGTTTTATATATTTACTGTCTAAAAAATATCTAAAAATATTCACCATTTTTTTATGGACGATAAAAAAGTATGTTTATCTTGTGTAGGTGAAAAAAGAAGGGAGAATAACAAATTATTTTAAAGCCATTTTTTTAGTCATCAGTCATGAGCTAATTGAAGTCATATGAGTATTAACAACTTATCAAAGTTGATTGGCTTGGGGGGGGGGCATATAAACTCTTTTAGGTTATTTAATGCCAAATCCTCTTAATAACGTATATATCAAATGTATATGATTTGGTTTGGTTGGGTTTATGGCACATCAACAATTGTAGATTATTCTATGCCAAATCTTCTTTATACATATATATCAAATATATATGATTTGGTTTGGTTTAGTTTGGTTTGGTATGGTTCTATGGCATATCAACCATTGTAGGTTATTTAATACCAAATCCTTTTTATACATATATATCAAATATATATGACTTGGTTTGATCGGTTTTATGGCATATCAACCATTGTAGGTTATTCAATGCCAAATCCCCTTTATACATATCATCATCATGTCGTGCCGCCAGCACGGATATCCCTGACCCTCTCTCGCCACTTCTCCCTATCATTCATCGCCTCTGGCAGGTGACTTGGTTTGGTTGGGTTTATGGCATATCAACCATTGTAGGTTATTTAATGCCATATCCTTTTTATACACATATACTAAATATATATGACTTGGTTTGGTTGGGTTCATGACATATCAACCATTGTAGGTTGTTTAATGCTAAATCCTCTTTATACATATATATTAGATATATAAGATTTTGTTTTGTTTGGCTTGAGATCGTATCAACCATTGTAGATTATTTACTGCCAAATGCTGTTTATATATATATATTAATCATATGTAATTTGTAAACATATTTTGTTGATAACATTTTCAAATGTGCTTAAGCTCATTTTTTTTTTTTTGCACCCAGCCAAATGGCCTCAAGTATTGCTATATAATAGTCATAATCTAACATCAGTCATTCGTTTACACACCTTTAAACAGATATAATCTCGGTAATTTCGTTTTTAAACGATTTAGAACTAATTTCTTTGCACACAAGTAGTCTTATTGCCTCTGCGTTGTAAGATGGTTTTAATTATTACTATCTCACACTTATAATTCTATTCAATATTAATCATTTATTTGCACACAGTAAAGTGGTTACAAGTATTGCTATTTAACACTAATTATTCTATTCAACATTATTCATTCGTTTACCCTAAGTTAGATAGTTCTAAATATTGTTCTGTATCACTAACAATTCAATTAAACCTCTGTCATTTGATTCCATACAATTAAATGATCAAAAATTTCTATTACTAATAATTCAATTGAGCATAAGTCATTTGTTTGTTCTCAGTTTAAATGTTAAACAGGTCCATTTGACCCTTAGATAGGACCCAATCAGGTGCTACTACTCCGAGCTAGAATTGACCTTAGAGCGATAGCAATGAAGGGTACTCCGCATTCCCCAAACCTCCAGCATTACTGGAGCCGCACCATCAGATTGTTTAGTGTCATATCCAGGACACTCGTTTGGGGTGTCTTCCCCCTCTGCAGAGGTGCAGTCGGTGCATTTTCCAGCCTCAACCGACTAGATTAATTCCCATGTGAGTCAAATGAAATTATATCTAAAAACATTTTATCCGTTTGTATAATTTCTTTTCTCTCACAGTTTTTTAATTAGTATGATTTCATCGTTTTCTGTTGTGTACCAAACATGATTATCAATAGATCTATATGTATCCTTAAATTCTTTTTTCCGGTGATAACCGGCCTAAAAGGCTATCGAGTAGTGGGTTTGCAAATGGCCTGGGACACCGGGGTTGAATTCCAAGTCGAGTTATACCAAAGACTTAAAATATGGAACTTGATTCTTCCTTGCTTAACCCTCAACATTATAAGGTACGTATCAAGGTTAAAGTGGCGCAATTCAGGGAAAAGAGTTGCGCCCTCCCCTATACCTCGATGTAATAGCTATTGAAAATGGAGCCTTCGAGTCACCCTCGAGTTCGGTCGCTATCTTTACTTAGTATGTACTTGTGTGGACTAAAAACTTTGTAATATTTTGGGAACGTGAAGCCCAATTCTGCCTCTCCAGATACTATTGGCAAAGTCATGAAATTGATCAACCCCAGTGGACTTTGAAATACGAATCTCACCTGATACTCTCTAAGATTTGTCGCTATGGCTTGGAGCACGGCTGCGCAATCCATGATTTGGGCCCTACCGGAACTTGCTCAATCGTCGAGGTTCTTGCAATCCGAGAGAAATTTCTTCGACCATCTTGGTTGGTTGGTAGGTTGGTTGGTTGTGTTTTATGACATATCAACCTTTGTAGGTTATTTAGCACCAAATCCATTTTTTCCATAGTCAGTTCTATTTCAAACAATTCAGTTTAGCATGAGTACACACTTCAAAACGTTTCTATTTCAAACAATTCAGTTTATTCAAACATCTATCATTCAGTTTAGTATAGTATAAGTAGAGGTTTTGTTTACAGACAGTTAAATGTCAAAGCAGTTCTATATTAAACAAATCAGTATAGTGTAAGTATAATTTCAATGTCAAAACAGTTCCATTTTAAACAATTCAGTTTAGCATAAGCACGCAGTTTATTACAGTTTAATTGTCAAAAACATTTCTCTTTCAAGCTATTCAGTTTAGTCAAACAGTTCTAATTCAAACAATACAGTTTAGCATAAGTATGCAAGTTAGTTCTATTTAACCCATGTCAGGTGCTACCATTCCGGGCCAGAGTGGACTTGGGAGTGATGGCAATGAAGGGGTACTCTGCATTCTCCAAAGCTCCTACATCACTGGAACCTCACCATCTGATTGTTTAGTGTCATATCCAGGACACTCGTTGGGTGGGGGTCATACCCCTCTGCAGAAGGGCAGTCGGTATACTCTAGATCCCTAGCCAACTGGGCAATCGACCATCTCGTTACAGTCCTGTGATCAACGTTGCTTTCATTTTTCGGGCAACAAATGTGTGTTTGGTTACTTGCGCGTCGTTATAGCTCATTCCGAATTTCTAAAGCATAAATTCCCTAATTTGACCTCGTTGTACCAAAATCATATTATCAGAATTTTGTAATTGCTTGTCCCAAGTAATCTAATATCGGATATCTACATCGAAGCTACCTATATATGAATATAACAGTTCATATTTATCACTCTTAGTCTATTCATCTCTCTCTCCCTCTCTCTCTCTCCCTCCCTCTCTCTCTATATATATATATGTGTGTGTGTGTGTGTGTGTGTGTGTGTGTGTGTGTGTGTGTGTGTGTGACTCTCTTTATATCTATTTATATATTTTTCAGAGTCTGTTCATATCTATCTATCTATCTATCTATCTCAGTCTGTTCTTATCTATCTATCTATCTCAGTCTGTTCTTATCTATCTATCTATCTATCTATCTCAGTCTGTTCTTATCTATCTATCTATCTATCTATCTATCTATCTCAGTCTGTTCTTATCTATCTATCTATCTCAGTCTGTTCATATCTATCTATCTATCTATCTATCTATCTATCTCTGTCTGTTCATATCTATCTATCTATCTATCTATCTCAGTCTGTTCATATCTATCTATCTATCTTTCTATCTATCTCAGTCTGTTCTTATCTATCTATCTATCTATCTATCTCAGTCTGTTCATATCTATCTATCTATCTATCTATCTATCTATCTCAGTCTGTTCTTATCTATCTATCTATCTATCTATCTATCTATGCATATAACCCTGTTATATGAATATATGAATATATTCATGTTTATTCATATCTATCTATTCATATCTATCTATTTATCTATTAATCTATCTATCTGAGTCTGTTCTTATCTATCGGTCTATCTCTCTAACCCTGTCTATGCCAATGAATATATTCATGTCTATTCATATCTATCTATCTATCTATCTATCTAAGTCTGTTCTTATCTATCGATCTATCTATCTAACCCTGTCTATGCCAATGAATATATTCATGTCTATTCATATCTATCAATCTATCTGTAAGTAAGAGTGTGCGTGATTCTATCTATCTATATAAACAAGTCCATCAATGCACATTACTCTGCTTATATATATGTATATATTAATTAATTTATTGATATCTATCTATCTATCTATCTATCAATCCATCTTTCTATCCTCGCTCAAATCTTTTTTTAGCTTACATGCTGTAATTTCGAAGAGGAAAAATGTCATTTGCTTCTATCTTTTTTGGCAGTAATGATTCTCGTCAAATGTTTCTGGTAGCCATCTTTAAACTTAGACTTAGATATTATTTTCTCAGTATTTCTCTATAATTTGCTCAAGCTGAAGTAGCGTCTCATCAACCGAAAAAGACATCGACACACGACTGACGAAAGCACGGACAGCTATCGATAGGCTCTCGATCAGATGGAAATCCGACCTGACCGATAAAATGAAACGCAGTTTCTTCCAGGCAGCGGTTGTATCGATACTGCTATATGGATGAACTACATGGACGCTAACTAAACGGCTCGAGAAGAAACTAGACGGCAATTATACAAGAATGTTGAGAGCAATATTGAACAAGTCCTGGCGACAACACCCCACAAGACACCAACTATACGGCCACCTGCCTCCCATCACGAAAACTATACGAGTTAGACGAACCAGACACACAGGGCACTGCTGGAGAAGCAAGGACGAGCTCATAAGTGATGTACTCCTATGGACCCCCACATATGGCCAAGCAAAAGCAGGACGACCAGCTTGAACTTACTTACAGCAGCTATGTGAGGACACAGGATGTAACCCTGAAGACCTGCCAGAGGCGATGAATAATAGGGAGAAGTGGCGAGAGAGGGTCAGGGATATCCGAGCTGGCGGCACGACATGATGATGATGATTGAATATTTACAGTATTTCTTTCTCCAATGGCAGATTTCAGCTTAAATCACAGATTTCCTAAAGAATTGAGATTCAGGTCTCTGTGTTGGCTAGTTTAAATCAGTCCATTTTTCCTTCTCAACCACTGATGTCTGCTTTAGGTGATTGATTTGCTTGAGAATCTTCGACTAAATCTAGTTTTCTTTCGCTTATGAGCACATTTTATTCTATCATCCCTCAGATTTCATGATTCCTGTGATACACTTAAAGCCTTCAATACCAGTTTCAGCAAAGTAACCGACTCCTTTGTTCTTCTCATCCCATTAACTTGTTGCTAATTTGTCTATAGAAGGCTGCAAGAAAATTTAAGGAAGGGAGGAGAGAGGAAGATACCTTTCAACTCAAACTTTATTTTTGGGTTTTACGGCTATTCCGTGGGCGAGGAAAATTCTTTCTGAAACCAGTAAATATAGTTGTGTCTCTTAGAAAAGGTGTTAAAATATATTAAGAGCTATTTCCGGTGGGTTTATGAAAGTTGAAGTCTGTTGTATGTCCAGTTGGTGTCTTCAATAGAGGCCACTGCACACAGGAAACACAATCTGCCCCCAAGTCCGAGACTTGGACGAACACGTGTGCTACCAGCCAGCAGCTAAGAGGAGGAGGCCTGTCCAGTATCAAGGGCATGGCTGAAGTGACAGAATTTTTCTTTAGCACTCTGAAGGCTCTTTTTTAAAGCGTGTGCTATTCTTGCTTCCCGTCAGAGACTTTTGGGAACTGTTACATTTTTTAGTTCATTTTAGTTATTTTTTTTTTCTTCTTTTTCTGTTCTTTTCCTTCTAAAATTAATTTTTCCTGGCTGTAAACATTTTTGGTATGCATTGCCAAAAAGCTCTATTTTTATTTTGTCTGTCCCTTGAGTATTTTCCCAGAGGGATGGTGGTTTATTCTGGTACTTTTGACAAAGTCTAGTCTTTCGTTTTTCTCTTTTCTTCTTTGAACTTCACCCATAAAGCCGTTTGGTTTAATGTGCACTGTATGGTATACGATAAAACAATTACCCAAGATTGTTCTAAGTTAGTTTTCAGGTATTTGAATGTCTTACGTGGACTTTTTCCACGGTTCGCACTAACATTCGAAGACTTCTTTTACCATTGATTTATTATATCGGGTCCGTACCGATTGGATATTATTTGTCTAAATTTCTGCCATAAAGCTTGATAATTTTATCATTTAGTGTATTCAAACTTTAGTCTTCATCTTTCTTATTATATTCACGACGTTTTGGCCGATGCATCCTTTGGTCTTGATCTTGAACTCGGGACCCTATACAGAACTACGAACAGAACCCTTTATTTCATCTCCGTGGGTAGAGGGTTCTAATTCCGTTACCCATGAGCGGGTACAAGTGTCCCGCTATGATAAGTGTTCTTAGTTATTTACCCGTCGTTGGGATGGAACCTGCAACCTCCAGATGATTTCACTTGGAAGCACTTTAACCAAATGCCTATATTCGTTGCGCCATGTGTTTCGCTGGACACCAGAAGAAGACCGAAAAATGTATCGGCCGAAACGTTGTGAATATAACAATAGTCCGAATATACAAAATGATACAAAAACTTATCTCCCCAGTTTTCCTTTTACAAGAGAGATTCTTAACTTTGGTAATCAAACGACTGAATAAGCGTTCACTCTTTAAACAAAGATTCTGGGAGATGACTTTAGTCCTTTGGACGTCTTTCGATTACGAATAATATCACATCTCATATCTTCAGGTAGGTCTTTTAACTTGACAAAGAAGCAGAGTATAAAATGTGGCTTTTTAAAACACAGAAGTATTCATTCATTGGCTAATTCTTTTCACGTGGACACTGAGAGTTTATCAAGAGTGATTCAAATTTGTGACTTATCAATGGTGAATCAAAATGGTTTTTACCTATTTTTTAAGGGTGCCAATACCAGTGTTGCAGTAATCTTTTATTTTTATCATTTACTGTCTTTTATCCACCATGGGTTGTGAATAGACCAAAGGTATTTCACTAGATTCGTTTTTCAGGAGATGTTTTACATTATGTAGTGAAATTTCATGTGTGTCAGTAAAAATACGAGAACTGCTTTTTTTTTAATTCATGAACTTATTGATATTTTGTTTTCATGACTTCGCTTTTAATTTCTGTTTATCCCGACTCCTTGCTTGCGTCCTTCTTTCTTTCTTTCTTTCTTTCTTTCTTTCTTTCTTTCTTTGTCTCACTTTCTTTTTCAGTCTCTTTTTCTTTCTTTCTTTCTTTCTTTCTTTCTTTCTTTTCTTTCTTTCTTTCTTTCTTTTCTTTCTTTCTTTCTTTCTTCCTTTTTCAGTCTCCTTTTCTTTCTTTCTTTCTTTCTTTTTCAGTCTCCTTTTCTTTCTTTCTTTGTCTCACTTTCTTTTTCAGTCTCCCTTTCTTTCTTTCTTTCTTTCTTTCTTTCTTTTTCAGTCTCCTTCTCTTTCTTTCTTTGTCTCACTTTCCTTTTCAATCTCCTTTACTTTCTTTTCTTCTTTCTTTCTTTCTTTCTTTCTTTTTCAGTCTCCTTTTCTTTCTTTCTTTCTTTCTTTCTTTCTTTTTCAGTCTCCTTTTCTGTCTTTCTTTCATTCTTTCTTTCATTGTCTCACTTTCTTTTTCAGTTTCCTTTTCTTTCTTTCTTTCTTTCTTTCTTTCTTTCTTTCTTTCTTTCTTTCTTTCTTTCTTGATTTTTTCTGACGTTGTTATTTTACTTAGCTTTCTTTTACTCATGTTCTTTTTAAAATTCTTTTTACAATTCTTCATATTTAATATCCTTCCTTCCTTCCTTCCTTCCTTCCTTCCTTCCTTCCTTCCTTCTTTCCAACTTCTTTCTTTCTTTCTTTCTTTCTTTCTTTCTTAACTTTTTCTCATTGTCATTTTACTATTCTTCCTTTTTCTCTTGTTCTTTAAAGTCTTTTTACAATCTTTCATTTTTAATTTCTTTCCTTCCTTCCTTCCTTCCTATTTCTTTCTTTATTTCCCGCCTTTTTTCTTAATTTTCATTTTACTATGCTTTCCTTTTCACTTGTTCTTTTTTAAAAGATTCTTTTTACAATCCTTCCTTCCTTCCTTCCTTCCTATTTCTTTCTTTCTTCGTCTTTACTACCCTCACTCGTAAAACAGTCGCACATATACGACTGCCATAGACCGGGCATTAATTTGAAAACCATGCAAAGCTTCCACAGGAGAGCTCACAGTCACCTGATTTCAATCGTACTAATTTTGAAAGGAAATGTTGTGAAACAGACACCGTAATTCCTTTGCGATATGCAATGCCACTGAACCTCAGCGCCCACATCAATTGAGAACACACACAAACACTAATTCATGAGAAAGAGAGAGAGAGAGAGATTGACTAAAATTAGCTTAGAGGTTAAACAGACGTTGGAAGAGTGCGTCGCTCCAATCTTTCGAGAAAAAAAACATTGATTGATTGATTTTAACAGTATGTCAACCTGTCAAGAGTTATTTTATGCCTAGAAGTTAGGGAATTGCGTTCACTGCACATCTATATGGTTTCAAATTACTAGTAATAATCCTTAGTAAGGAATTATTGCTTCAAGAAACAATTGTTAGTTCTAATAAATTACAGTTATGTGGCATCAAGTGTTGCGTTCTGGTTAGTGAACGATTGTTATATTAAATAAAGGACAAACCGCGATATGAGAGGAAATAGAGATATATTCTCAGGAAAAAGTATATACAATAGAGAGACTATTAGTAGACAAGAATATTGGATTAGTGAATACAGAATAAAGATATAGTCCAACGATAGTATTGGCTTCCGTCATTACGGTAGTAAGTAAGGTGATCTAGTGTGATCTCCAGTCTCAAACGCTCTAATACTATTCATATAGGAAGCTGCGGTATTTGTTCCACGCCCCACCGAACGTGAAAGTGTGGCACAAGGCCCTTTTTTGGTGGGTCCGGGCGCAGTGCCGTAGCCCACACGCACCTGGTATTTTCCCAAAAATGCCTACGGCCCCGTAAACATTCCCCTTATTAGGGGCGCCTCAGGCGCCGGGCGATCAACCCAATCCGAAGGGGGTAATAGCCTGGGGGGGAAAGGCCCCGTGGGGCCGTAGGAAAAATCCAGCTACCGAGACGCACCCGGCCAGATCCGCGCCGCAGCCAGCACGGCCGACCGAAATGCAACCCGACAACTGAATCAGCAAAAAGCTGCTCCTATAAGAAGCTGCTCTTCACCTTCTAGTCTGCCTTGGTATTAGTATCTACTGCTATATATGGCAGATGGACTAGTTCATTGTGTGGAAAAAGGTGGGTGATACCCAACATCAAGTATTCCGATTGAATACAAATAATTTTAAACAAATCTATTTCACCCATAAATAGGACGCTGATAGGTACAACCATTCCGGGTTAGAGTGGACCTGGAAGTAATGAGAATGAAAGTGTTCTCCTGTCTCCCAAGATCTTCATAATCCAGAGTTTACTCCCAATAATCACAACCCAGTAACCTTGAACACTTATCTCAAAGTCGAAATTTCTTCCGAAATAGTCACTGCGCTCTCTCAAAGCTTTGAAAGATCTTTGAAGAGTAAGCATAAAACTTAAGAACTTTAAAAGTCTTGGCAGATAAGAATTAAAGAGATCTCTACAATATTTACGGTTGGCATCCTTCAATATTTGTTCGGAAGACGAGAATAATAAAACCAACAGAAATAAAAACAACGGTTCTTCTAAATGTGGCAAGTATAATGAGATATTTAATATTATTTGATTTTTTTTTTATAATAACATTTTTTTTTCTATAATAACATTTTTTTCTATAATAACATTGAGTTGTTAAAAGAGTTTTGAAGTGTCTCCAAAAGAAGCTGGAAGGAATTGAAAAGCTGAAGAATTGCAACAGGTGTGAAAACTCAAAGATTATAAAGCGGAAATAACACTACTACTACTGAAAGGAGTCTCTGGGGCGTAGCGGTTGACATTCTAGACTGCAACATCGTAGTAAGCGAGTTCGAACTCCAATTGTACTAATATATTCCCTTTCAGACTAATACCATTGGGAAAACTGTTAACCCCCTTATCCTCCCCCAAGCTATGGGTTTATAGTATCGCTTCTGTTTTTTCGACAGGATGGCTTTAGCATGAAACAACCCACAGAGGTTTGATATGTCATTAAACAAAAAAATAAAATCAAACTACTACTACCACAATTAATAATGATAATCATAATAATAATAAATGGAATTTGGCAGAGAAAAATGTGCCATGCTCGTCATGAAAAGTGGCAAACGACATATGACTGACGGAATGGAACTACCAAATCACGACAGAATTAGAACGCTCGGAAAAGAGGAAACCTACAAATACTTGGGCATCTTGGAGGCTGACACCATCAAACAAGTGGAAATGAAAGACACGACCCGAAAAGAATATCTCAGAAGAACTAGAAAACTACTCGAAAAAAAGAGTAGAAAACCTCATCAAAGGAATAAAGACTTGGGCTGTGCCCCTAGTTAGATATCCGGGACCCTTCCTCAAGTGGACCAGAGATAAACTAAACAAATGGATCAAAGAAAAAGAAAACTAATGACCATACATAAGGCATTACACCCCGGAGACGACGTTCACAGACTATATGTTTCAAGAAAAGAGGGAGGAAGAGGACTTGCTAGCATCGAAGACAGCGTTGACGCATCGATACAACGGCTCTAAGACTACATAGAAAAACACGAACGAGGACTAATAACAGCCATCAGAGTCGATACGGACAACACGATAGACGATAGAATGATAACAACTAGGAAACAAAAATGGGAGGCAAAACAACTCTATGGCCACTTTAAAGTCTGATAAACAACATCTCACACCAGAAAACCTGGACCTGGCTAAGAAAAGGAAACTTTATGAGAGAAACGGAATCCCTTCTAATAGCAGCACAGAACAACGCCATAAGAACCAATCATATCAAAGCGAGAATAGATAAGACGTAACAAAACAGTAAATGTGTTGTATATTGGCCTCCGACCCGGCCGGGCTGTCAAAATAGGAAATGCACCTGTGTAAATAACTGGTGCATCCGGTCGAGGAATATCAGAATATAACCTTGACCGTGGACAGGTTGAATGAGTGCGATTTGTGACGCCCACAAGAAGGTGGGTGTTGAACTATTATATAACTCAGTGCACAGGAAGTTCAATCAGTTGGAGAGAAGATGCGGTAGAGAAAGCCAGCACACAACAGAGTGGGCCCCCAGGCCCCCGGTTAAGCAGCACATGAAAGAAACGCTATTATGGCCAGAAGAGTGGGGGTCAATATGTTGCAGTTCTGTTCGGTCTCCAACTCCTTCTCACACACAACCCTTTCAATAAAGTGAGAGGTATATTTTTCTAAAGAACTATGTCGCTCGTCCTTATTGTGTCGTCGTTATGATTCTGCATGTATATGTGTATGTATTGTGGTCATGGCTCTGCAACAAATGTAGGCTATGCGGTGACAGAGACGAAACGATAATTCACATAATAAGCGAATGCAGCAAATTATCACAGGAGGAGTATAAGGCGAGACACGACTGGGTCGGCAAGGTAATCCACTGGGAAATGTGCAAGAAATTTAAATTTGACCATACTAACAAATAGCATATGCACAACCCAGCACCTGTCCAAGAAAATGACACGCATAAATTCCTATGGGACTTTAACATACAAACGGATCAACTAATCCAGGCCAGAAGACCAGACCTTATAATAATCAACAAAAAAAGGGAACTTACACTTACAATTGTCGACTTTGCTATCCGAGCAGACCACAGAATAAATCTGAAGGAATGTGAAAAGAAGGATAAGTACCTCGGCCTTGCTGTAGAATTGAAAAAGCTGTGGAACATGAAAGTAACGATCGTGCCAATTGTGAATGGTGCTTTAGGCACAATAACTTGAGGATTATTAAAGGCCCTGGAGGACTCGGAAGTTGGCGTACGGGTGGAGACTATCCAAACGACAGCATTATTGAGAACGGCCAGAATACTGAGGAGAGTCCTGGAAACTTGAGGATACTTCCTGTCACTCAAACTCCAGTAAAAAAACATCGGCTAACGCTGATGTGAAAAGCTGTAATGTGTGAATAATAATAATAATAATGTGATGACAGAGATGAAATGATCAATGACATAATAAGCGAACGCAGCAAATTAGCACAGACAGAATGTAAGACAAGACACGACTGGTTGGGCAAGGTGATCCACTTGGAATTTCGCAAAAAAAAATAAATCTGACCATTCGAACAAATGGTATATGCACAACCCAACATCTATCTTGGAGAATGAAACATACAAACTTCTATGGGATTTTGAGATACAAACGGATCACCTAATGTCGGCCAGACGACCAAACCTTTTAATAATCAACAACAACAAAAAAAGAGAACCTGCCGAATTGTGGACTTTGCTGTCCCGCCTACCACAGAGTAAAGTTGGAGGAAAGCGAAAAGAAAGATAAGTACCTGGATCTTGCTAGGGAATTGAAAAAACTGTGGAGCATGAAAGTGACAGTCATACCAAATGTAATTGGCTATCTTGGTACAGTCATCGAAGGATTAACAAAGAGACTGGAGGACTTGTAAATAAGAGGACGAATGGAGACTATCCAAACTACTGCATTATTGAGATCGGGCGGAATACTGAGAAGAGTCCTAGAGACTTGAGGAGACTTGCCGTCACTCTAACTTCAGTGAAAGAACCTCAGCTAACGCTGATGTGAAAAACTCTCAGAGAAAAACTCTCAAAAACGGGAAAAAACAACTGTGTGGATACTTCAAGCGACAAACAAAGGAAATTACTGATGAGTGACATAGATATGGCTAATTTACCATTCGACTGGGGCTGTAGAATACATCGATTGCACCTCTGCAGAGGGGTAAGACCCCCAACGAGGGTCCTGGATATGTCACTAAACAATCTGATGTTCCAGTAATGCTGGTGTTCCAGTAATGCTGGAGCTTTTAGGAATGCGGAGTACCCCTTTATTACCATCACTCCCAGGTCCACTCTGTCCCGGAGTGGTTGCACCTGATACGGGTCCTATCTGTGGGTTAAATAGAACTGAACCGTGCTTCTTTCACTATACTGATTTTTGCATTTAAACTGCGTATTTATGCTAAACTGAATAGTTTAAAATAGAACTGTTTTGACATTTAAACGGCATGCTAATGCTAAATTACTGCCGCAACACTCAAGATTTGTGGTATTGATACTTTGGTCCGAACCTTCGCTTGACCTAAAAGACATTATTTGATAAAAGATTTTTGGGTATTACAACTGTTTTTACTTTTTTGTTTTTTGAAATCGTATTTTATTAATGATATTAATGGTAATAATAAAGAAAGAACCTGTTATATAGTGGATTTTGCTGAGCTAGCAGACCACAAAATGAAAATGAAAAAAGCAAAAAACTGGACAAGTACCAGGACCTTGCCAATGAGCGAAGAAATGTGTGGAGCATGAAAATGACAGTGATATTAATCATAGAAGGGGGTTTTGGAACAGTCTACATTAACCTGGAAAAGAGATTCGAAAAACTGGTGATTAAAGGAAGAATAAAAAAAGCCCAGGAGACCTGGGTTCAATCACAGGTCGAGTCATACCAAAGACTCAAAAAACGGTACTTGATGCGTCCTTGCTTAACACTCAGCATTATAAGGTACGGATCAAGGGTAAAGTAGAGCAATCCAGGGAAGGATTAGCGCCCTCCCCTACACCTTGGTGTAGTAGCTATCGAAAAGGGAGCCTTTGGGATTACCCTCGACTATGGTCGCCAACTTTACTTACTTACTTACTTAGATCACAGCAGTGTTAATTTCAGCTAGAATACTGAGAAAAGTCCTAAAGATTTGCTGTCCCAGAGAATGTTGTTAAAAACCATCATCTAATGCCGGCGTGAAAGAATCACAAGGTATTTTTTTTTCTTTTTCGGGGCTGTAAGAAGGATTCTTTTAATTTGATTTGGACTCATGGCATATCAAACATTGTAGGTAATTTAGTACCAAATCCATTTTATACCTATAAACAGTTCTATTTCAAACAATTCAGTTCAGCATCAGTACAGTTTTTTTTTGTTTACACGCAATTAAATGTCAAGACAGTTCTATTTCAAACAATTGATTTTAGCATAAGCACACAGTTTAATTCTATTAGACCCATAGATAGGACCCTATCAGGTGCTAACAATCCAGGCCAGAGTGAACCAGGGAGCGATGGCAATAAAGAGGTACTCCACATTCCCCAAAGCTCCATTATTACTGGAGTTATACCATCAGATTGTTTTGTGTCATATCCAGAATACCTGTTGGGGGGAGGTCTTACCTCTTTGCACAGATGTAGTCGATGTATTCTGCAACGCCAGCCGACTGGACTATTTTGAATTTGAAACGCATTACCTTTTGATATAGTTTATAAAATAACATTAATATTCTACGTATGGATTAATAGATATGACAATAAGAATTTTATATATTGTTGCCAGCAAAACAAAAGCACCGATTAGCATTAAGAATAAAACGCACAAAAAAACATATCTGAACGCCACTGTTTATGACTCACTCCTTATTGGTCTTTCGGTGGATGAAAAAAAAAGACCGCTTCTCTTGTTACATGGCCATATTACACGAATATGGCCATGTGCGAAATGGGTGAAATGGACATCGAATGTTCATTACGATAGAACATAGGAATCTCGAAATTCGAAAACACGTTACGACTTCTTGTTCAGATACGAAACCTTTTTATTAACTTTGAGTTAAAGGTCTCGACGTAAGGAGGAGAGACACAATCTTCTATGCTGTCTTATTCATTTGGCCCCCAAAAGTCGATCCTTCTCGTTTGGCGTCTAGTGCCCGACTCTCTTTTCAAATTCTCACCCAAACCTCCGCGCGCTTCAGGTGCGTGACGTCACCTGCACCCTGTCACCGCGTTTCGTCTCGGACTATTATGACATCTGAGTGACACCTTCATCCACCCGCGTGCGCCCGCGTTAACACCTGCCCCAATGTTGCACCTAACTAACCCATGTGCTGAGCCGAAAGGTTCTCAGCCTAACTGAACTCAAAGGCATGAACCGAAATCCCTCGGCTATTCCATAACACTCTTAATGATAATCCAGCTTGGGCTCAAAAAGCCAGCGACTGGAACAAAATTCTTTACTTACTTGGATTACTATCAGAACCAGGATAATTCCAAGCCTGACCAACGAAGATCTTTACTAAAACCAATATGAAATAAAAACAACAAGAACAAAAAAAAAAAAAAATGGTTCAAAAAGGATTGTAAAAAAAAAAAATTATATGTTATTTAACCAACAATATTTCACGCGAAAGGACTGAATGTACAGACACACATTTAGATCCCTATAAATTAGTCAATGCGAGAAGATATATCATTAAAAGAAACAGCTTAACAGATGCCGAAAAAGATAATATCAAAGAACAGGTCGTTGCTGATATCTAACGAAATGAAATTGTAGCACGTGAAATGAACGCAGTTTATAATGAAACATATAATTCATTAAAATGATCAAGAAAGGATTTTATGAAAACTTCAGTAACAGAAAATGAATACAGCAAATTAGAAAATAATCAACCTCTAAAAGAAAATTCCGACTTTATAGATTAAATCGACGAAATTAAATAAAATATAATCAGAGAATTCAATGAAATAACCTAATTCTGACGTGAAGAAAATAGAAAATCAAACAATCAAAAAATGATTGTAACATAGCCATACATGAATATGTGAAACGTACATAGAATGTTCATATATATATATATATATATATATATATATAGAACATAGGAATCCCGAAACACGAAAAACATTTGACGACTTCTTAGTTCAGGTACGAAACTCTTTATTACCTTTAAGTCCTATCTGGGATTTTTATTTTGACATCTGTGAACGACACATCCTCCCCGCGCGCGCGTCAATACTTGTGCTCAAGTTTGCACCCAACTAACCCATGTGGTGATCCGAAAAGTTCAAAGCCTAACTAAACTCCAAGCCAAGATATATAAAACGAAATCCCTCGGCCATTATATTACATGATGAATTTATTATGATGGAAAGTCAACGTTACAATGTTTCGGTTTTATTAAACCTTCCCCAGGACTTTAAGATGGTGAAAAAAGTGCTGTTCGAACAATGATGGATGTTTTAATTAAATAAAATAACAAGGGAAAAGAAATATATATATATATATATATATATATACAAAGAAAGATCATTTAACCGTTCAATCACTCAATCAGCGTTCATTTTTTGAAAAACTATCTCGTGACTGGCACAGACAATGATGTTTAAATGTGTAGAACTTCTACGCGATACAACGGATTGAAAGATGCAAAGCAAGAAAAAAAAAATTGCCAAAAATCTCCAGAGAAAAGAAAAGAAGAAAGGAAGGAAAAGGAAAGGAAAAGAAGGGAAAATGAAAAAGAAGAAAGAAACAATAATAATAATAATTATAATAATCAGACCTAATAATAATCAACAAAAAAAAGAGAACTTACAAAATTGTCGACTTTGCTGTCCCGGCTGACCACAGAATAAATCTGAAGGAATGTGAAAAGAAGGATAAGTACCTCGACCTTGCTAGAGAATTGAAAAAGTTGTGGAACATGAAAGTGACGATTGTGCCAATTGTGAATGGTGCGTTAGGCACAATAATTAAAGGTTTATTAAAAGGCTTGGAAGACTTGGAAGTTGGCGGACGGAAAGAAACTATCCAAACGACGGCATTGCTAAGAACTGCCAGAATCCTGAGACGAGTCCTGGAGACTTGACGAGACTTGCTGTCACTCAAGCTCCAGTGAAAAACCATCAGCTAGTACTGATGTGAAAAACTCTAAAGGTGTAAAATAATAATAATAAATCTGTCCTGCAGAATAAGACACGCAAACTCCCCTGGGATTTTAAGATACAAACGGATCACCTAAGCATGGCCAGACGACCAGACCATATGATAATAACTGTTTTGACATTGGAACTGCGTACTAGCGCTGAACTGAATTGCTCGAAATAGAACTGTTTTTGACGTCTAAACTGTGTACTTATGCTGAACTGAATTATTTGAAATAAAACTGTCTGACATTTAACTTTGTGTATTGCCCAGTTGGCTGGGGCTGCAGAATACTATGACTGCACCTCTGCAGGGGGTAAGACCCCCCCAACGAGTGTCCTGTATATGACACTAAACAATCTGATGATAAGTTTCCAGCAGTGCTGGAGCTTTGGGGAATGCGGAGTACCCCTTCATTGCCATTGCTCCCAGGTCCACTCTGGCCCGGAGTGGTAGCACCTGATAGGGCCCTATCTATGGGTTAAAAAGAACTAACAGCATACTTATGCTAAACTGAATTGTTTGAGTAAACTGAATAGCTTGAAATAGAAATGTTTTTGACAATCAAACCGTACTTACATTTAAACTACGTGATTATGCTTAACTGAATTATTTGAAATAGAACTGTTTTTCGATATTAAAACTGTATTTACACTTAACTGAATTGTTACATATAACTGCTTGAATAGTTTGAAATAGAAATGTTTTTGAAAAACTGTGTACTTATGCTGAACTGAATTGTTTTAAATAGAACAAATTATTCACATAAAAATGGATTTAGCGTTGAATAACCTACAAAGGTTGATATGCCATAAAACCCAACAAACCAAACCAAACCAAACCATCCAACAACTTCTGCAAGGATCCCTGGAAGTCCTCTTGCGTGAGCGTGTCAATGACTTTCGTCACAGCCTCTTTCATCTCCTCAATTGTTTCATAACGACAGCCTCTGAGCTTAGGGAATAACGAATAGTCAAAGGGACCAACGTCTGGACTATAGGGAGGGTGAGGAACTATGTTGATGCCCATCTTGGTCGAATAGTCTGTGACAAGGATGGAGTTGTGGACTGGTGGATTGTCCTGGTGGAAATGCCACTTTGGGCAATCAACTTTGGTGTATTGACTTCCTTACCCCCCCCCATACCTCTCATCATCCTTCACAGACTCCCTGACTTCCTTGAATCTCTTATGCCACTTAAAAATGATGCTCGATTCATGCAAGATAGTCGAAAAGCAGTCTGAAGCATTCCATACATTTCTGTGGCATTTTTTCTAAGTTTAAAACAGAATTTTATTGCACATCGTTCTTCTAAAGTGTCCTAACGTCCAGATTGCATTTTTGAAATTCACCATTTGTGACCATCAGTCTTTAGTAGGTTGTATTCGAATTGCTGCTGAAGCAGTTCATTTCAAGGTGAAATCATAAACATTGGTCAATCTTCTCATCAGAAGTATAGCAATAACATACTGAATTTTCAAGAGTGTACGACAATTTTAAATGCCTGTACCAAAAAAGTCTAGAAACTTATGGAAGTCACCACGTATATGCAACTGCTAATGTTTCAAGCCCAGTAACCATAGCACATATGGAGACAGAGGGGTTAATAATAGCAGTACAGGACCAGAGCTTACCAACAATAAACTAACAAACAAACATAATTAAAAAATACTGATTGAAACCAATATATAGACTGTGCGAACAAAAGACTGAATCAATTGATTACTAAGAGTCTAGTTCCTCAATCTCCAAACAGATAGAACATGAAAAAGACACATAATAAAATAGGACACTATATTTATTGGAAAGTATGTAAATACTGCGGAATACTGAAATCTAAAAAAATGGTATAAATACCAAGAAGGACCAATCAAAGAAGCAACTATTTTCTGGGACTTTGCTATCCAAACTGACAGAAAAATAAAGAACAATAGACCAGATATGGTTGTTAAGAATTATAAATGAAAAATATGCCTTCTAATTGACAAAATCAGAGACAACAGATAGTAGGGTAGCTTTCAATCGGTATTTTTTTATTATGTTTGTCTGTTAGTTTTTTGTTGGTAAGCTCTGATCCTGTACTGCTATTATTAATCCCTCTGTCTCCACCTTCAGCCCAACACTTTTCAGCCATTGATAAGTCTTTATTATATCTATCTTAGCATTTCTAATTTCTTGAGCGTATCGTTCATGTAGGGATCTTTTTTTAATTGATTTACTTATTGAGCTTTTACTTCTTTCTTTATGTTTTTGAGTACCAATCTAAGAGTATAATAAAATGAATTGGAAATTGAAATTGATAAAATGCGCTACCTGTTCCAGGGCTCCCACTATTACTGGTGTGTTATTAGTTTTAACTAATAACACACCAGTAATAGTGGGAGCCCTGGAACAGTTCCCAAGAGCCTGGAGAAAGGAATGAAAGAATAAGAAATCAGTGGGAGAATCAGAACCATCTTGGCTACAGTTTTTCTGAGATGAGCTAGAATACAGAGAAAAGTCCTGGAGACCTAAATAGACTTGCAGTTAATTAAATTCTAGTGAAAGACCACCAGCGTTAGCTGGTAGGAAACACTTGCAAAGAGTGAAATGATAATAGCAATAATAAATAAGAAAGTAAAGTTGGTGACTGTTGTCGAGGGCGACCAGAAGGCTCCCTTTTCAATAGCTACTACACCAAGGTGTAGGGGAGGGCGCTATTCCTTTCCCAGGATTGCTTCACTTTACCCTTGATACGTACCTTATATTGCTGAGTGTTAAGCAAGGAGGTATCAAGTACCATTTCTAAAGTCTTTGGTATGACGCGACCTGGGATTGAACCCAGGTCTCCCGGACCATTGGCGAACACTCTACCCACTAGGCTAATGAGCCGGTTATAGCAATAATGATGATGATAATAATAAAAATGTTGATGATGGTAATAATGATAATTTCAAGCGACAGCCTGGCGATATTGCATACGGGAAGAACTGAGCATGGCAAAGAAAGCGAAACCTCACAAGAGAAACTGAATCTCTGTTAAAAGCAGCATAAAATTATACCATGAGGACTAATAATATTGATAATACGTAACAGAATTGCAAGTGTAGGTTATGTGGAGACGGATGAAATCTTTAATGAGAGAATGCAGCAAAGGAGAACAAAAAGAGTACAAGAGTAGGCATGACTGTGTGGGAAAGGCGATCACTAGGAATTATGCAATATATTAAAACTTGACCATATTAACAAATGGTATACGCACAAACTAGAATCCGTCTTTGAAAATGAGATACTTAAAATTCTCTAGAATTTTGAGATGGAAACAGCTCTTCATCCCAGTCGGTAGACAAGATCTAGGATTAATTAACAAGAAAAGAACTAACCATCTTGTGGATTTTAGCTTCACAGCGGAACAAAGTTTGAAAAGGAAAGAAAGCGAAAAGATTAATTATTACTTGGACCTTGCTAGAGATCTAAAAGACGTAGAACATAAGTAAGTAAGCTATAATTGGTGCGCTAAGAATGGTCTCTAAAGGCCTGGAAATCAGAGGAACGATCGAGACCATTCAGACTACAGGGTTAATATTGGCTAGGATACCCAGAAGGGTCCTGGAGACCTGATAAGACTAGCTATTACTCATACTCTGATGGGAGACCACCAATTAAAACTAGTGTGAAAAACCCGTGAGGTGTGAAAGAATAACAATATGCAAACAGATGTATCTTCAAATAGCAATTCTTTATTTCAATTAAACTTCCTATCTGATTCAAATAATTTGTACACAATTATATGGTTTCATGTAACTGTTACCTTTAAGTAACAATAATCATTTGCAAACAAATGTTCTCTGTGATATTCAGGGCTAATATCATAAAAAGAAAAGGCTGGAGCCCACTATCTGGACAAAAGAACTACTATAAAACAAAAGCTAGTCAAGTGATTTAAAGAAAATATTGACGTAATGATTTAATGTCGACGTGTTTGAACAGAGAAATTTTATCCTAAACCATTGAAAGCAGATTTTTATCAGTAAATCTTGCTGCGCTTGTCGCCAAATCTCTAAGTTATCATCCAATCTCTCACAGTCAACGAATTCTATAATAAGCAATCACGCAGTGACGCTTTTGTTGTGAAAAATAAAAAGCGCCAAGCGTGCGTGAAATGCTATCGGCTGTGAACTTTGATTGACATATTTAATTTAGATAAGAGGAGCGAAAACGGAGAATTCGTGTGATTTCAACTGGAGGGTTCTCAGTGTATTATTTTTTTTTTATCATCACCATCAGAAAAAATAAAAAAAATGAAATAAAACTGTAATTTAAACCATTAGTATCTGGTGGCTTTAGTTAGATATCAAATTACAAGACACGACAATATTTTAGTAACTATTCTCCCTAAGTTTACTAATGTTTTTTTCTAGATACTTTATATTTTCCCGCGGACATCAAGGCATCCGCTATGCCGACTGGGGCTGTAGAATACGCTGACTGTATCTCTGCTGAGGAGTTAGACCCCCGCCAACTGGTGTCTTTGTTATGACACTAAACTTCATTTGATGATCTAGTCCTGAAGTTTTGGGGAATACGGAGTACCTCTTCACTGGTATTAGTCCAAAATCCACTCTGACCCGGAGTGGTAATACCTGTTAACGTCTAATCTATATATCAAATAGAACTGTTCAATCGTTTACTAAGGATTATTATCATAATTTATTTGAAACTATTCAGTCCTGAAGCTTTGGGGAATGCGGAGTACCTCTTCACTAGTATTAGTCCAAGATCCACTCTGAACCGGAGTGAAACTATTCAGTTGAGTTGGGATCCCACATAAAACTCAGTGAGGCGGGCTTTATGATATAATCAAAAACTTAGGTATGAGAATCGATAGATAGGTTGATTGATTGATAATCTTGGTATGGCAACTGGTCTAGGAAAAGGAAAACTTTGAATTCAAACTAATTGTAGACCTGGAGAGGGATGGGCTCAGCCAGTCTTCCAGCCCAAGACATACTACATGAGTAGAACCCCCATGGCGACTGGACCAGTGGAAAAATGACAAATAATTTCGAATTATGAGATGTTCTCTCATTTTCCTTAACCAATACAACTTTGAATTTTAAAAACTTCACCGCTACACTTACGTTGGTTAAAAAATAAAAACAAAAACAAAACCATGGTAACTAGCATCACTAACCCTATGGTTACTAAGCATAGATGTGGGAGAATATCTATCATACTTCGAAGAAGAAAGACTTCACATTTTAGCGTTGTAACCCACAAATTTATAAATACATAGGCTAAAAAATATCTCTTTTCCGGCGTCTTTTAAGAAGGTACAGTCAAAGAAGCAGACCTTGGTGCAGATTTTTTGAATTTGTAAAGGAAGGTCTTTGTAGAAGCTAGTATCTCGACTTGACCTCAAATACAGGAAAATCTTTTTTCAGATTATCCTGAATGGGTGGGATTTCTGATATGTACATGGGTCTTATAGGCTACAAAAATCCCATAAAAGTATAATGTTGAGAATTTGATATATTCACACTTTCCTTTAGGAAACCACACGCACACACGTGTGTCTATATCAGATAGACAGATAGATAGATAGGAAGAGCCTGAGAATTATATATATATAGAGAGAGGTTGGTTGGTTTCTTGCTTGGGTTTTATGGCTTTGTAGGTTATTTAACGCCAAATCCATTTTTATACAAATAGTCAGTTCTATTTCAAACAATTCAGTTTAGCATGAGTACACAGTTTAATTGTCAAAAACATTTCTATTTCAAGCCATTCAGTTTATTGAAACTGTTCTAATTCAGTTTAGTATAAGTATAGATTTTGTTTAAACACAGTTAAATGTCAAAGCAGTTCTATACTAAACAACTCAGTTTAGAGTAAGCTGTATTTCAACGTCAAAAACAGTTCCATTTCAAACAATTCAGGTTAGCATAAGCACGCAGTTTAAATGTAAATACAGTTTAATTGTCAAAAAAATTTCTATTTCAAGTTATTCAGTTTAGTCAAACAGTTCTAATTCAAATAATTAATTTCAGCATAAGTATGCAGTTTGTTCAATTTAACCCATAGATAGGGCCCTATCAGGTGCTACCATTCCGGGCAAGAGTGGATCTGGGAGCAATGGCAATAAATTACTAGAACCTCGCCATCAGAGTGTTTAGTGTCATATACAGGACACTCTTTGGAGGGGTTTATCTCTCTGCAGAGAAGCAGTCGGTGTACTTTATAGCCCCAGCTGACAGGACAATATATGTAGAGAGAGAAATAGTCTTAATGATAAAGTATCCACGCTATTTTATGATGATGTGAGCCTAAATATTTGCAAACCAACACTTCACCCATTGAGTCACGATTCTTTCAGGGGTCTTCTTCAGGAAAGGTTGATTTCTAGGTTGCCTAAGCACAAGGTCAACAGTATCTGTGATGGTAACGGTGTCTGCGGATAATCGACTGGTTGTTGATGACCCATCTTATCGTCCCTTTCAAGTCCACACAAGTGAAAACATTCTTGTCGAGAGAAAAAGAATATTTCAGAATCTCGACTCGTTATGACCTGTTAGAATAAATTTTAATTGTCATTGGTCATTATCAAGAACGAAATACTGAGAATTTAAAAACTCCAGTAATTTGAAATTACTGTTTATGAAATTAAAAAAAATTAACTGTATTGTGTGGGAAATTTGGTGACGTCACTGACGTTCTGATTTTTTTTCCTAGTCGGCTGGGGCTGTAGAATACTCCGACTGCTTCTCTGCAGAGGGGTAAGACCCACCCCAACGAGTTTCCTGGATATGGCACTAAGCTATCTGATGGTGAGGTTCCAGCAATGCTGGAGCTTAGGGGAATGCAGAGTACCCCTTCATTGGCATCGCTCCCAGGTCCACTCTGCCCCGGAATATCTATGGGTTAAATAGAACTAACGGTATACTTATGCTAAACTGAATTGCTTGAAATGGAAATGTTTTTGACAATTGAACCGTACATACATTTGAACTGCGTGCTTATGCTAAATTGAATCGTTTGAAAGGGAACTGTTTTTTGACATTGAAACTGTATTTACACTAAACTGAATTGTTATATATAGCTGTTTGAATAAATTGAATTGTTTGAAATAGAAATGTTTTCGACAATTAAACAGTGTACTCATGCTAAACTGAATTGTTTTAAACAGCACTGATTATTTACATAAAAATGGATTTGGCGTTAAATAACCTACAAAGATTGATATGCCATAAAACCCAACCAACCAAACCAACGTTCTGATTTCTAAAAACCGTTTTAGAATACCTTTATTGGGGTGTTTAGATGCAGGGAAGGTATGTTGTCGAGACGTCACTCATATAAGGATCAATATTATCTTTAGTATATTCATGATATTCGGGGGGGGGGCGAAAACAAAATATGGAATAGTTTGAAAACTTTTTTTTTTGTCTGATTAGTCAAATTTTTGAAAAAAAAAACACGATAGATCTAAACTTTTATAATTAGCTCTATTATACAAGCACTTTCTTAAAAATTAGATTTCAGCCCAGTATGAGTGAGCCAGTAAAGAAACGACAAAGAATCTATGATTTACTAACACCGGAACCAAGAGAGAGTTTATTCGACTACCGTATATAAAGCAAAGAAAAAATTTTACTGGGAAGGAGCATTTTAAGGAAAAGGTAAAGTGGATGATTGAATAAAAAAACGAAAAGAAGGCTTTTCAACTGCTCTCGCTACGGCGATTAAGAAGGACCCCACAACGTCAATAAGAAAGCACACTAATGATTTGAAAGTCTACAAGAAAAATGTGAGGACTGCAATTAAACAAGATTTAAGCCCAGATCTCAACCGCCTTTATTACGCTACATGGAGCGTTTTAGAAAATAAAACAAATGCAACTTCCTATCCAAATATTGGTTCGATTAAGACTGCTATTGAGGAGGAACGGAATAAAATGTCAGAAGAATTTATTTTGAAGCCAAAAAAAAAAAAATGGAGGCCATATTGAGTAAATTTACAGTTTTGTGTCTATCTTATTTTGTATTTTATTTTTAGAAATTAAAATTAATCTTGTTTCATAATGGAGTCGTTTATTATTGTACAAAAATATCCCTAACTTTTCTGCAATATCAATGAATAAACGGAAAGAAAGACGAGATAAACACGTGTCCTAAGTCAAGGGTGACCAGAAGGCTCCCTTTTCAAAACCTACTACACCGAGGTGTAGGGGAAGGCGCAACTCTTTTCCCTGGATTACTCCACTTTACTCTTGATCCTAACCTTATAATGCAGAGTGCTAAGCAAGGCGGTATCAAGTACCATTTTTTGAGTCTTTGGCACAACTCAACCTGGGATTGAACCCTGATCTCCCGGACCATTGGCGAACACTCTACTCATTAGACCAATGGCTCGGATAAATCCATTGCTGGAAGAATTTAGGTTGTCATAAAAAATTGAGGTGAGGTCATTATGAGTTCTAAATTTTGAACAATGAATTCCATAATTTTTTCCTGAACATTAGGTGATTCTATAATATTTTCCTTAGCATAAGTTCTATCAGTGGGTCAAATGGAACTGTTTGACATTTCAACTGTGTGCAAACGAATGACTTACGCTAAATTGAATAGTTAGAAATAGAATTGTTTGACCATCTTAATTATGTGCAAACAAATGACTGATGAATAGCTAGTGATCCAAAGCAATACTTCGAAGTATCCATATGTGTGCAAAAGAATGACATTCTGGTCATTTAAAAAGTTTTCAACAAAATATGTTTACAAATCATATATTTATATATATATATATATGAAAGTAAATATGGATTAAAATCCGACAGTATGAAGGTAGCATAAAAAAACAAAATCCAAATAGGTGAATATTTTATGATGTAAAGTCGACTTTTAACGTTTCGGTTTCAGTAACCATCATCAGGACTGAAACCGAAACGTTAACGTCGACTTTACATCATAATATATTCACCTATTTGGATTATGTTTTTTTTTTTTTGCTACCTTCATACACACATATATTGTTGGAAGTAACAATAAAGGGAGATAACTCCAATGTTATTAAGAGTATCCCACTGGAAATGGGCGCATGCCTCGTGACCACTGACGTCAACGGGGATAATTCAAGATGGCGGACTGACACTGAACACGTGTGAACCTCTCTCTCTCTCCATTTTCCACAAATTCTATATGTAGAGTAGTGACCCTTAATTATTACTTTATATTATAAAATACTGTTAACTAAAGACGTTCTTGGTGATTATTTCCGTTCAACAAATGCACCACGCGGCATAACACAAACACAACATATATATGTGTGTGTGTGTGTGTGTGTGTGAATAGGATTTGGCATTAAATAACCAACAAGGGTTGTTACGCCATAAAACCAAAATAAACCTATTAGCTCAACTGGAGGTCGAACTCGTTCACTACATAGTCGCAGTGAAGTACTTTAGCCACAAAGTAACGGACACTCTCTCTTGCATGGTTTGCCATAAACTAATACCATTAATTTAAACAATTTCATCTAGTTTGTGTTTAGTATCTTTTATAACGCGAGAATGTTTAGACATTAAGAAAAAATGTTTTGCGTCTTTTCTGTTATTAGTTTATTTACTGTTAGATAAAAAATCTTAGGGATCATCCTCAAAGTGTACTACCAACTTCACAGTTTTTTCTCGGGGTAGTAGCTTAAAATACTGCCTATAAGTCATTTCTTCAGCCTTTTGTAAAAATAAAAAGTGTGTAAGCTGAAAGTAATCTGATAAAAAAAAATGTTAGAAATGATATTTTTCAATTTCCAAACGTTTATGTTTTAGTGGAGGATTTGATTTACAATGCTAATCTGAATCCTTAATTTGTTAAACCTGAGGGTAAAAATAGTAGAACCGACTGGGCTTTTTAACCTTGGTATGGCAACCAGTCTAGGAGAAAGGATACTCTTTATTTACACCAAATATACTCTTCTTGATCCTGCTCGTAGTAAAGAGGCTGGACAAAAATACTCGACATGTCTCTATCCTGTTGACTAAAACAAATTCTTACTTTTTGTTTAACCATATAAAGTAGCCGTCACATAGATAGTATTCGATTACAATTACGTAATTAAATTTCGACTTAATTAAATTTGAAAATATTACACATTAATTAAGATATAGTAAAGCAGATGGCTGTTATCTGTCAACTCCATTTAGAGTCAATTGAAAAATCGCCCTAAATAATCGGGAAAGAAGAGGTGGCAGAATAGCGACCGTTCCGGGCGTATATCGGTGAATGTGTGTGTGTGTGTGTGTGTGTGTGTGTGTGTGTGTGTGTGTTCAAAAGAGTGTATATGTATTAAAGTGAAATTAAATCCACATATTTTTCAATGCGAGTACGGATGTGAACTTAGTTCGGTGCGTGGTGTAGAGAAGGCGAACTTGTCAGTGACCTCGCATTCTCCTTGCTATTGTTACGTGAGCAGTATTGTATGGTATTAAAAACCATGTTATCACTGTAATCAAAAACTACTTCATCTCAACTACAATTCTAAATAAATAAATAAATAAATCTTATTTTCTGATTTGTTTCGTACTTTTCCTATACTTTTGACAGCACGTCTGTTTTTTGTTTAAAAAAAAAAAAGAAAAAAGAAAGGCATATAACAGAGAAATCAAAACTACAACTAATAGTTTCACACTTTCACGATTACATTTTGAAGAATTGGGAATATTAGTGCTATAAACGAATAGTGCAGAATACAAACCGAAATCGAGTCGATATTAGAGAAGATTTGAGAATGATATGGGGCAATAAGGAACAAAGATCTTTTTTTTTATTTAAGGGTGATGTGGGAAGATAGTAAAAAGGGAAGATCCTCAACGAGCCAAAATAAAGAAGACTTTAACATACACACGGATCACCTAATCTCGGCCAGAAGACCAGACCTTATGATAATCAACAACAGCAACAACAACAACAAAAAAGAGAATTTGCAAAATTGTCGACTTTGCCGTCCTGGCTGACCACAGTATAAAACTGAAAGAAAGTGAAAAGAAGGATAAGTACCTCGACCTTGCTAGGGAATTGAAAAAAAGTGTGGAACATGAAAGTGACGATCGTACCAGTTGTGATTGGTGCTTTTGGCACAGTAACTAAAGGATTACTAAAGGGACTGGAGAACCTGGGAGTTGGCAGACGAGTGGAGACTATCCAAATGACAGCATTATTGAGAACGGCCAGAATACAGAGGAGAGTCCTGGAGACTTGAAGAGACTTGTTGTCACTCAAACTCCAGTGAAGAACCATCGACTAATACTGATGTGAAAAACTCTAAAGGAGTAAAACATTAGACGACGACGACGACGACGACGAAGAAGAAGAAGAAGAAGAAGAAGAAGAAGAAGAAGAAGAAGAAGAAGAAGAAGAAGAAGAAGAAGGGTCAATTACAGCGACCAAAAACAGCACTAACAACACAAGGATCAACAGAACAACAATAATTAGAAAACAAAAATGGGAAGAAAAACAACTGTATGGATATTTCAAGCGACAAATAATAAAAATCTCACATGAAAAAACGTGGACACGACTAGGAAAAAGCCTTAACTCAGTCTTTTCTGATGGCAGCACAAAATAACATCATAAAGACTTACTGTATCAAAGCAAAAATAGACAAGATGCAAATAAATAGCAGACATAGGTTATATAGTGATAGAGACAAATCGATCAACCATATTATAAGCGAATGCAGCAGATTAGCGCAAAAAGAGTATAAGACTAGACACGACTGGGTGGGCAAGGTAATCCATTGGGAATTGTGCAAGAAATTTAAATTTGACCATACAAACAAGTGGTATATCCACAACCCAGCATCTGTTCTCAGGGATTTTGAGATACAAACAGATCACCTAATCTCGGACAGACGACCAGATCTCGTGATAGTCAGAAGAAAAAAAAAGAGAGGACTTGCCGAATAGCCGACTTTGCCGTTCCGGCAAACCACAGAGTAAAATCAAAAGAACGCGAGAAGAGAGTAAATACCTAGACCTTGCCAGAGAGCTTAAAAAGATGCAGATGCTAGTGATACCAACTGTAATGAGCAATGTTTTTTGGTTTGGTTTCTTTGTTAAATGGCATATCAACCTTTGTAGGTTATTTAATGCAAAAGCCATTCTCCAAGAAGAACTGAAGTGGTACTATTCAACGCATAGCTGGGAGGTTAAGGGAGTTCATACCTTTCTCAAGGGTATTTGTCCGAAAGTGAAGTACGAACTCGCTTACTACGATTCTGCAGTCCATCGCTTTAACCATTACACCACAAGGACACCCCCAACGGTAATTAATGCACTTAGCACAATTCTTAAAAGCTTGGTAAAGGGACTATCTATCTATCTATCTATCTATCTATCTATCTATCTATCTATTCTTATATGTATGTGTGTGTGTGTGTGTGGTGATGTTTTATAAAAATCTTCCTAGGTTGTTTAATGCCGAATCCTGTTAGCTCAGTCGGCTTGGGCTGCAGAATACACCGACTGCATCTTTGCAGAGGATTAAGACTCCCCAAACGAGTATCCTGTTTATGACACTAAACAATCTGAGAGTGAGGCTCCAGTAATGCTGAACTTTGGAGAATTTGGAGCATTCCTTTATTGCCATCGCTCCCGGAATGGTAACACCTCATAGTTTCTTATCATTGGGTCAAATAGAACTAAACTGAATTGTTTGAAATAGAACTCTTTTGACATTTAAACTGCGTGCTTATGCTAAACTGAATAGTTTAAAATTGAACTGTTTTTGACATTTAGACTCCATACTTAAACTAAACTGAATTGTTTGAAATAGAACTGTTTTGACATTTAAACTACGTACTAATGCTAAACTGAATTGTATGAAATAGAACTGTTAATATGTATAAAATAGATTTGACATTAAATAACCTATAATAGTTGATATGCCATAAAACAAAACAAAACAAAACAAAACCATACAAAACAAAAATAGTTTTTATCAAAATGACTTGATTTGGTAGTAAATGACCCGAAACGAGTTGATATGCTGTAAAACGAAACAATCAACAAACTGAATACTGTTTATACATATATATTTGTAAATGAATAGTTTGTATGTAACAATTTTGAACAAGCCAATTTGTTTTGTTTTTTTTGTACACAGTTAAATTGAATTAGTACTGGATAAGTGAACTGTTAAACATCTCCATAGAGTCCTCGTGGTCAGGCTGATGTTGGTACTAATTTTATGAGAGTAGCATTCTCCAAGTGGACACACACACACACACACACACACACACACACACACACACACACACACACACACACACATATATATATATATATACTCAGATGTATATATACTCAGATATGACAAGTTAATGGACACCACGACAAAGTTCATTTTAATTCTTATTTGATGCCTAAAATGAATACGACTTGTTTCAATTGTTGTTTAGAAGTAGTTTTATTATTTCAGATTTCATTTATAATTACTGAATCATGCTACGAACTAAAGGAGCATTAGAAGTTTTCGAATTTCAGCGAGGTCATACTGTGGGTCAATATGAAGACAGACTTGGTCAACAGAAAACATCAGAAAACCTTTCAATCCCACTTTCTACTGTTAATAGGGTGACTGTAAAATTTAATTGAGAGGGTAAGGAAGGCATTGCATCTCACTCAGGCCGTTCAGGGATCTCTGACACAAAATGATGAGAATAATCCTCATTACAAGGCCTCTGACATAGCAAAAAATTTTGATGACAATCCCAGAACAGCTGTCAGGTATTTTCACCAACTAGGCTACTATGGCAGAGCTGTAAGGAAGAAACCACTTCTTCGTTCAATCAATATCAAGTATGTCTAAAAGGGTCCTGTCATTAAAAAACGCAAAGGGTGGGGGGTCAACTATGTATAAGCAAATATGTATTAGTACTTTATTGTAATAATTTCATTTAGTAATTGATATTTTAAATAGACATCTAAATTTATATGGGTGTCTACTAAAGAGTTGTAATACAACGAAAAAGTATATATATATATATATATATATATATATATATATATATATATATATACGCTCTGAATGTGAATTTTGTTATATCCCAGCGAATGAATAAGGGATTAACAATAGCCATCTTTGAGCACTCACATAGATTTAAATGATATTCCTCATATATTCTATAAAAAATAATCCACACCCACCGTTTTTGGACGCTGACTGGATATATATATATATATATATATATATATATATATATATATATATATATATATATATATATATGAAGAGTAAATAAAGGCTTGTAATCCGACAATATGTAGAAAAACTGATAACAACGATCCAAGTGGAAGGAATGATTTATTAACGGGTCGACACTATAGCGTTTCGGTTCTACTGAACCATCATCAAGACCATGAGGGGTGATATTAATAATTTTAAGTTAACGATGGATGTTTAGAAATGTGAAATGCAAAAAACTAGGGGAGAATGTGTATAGTAAGAAAAAGTTGGCCGTTTAACTGGCGAATCAGCGTTTGATGTTTAAATTACGTCATTTGACTGATTAGGAATATTGTATAGAATTTATATACGTTGTTTTACGAGAAAGATTTCGAGTCAGAAGGAAGAAAAGAAAGAAAGAACAAAAAGAAGAATAAAAAGCATGGAAATTATGAGATATACGGAAAATATCAACTAAGGATGGAATATATTGTAGCTATTTAAAATGTGTTTGCTCAAGTAAGGAGAAATATTATAAAAGCCAGGACGAGTATTTAGGGAACGAAGGGAACACACATTTATATATATATAGGTATTATTTGGTCCAGTTAAACCGGAGTTGGGAGTAATTCCTTCAAGACAAGAAAACTATTCGAAAGTGAACATTTAAATTTTCCTGGTAAAGAGCTCAATGTAACAGACATTACAAAGAAATAATTTTAAGTAGTTTTAAGTCGAAAAGTAATTAGAATTTTTGAAAAATAAAAAAAATAAAAAAATTAATTTACTATAATTCTAACCTACAATAAAATAAAAAAAACAGAACTGGGCTAAATGAGGAGATAACTCTTTACCCCTCTTCTATTCCCTCCCACCCCTCTTTCCTGTGTCTATTCTGATTTATTTTATCCATAAGATCTGAAGAAGTCCTGTTAATTTTTTTCGTGTTTTTTGATTTTATCAAAAACACATAACAGGATGGAAATAAATTTATAATCCTAATGTGACCGGTTTGTGTTTTTTTCTTAATGAAATATATATATATATAATCATAAGAATATTGTATGTGAATCAGAGTGACTAGTTTTTTTTATTCTTATCATTTGTTAATCATTTCAATTTCAATAGTCTATTTAATAATGGGTTGACATTCGTCTCTCCTGATTATGCAAGGGTCATTTGAAGAATATTTTGGAATGAGAGTGACCAGTTAAACTTTTATAATGACTACAAGCTTCTAAAAGTAGTTGAACAAAATTGGAAGCATCGGATTTTTTTTCCGTAAAAAAGACTTTTTTTCAATCTACTAAAAAGCAACTTTTCTTAATGCAAATAATTTAAATGGCATCAAGTAAACCAATTCATTGGCCTTGTGGGTAGAGTGTTCGCCAATGGTCCGGGAGACCTCGGTTCAATCCCAGGTCGCGTCATACCAAAGACTTTAAAAATGGTACTTGATACCTCCTTGCTAAACACTCTGCAATATAAGGTATGTATCAAGGGTAAAGTGGAGCAAATCAGGGAAAGGAGTAGAGCCCTCCCCTACACTTCGGTGTAGTAGCTATTGAAAAGGGAGCCTTCTGGTCGCCCTCGACTACGGTCGCCAACTTTACTTACTTTTTTATTTCAAACCAGTACGAATAATTTTAACAGACATATTTGCTCCATCGATGAGACCATAACAATTACTCCCACTGCGAGTCAGAGTGGACTTGGGAGTAATAGCCATAAAATGGTACACCCCGCTTCTCAGATCTTCATTAAACTCAGTTTAGTGTCATACCTACCCCCCCCCTTTTTTTTGGTGGGGATTTTATCCTTCTTCAGGTGGTACAGTCAGTGTATTTGAAGCCTGGATAACAGAGCGGGTTATTCATTCTAGTCAATAAATTTATCGCTGAATATCTCGACCGCCAATTCTCTGCCGAAATACTTGGTTTAAAGATCTTGAGTTATAGACTACAATATATATGTGTATCATCAAAAATATTTGTGTCTGGCAAGTTTAGTCGTGAGCTCCAATGTCTTCAGTTCAATTAGTGCGTCGAGTGACAGGGATATTTCTTTCTTTGCATGTGCTACAAACACTGGAAAAGAAAAGCAACCACCTCCTCCTACTACTACTACTACTCACGGCAATAAATAAATAAATAAAGAAAGAAAGAAAGAAAGAAAAGAAAAGAAAAGAAATAGCCGATTTGACTGAAAGGGGTTTTCCAGCATTTATTTTATTTTATTTTCAAATTGGTTTCTTTTTCATGTTTTTTAAATATGTTTCACAGCCTAAAATTTTCTTTCTAACCTCAGGGGTAAAGAAAAAAAAAGATAGAGACCATATGTGCAGAGTCACTTACACCCCCAGAAGTCATCCAACCTCGACTGCACTGAGACGACGGTATTATTTTTATTTTTATTATTTTATTTATTTTTTTTTAAAGAATTGGCGTAAATTAGGTTTGCCCGCCAACCACTAATGCCTGAATACGAGCCGTTAGCATTTTTGATTCACTTGGAAGCGAAATAAATAATAAAGAAATATCACGTGTACAAAAACAAGTGAGTGTAGATATTTAATGATATTGTATTTCCAGTAACGTGACTTAACAAAAAGTAAAACACAAATAATTGAATGTGGGCAATTCATTAAAGCTGACGATATTCTGCTGGAACTATGACAGACGCAGACTATCTAGCACTTCTCGCAAATTCGCCAGTCCAAGCCGAATCCCTACTGCATAACCAGGAGCAACCAACAGGAAGCATTAGCGGCTATGCAAAGGCTAATAAAACAGAGTTCATCTTCCTTTCCAGTTCACACTTGCGGCTAAGGCTGCAGAAGAGACCGACTGCACCTCTGCAGAGGGGTAAGACTCTCCCCCTCAAGAGTGTCCTAGTTATGACACTGAACAATCTGATTGTGATTCTCCAGTAATGCTGGAGTTTTGGGGAATGCGGAGTACTCTTTAATTGCTATCGTTCCCAGCTCTACTCTGGCCCGAAATGGTAGCACCTGATAGGGTCCTATCTATAAGTCAAATAGAACTAAACTGTGTACGTATTCTAGACTGAATTGTTTGACATAGAACTGTTTTTGACTTTGAAACTGCGTACTAATGCTAAACTGAACTGTTTGAAATAGAATTGCTTTCACATTTAACTGAGTGTAAACAAAAATATATATACTTATTCTAAATTGTTTGAAATTTAATTCGGTGGTAAATGACCCGAAAAGAGTTGATCCTATTTACCAACCCCTCCGCTCGGGCAGGATACGACACAGAGTCAATTTTTTAAGCAGAGTTTAACAGGTTTGAGTTATTCCTTCTCCTAGACTAGTTGCCTCACTAACGCTGAAGAACCCAGTCTGCCCTACTATTTACCCATAGCTGGAGGGAGAATAGTTGGATTTATACCTTTCCCAAGGGTATTAGTGCTATGTGAAATGCAATCAGCCTCATTCAGGATTTGAACTCGTATCACCGTGTCCATTTCCTACGACGATAACAATTACACCACGGGCACCTCCGAAAAGAGTTGATACAAAACAATCAAACCAAATCAGTTCACATACCTCGGCAGCAATATATCATCTACTGATTATAATGACAACACACGCCTAGCGAAGGCGTGAACGGCTATTGACAGGTTATCGATCATAGAGAAATCTGATCTGATGAAATAAAATGGGATTTCTTCAAAGATGTGGTCGTGTCAATACTACTGTATGGAAGTACCACCTAAACGCTAATGAAACGCATCGAGAAAAAGCTAGATAGGAATTATTCAAAAATGCTGCGTGCTGTTTTAAACAAATCCTGGAAACAACACTCCATAAAACAGCAGCTGTACGGCCACTCACTTCCCATCTCACAAACTATGCAAGTAAGACGAACAAGACATGCGGAGAACTGCTAGAAAAGTTAAAATGAACTCATCAGCGGCGTTTTTTTAATCGATTCTTTCACATGGATGCGCCCTTGTGGGTGAACCAACTATGTGTAGACACTGGATGCTGTCTAAAGGACCAGCTAAGTGTGGAAGGGTGATAGGGGTGAATGGAGAGAGAGAGAGAGAGAGAGAGAGAGAGAGAGAAAGAGAGAGAGAGAGATTTGGTTTGGTTTTATAGCATATCAACTATTGTAGGCTAAATCATATACATATATATATATATATATATAATTCTAAACACATTTTGTGGATAACATTTTTAAACAAGACTAAGATCATTTTTTCACACAGCTTAATGGTTTATTTATTTCTAACATGAATAGTTCTATTTACTATTAATCATTTGTTTGCACATAGTTTAATGCTTTCAAGTATTACTATATATCACTAACAATTCAAATAGACATCAGTTACTTGTTTACATACCGTTAAATGATCAAACAGCTCTATTCCAAACAATTCAGTTTAGCATGTCAACAAAGTTAAAATGTACACAGTTTGTTGTTTACACACTGTTAAAATGTCAAAGTAGTTCCATTTCAAACAATTCAGTTTAGCATAAGTACATCGCTTAAACGTCAAACAGTTCTTTTTGACCCATAGATGGGACCCTATCCGGTGCTATCACTCCGGACCATAGTGGACCTGGGAGCGATGGCAGTGAAAGAGTGCTCTGCATTCCCCAAAGCTCCAGCATTACTGAAGTTTCACCGTCAGATTGTTTAGTGTCATAAACAGGACACACGTTGGGGGAGTGTTAGCCTTCTGCAGAGATGCAGCCAGTGTATTCTGCTGCCCGAGCCGAGTGGACCAGAGAGAAAGAGAGAGAGAGAGAGAGAGAGAGAGAGAGAGAGAGAGAGTCAGGGAACTGCACGCTATCAGTATTACTTGGATATGATGATGAGTCATGTGACTTGACTTCAAGATATGATTACATGACTACTGATATAAAGCCCATAACAAGCGAGGAGTATGTCTCAGTACTTTTTTCTTGCTTGTTTGGATGGTCAGATATGATCTGAAAATATAAATTCTGTGAGGGTCTTTTAGACATAAACAGACCACATATTTGTGCCAGATGCTGAAATTTGACCATCTTGAAAAATGGGACCGTAAATTGCGGCGTATAAATTGATCTTTTAATTTACATATTGGTCATACAGTGGTAAAGGTTTAGATTTTAACACAGCAATATAAGTCAATCCCAAGTTTTGTAGGGATCTTTTTCAGGGCTAAAAACGTCGTGGTACACGCCACAATTTACGGTATATGCACAAACCAGAATCTGTCCTTGAAAGTGAAATTCAAAAAATTTTTTAGTCACTCATCCCGGCCAGAAGACCAGACCTTGTTTTAATTTACAAGACGAAAAGTTAAATTTAAATTACAAAGCGAAAAATTTGATTTTGATTGATAAAAAGAAAAGTTTAATTTTAATTAACAAAGCGAAAAGTTCGATTCTAATTAAACACGTGAAAAGTTTAATTTTCATTAAAAAGAAGTAAAGTTTAATTTTAATTAGGATGAAAAAAGTTTCGTGTTAATTAACAAAAAGAAAGGTTTAATTTTAATTAAACAGGCGAAAAGTTTAATTTCAGTTAACAAGACAAAAAGTTTAATTTTAATTAACAAGACGAAAAGCTTAATTTTAATTAACAAGATGAAAAATTTAATCTTGATAAACGAGAGAAAAGTTAAATTTTGATTAACTAGGCGAAAAGTGTAATTCTAATTAACAAGGCGAAAAGTCTAATTTTTATTAAACAGGAGAAAAGTTCGATTCTAATTAAACAGGTGAAAAGTTTAATTTTAATAAACAAGAAAAATGTTTAATGTTAATTAACAAAAAGAACAGGCGAAAAGTTTAATTTTAATAAACAAGAAAAATGTTTAATGTTAATTAACAAAAAGAACAGGCGAAAAGTTTAATTTTAATAAACAAGAAAAATGTTTAATGTTAATTAACAAAAAGAACAGGCGAAAAGTTTAATTTTAATAAACAAGAAAAATGTTTAATGTTAATTAACAAAAAGAACAGGCGAAAAGTTTAATTTTAATAAACAAGAAAAATGTTTAATGTTAATTAACAAAAAGAACAGGCGAAAAGTTTAATTTTAATTAAAAAGAAGAAAATTCTAATGTTAATTAACAAGAAGGAAAGTTTTATTTTGATTAACAAGAAAAAGAGTTTAATATCAATTAACACAAAGTTAAGTTTAATATTGATTAACAAGAAGAAGATTCTAATGTCAATTGATATAAAAATTCAATTTTGATTAACCAGAAGAAAAATTTGATTTTGATTAATAAGAAAAAAAATCTAATTTTAATCAAAAAGTAAAAAAGTTTAATTTTAATTAACTAGAAGAAAAATTTAGACTTAATTAACGAGAAAAAAGTCTGATTTTAATTAACAAGAAGAAAAGTTTAATTTTAATCCACAAGAAAAGTTTAATTTTAATTAACAAGAATATTCTAATGTTATTTAACAAGGAGGAAAGTTTAATTTTAATTGATAAGAAAATAATTCACATTTAATTAACTAGAAGAAAAAGATCTGTCATCTTGTGGATTTTGCCATGCCAACAGACTATTACAAGAAAAGTGCAGAAAGGTCAAATTCTGATCAAACACCCGGAACTTACCAAGCAACTAAAAAAGCTGGGGATCATGAAGATGACAGTGATATCAAACATATATAGAGGCACGTGGAACGGTCCCCAATAACCTGGAAAATAAACTCGAAGTACTGAAGATTAGAGTAAGAAATGAAAACATTTAGACAACAGCATATTAAAATTGGCTAGAATAATTAGATGTGTTCTGGAGACCTGCGGAGACTTGCTGTCACAATGACTCTAGTTAAAATCCATCAATTACAGTCAGAGTAAAATAATAAACCTGAATGGATGACGAAAGAGAAAACTTCCCTGACCCAGAAAAAACCTAAAAAAGGGACCACCCCCACAACTGTAGGCTAATAACGTGTTTACCAATGCAGTAAAATGTCTAGACAATACAGATGAGAGAAGTCTATTACTCGCTTGTGAGCAGCGGACTATTTCCAGAAAAACTAAAAGGATGCTCTGGCGTAAAGGCCGACGGCATTAATTTGCTGTTGGCTTTGACGCTAGCAAGCACTGTCCAACAAAGGCAGACTTGAGACCGAAAGCCCCCCCCCCCGGTTTCGGCTGGGCCACCTTCGGGTGGGTGAGCTGCATCATTGATACCTTTGCACCCTTGTATAGCACCAGACCTTGCTGTCCAGTTTAAGCTATAATCAGGCTTTCGTGCCTGGACCCAAATTTGGGTTCATGTCAAGCTAGGCTCATAAGGCCGACATTGCACTGTGGGCATAGTCCAGCAGGGCTCGAGCCTCGGCTCGTGCCCGATCTTCCCCTCCCCTAAACCCCCACCATAATCGACCTTCGAGTCATTGACTTTGTGTCAAGTCCCGTCTGGTGGGAGGCAGAGACAAATAAAAGGATGTTATAGAGGAACGAGAGGAACAAATAACGTAGTATATATAGACCAAAACGTCCTAAAAAAAAAGCAAAAAACAAGGAGGAAAAATGTAACTATGGCCTGAATTGACTTTAAAGAGACCCATGATACGGTCGCGTAAACTTAGATAATAGAGTGTCTGAAAATGTACAAAACATCAAAAAAAAAAAAAATCATAAACTTCATTATTAATGCCATGGAAAATTGTAGGGCGGAATTGAAAGCAGGATGACAAACCCTAGCAGAAGAAAAATTCAAAGAGACATCTTGCAAGGAGATTCGCTCTCACCACTGCTATTCGTTATAGCAATGATGCTATCCAACTACGACCTTAGGAAGTGTACGGTGGGCTACAAATTTATAAAATTACAAGAAAAGATTAAACACATGTAGACGATGAAAAGATATTTAAAAAAAAACAATAAGTATATACAACCAGGATATAGGAATTGGAATTTGACATTGAAAAATGTGCCATGCTCATAAGAAAAGTAGAAAAAGAGAATGAGCCGAACGAATATAATTACCAATTCTGGAGAGTATTTGGACGCATGAGATAAGAAAAAATTTTAAAGTATTTGGGAATATTGGAAGCGGACACTATCAAACAAGCCGAGATGAAGGAAAAAGAAAAAAGAAAAAAGGACTTCAGAAGAAGGGAAAAGCTTCTCGAAATCAACCTCTGTTGCAGAAATTTTATCAAAGGGATAAACAAATTGTCAGTCCTCCTAGTTAGATACTCTGGGCCATTCTTTAAATGGAAAAGAAAAGAACTCAGACAATAGTACCACAGGACAAGAAAGTTGATTATGCACGAAGCATTACATCCGGGATGACATTGACTGACTGTATATGTCAAGAAAGAAGGAGGAAGAGGACATGCTAGCATTGAGAGCGGTATTTAAAATACAATGTCTCGATGGCTACATTAAAAAGGGCAAATAACAATTAAATACATCTGACAATGACAGCATTGGCAATATAAATAGAGACAGAAAAACTATAAAAACTAGGAAACAGAAATGGGAAGAAAACAACTGTAAGGATATTTCAAGTGACAAACAAGGGAGATTGCACACAAGAAGACATGGACATGGCTACCAAAGGGAAATATCAAGAAACTGTAGCTTTTCTTGCAGCAGCATAAAATAACGCCATATGGTCCAATTATCAAAAGCGAAAATCGACAATACGCAACATGATAGTGAGTGTAGGTCATGCTGTCGCATATCATACCGCTAGACAAATAACGAAAAACTCGTAGATATATAAGAATATAATTCATATTTTTCTTCTTCGACGGCGACGTTTATGTGAAGTAGGAATAGTCCTAGAGAGTTTGCACATATCTTTCTTCTGTGGCGGGGACCCTTTTTGTGAAGTAGTGCGACGGCCGGAGAACACACATGGGGGAGCTGACATGTTTGCTTGAGTGACCTGCAGGTCTCTCCCCTTTGCTAGAGAGACAAGTGGATCTCTCCCCTTCACTTGAGTGACCAGCGGATCTCTACCTTCAGTCCAAATTTACAGACCTTATATTGTCTTTTCAAGTCTCGTGCGGAAATATGAACATCCTCTTCGCCTCATGTATTTTCTGTTGATCGGAACTTACATACGAGGGGCATGCAATAAGTTTCCAGACTTTTTTCGTATGGGTATTTAGAATTGTCGTCGACTCCTGAAAATCTGACACTATAGAAAAACGATATGCAATAGAATTGTGTTTTAAACTTAGAAAAAAATGCCACAGAAACGTATGGAATGCTTCAGACTGCTTTTGAACCATCTTGCGTGAATCGAGTGTCAGTTTTTGAGTGGCATAAGAGATTCAAGGAAAACAAGGAGTCTGTGAGGGATGATAAGAGGTGTGGGAGGGGTAAGGAAGTCAATAGAGTAGAGTTGATTGGCCAAAGGGTTAGGGTTAGGGTTACTATGTTGAGGTTTTAAGGGAGTTCAGGAAGAGATTCCGTCGGAAGAGGCCAGCACTCTTCAAATCGGCTCTGTGGCATTTCTACCTGGACAATGCACCAGTCCACAACTCCATCCTTGTCACAGACGATTTGACCAAGTTGTGCATCAAGACAGTTCCTCAGCCTCCCTATAGTCCAGACCTTGCTCCCTGTGACTATTCGTTATTCCCTAAGCTCAGAGGCTGTCGTTATGAGACAATTGAGGAGATGAAAGAGGTTGTGACGAAGGTCATTGACACGCTCACACAAGAGGACTTCCATTAGGCCTTCCAGAAGTTGTTCGAACGGTACAAAAAGTACATTGCAGCCGGAGGAGATTACTTCGAAGGGGAACCAGAGTTTCATGTGTGTACTATCAATAAAAGTGCCCATACAAAAAAAAAGCCTGGAAACCGATTGAAGGCACCTCGTAATTCCATTCTTCTTTTTCCGGTAATTTGTTGATTTTATCTGCGAACGGAAGTATCTGTCATTCTATCCACAGGCAATAGATTACATTTTTCTCTTTCCTGTGAAACCACTTTGTTGATGTTATCTTGCGATCGCATTGAATCTGCTAAGTTCATCCCGGCACTTCCTCACCAACTAAACTAGTATATTACAATGCGAAGAGATGAAACGATTAGTCTCATTGTAAGTGAATGCAGCAAACTAGTACAAAAAAGAGTACAAAACAAGGCACAATTGGGTGGGAAAGGTGATCTATATGGAATTGTACTAGAGATTGAAACTTAACAATACTACAAAATGGTATTTACACAAACCAGAATCTGTCCTAGAAAATGAAACTCATAAAAACCTCTGGGATTTTGAGGTAGAAACGGGTCCCCTAATCCCGACGATAAGACCTGACCTAGTGGTAATAAGCAAAAAGTAAAAAAAGCAAAAGAAAAAAAATGAATTTGTCGCCTAGTGGATTTTGCCGAATCGCGAAAGCGAAAAGACTGACGTCACCAGAAAACAAAGAAAGCTGTAGAGCATAAGGATGACAGTGATACTAATTGTACCTGGTGCACTTGGAACAGTTCCAAAGGGTTTGGAAAGGGAACTGAAGGAATTAGAAATCTGTGTAAGGATTCACACTACAGCATTGTTGAGATCGGCAAGAATACTGAGAAGAGTACTGAAGACCTGAGGAGACTTGCTGTCACTCAAACTCCAATGAAGACCATTAGCTAACCATATTTACCAACCCCTCCGCTCGGGTAGGATATGACACAAGGTCAATTTTTAAGCGGAGTTTAACAGGTTTGAATTCAGAGTTTTCCTTCTCCTAGACTAGTTGCCTCACCAAGGCTGAAGAACCTAGTCTGCTCTACTATTTACCTATAGCTGGAGGGAGAATTATTGGATTCATACCTTTCCCAAGGGTATTAGTGCTATGTGAAATGCAATCAGTCTCGTTCAGGATTTGAACTCGTGTCACCGTGTCCATTTCCTACGACGATAATCACAGGCACCAATAGCTAACGCTGGTTTGAAAAACTTGCTAGCTGTAGAATGATAATATGTTATAAAACTACATGGCTTATGATATCTGTCTTGTCAGCCTAATAAATGTCAGCCGCCAATTTTTAATTTCGAAAGTGTCGCCAACATTTCCCTGTAGACGATAGGTTTGCGCCACAATCTTCGTTCGGGTCGTCCAGCTTTGGTTTATTTGCCCTTTCAGAATTCGAACGTCACAAAAGAACAGATTCGTTTCTTCGCTTCTACTGAATGTATCTCCCACCAAATACTAAAAAAAACAAAAAAAAAAAAAACAAGTAAAGAAATTCGCAAAGAATTAAGAAGAAATATAAAAAAATGTATCTATTTATTAACAATAATCCTAGTTTAGCTAAGAAATATCTTAGAGAAATAAATGCAATTTTGTTTTCGGCGAGATTTCATTTTATTACAACCGGAAGAGAACATGGCGGCAAAGGAATCATTAAAAATCTGGAAATGAAGATACGGAACGGAACGAAAAAGAACACATGCAAGACATAAACAAGTTTATAAAAAGATATTCATATATATCCACACACACACACACACACACACACACACACACACACACACACACACACACGTGTGTGTGTGTGTATTACTTGACAGTACGCATATACACACAATCACACTAACATATCATGTAAGTACATATATATGTACACACACACACACACACATATATATATAGCTTTATAGTATATGCACATACAAAGACAGATGCCCTCATTTCAGTTTTGAAAATATGAACAGCTTAAAGAATTTTAAACCATATTTGTCGGGAAAAATTGCATTATACACACACACACACACACACACACACATGTACATATATATATATATATATATATATATATATATGATTAAAATTCTACTCTTCAGCCGTGTTGAATTCGTAAATTCTTTGCTATACTTAATAGAGAGAATGCAGAACAATTACAAAATATATTTCAATTTTTACAGATATTTACGAAGTGAAATCAAAGTTAGGCTAAAACTCATGACTCAGATTTTAACAGTTACGATCGTCAAGCGCAGTGATATTCCATACATCTGACCATTCTACTCATGTCTTAGAGATCTCAACGATTGCCCAAGTCCACCGTCAGCCTTAAAAAAAAAGACCTAGCTTAGAGAATAGGGTGGAATAGACATCGACACGCGGCTAACGAAGGCATGGGCAGCTATCGATAAACTATCGATCATATGGAAATCAGACCTGACCGATAAAAAAAAGCAGTTTCTTCCAAGCAGCGGTCGTGTCGATACTGCTGTATGGATGCACCACTTGGACGTTAACAAAACGGCTGGAGAAGAAGCTAGACGGCAATTACACAAGAATATTGCGAGCAATATTGAATAAGTCCTGGCGGCAACACCCCATAAAGCACCAACTATACGGCCACCTGCCTTCCATCACGAAAACCATCACTCATAAGTGATGTACTCCTATGGACCCCCAAATATGGCCGAGCAAAAGCAGGACGACCAGCTCGAACATACATAAAGCAGCTACGTGAGGATACGGGATGTAGCCCTGAGGACCTGCCAGAGGCGAGAACGATAGGGAGAAGTGGCCAGAGAGGGTCAAGGATATCCGTGCTAGCGGCACGACACGATGATGATGATGATATATATATATATTACTAGACGTAGTAACTGCTCTTTCATGCAAAACCTTTAAAAGAATATTTTCTAATTCATGCTAAGTAGACTTAAATTTTCTATTTCTAGTTAATCTTGATTAGAAAAAAATAGTACTTAGATAAAGATTCAACGATTATATTTCAAAATAAAAGAATAAGTAAATGCTGAAGGGTCACAATAAGCAATGCCTTATCGATCATTTTTTTTCATACAAGAAAACTTAATTGGATTATTAATATAACCATTCTTAAGATGGACATTCAGGTAACTATACAAAAAAAACTTTTTTGACGACAAATTTTGATTTTATCAATTTTCATGTAAAATAAGTAATATACAGGGATCATTACATAAGTTTCCAGACTTTTTTCGTATGGCCACTTTTACTGATAGTACACACATGAAACTCTAGTCCCCTTCGAAGTAATCTCCTCCGGCTGCAATGCACTTGTTATACCGTTCGAACAACTTCTGGAAGGCCTAATGGAAGTCCTCTTGTGTGAGCGTATCAATGACCTTCGTCACAACCTCTTTCATCGCCTCAATTGTCTCATAACGACAGCCTCTGAGCTTAGTGAATAACCAAAAGTCACAGGGAGCAAGGTCTGGACTAGGGGGGGGGGGCTGAGGAAGTGTCTTGATGCCCATGTTGGTCAAATCGTCTGTGACAAGGATGGAGTTGCGGACTGGAGTATTGTCCTGGTGGAAATGCCACAGAGCCGATTTGAAGAGTGCTGGCCTCTTCCGACGGAATCTCTTCCTGAACTCCCTCAAAACCTCAACATAGTAACCCTCAATCAACTGTAGTCTATTGACTTCCCTACTCCACTCAAACCTCTCATCATCCCTCACAGACTCCGTGCCTTCCTTGAATCTCTTATGCCACTCAAAAATTGATGCTCGATTGATGCAAGATGGTCGAAAAGCAGTCTGAAGCATTCCATACGTTTCTGTGGCATCATTTTTTCCAAGTTTAAAACACAATTTTATTGCATATCGTTCTTCCTTACGTCCAGATTGCATTTTTGAAATTCACCATCTGTGACAATCAGACTTTAGTAGGGTGTATTTCAATTCCTCCTGTAACTGTTTATTTGAACCAGAAATCATAAAAATTGGTCAGTCATCTCATAAGATGTATAGCAATAACAAATGAATTTTCAAGAGTCTACGACAATTTTAAATGACTGTACAAAAAAAGTCTGGAAACCGATTGAATTCGCCACGTATATATATATATATATATATATATTTGTAAAAAGGAATTAAAAAAAACACAAATTGATACATGTATTTAGCCAACCTCTCGCGTAGTGCTAGAGCTACTTTCTGACATTTTCCCTCTTTTTCGTTTGCTCGACGGTATCTGGTTCTACTATTCTCATGTAAATTTAGCTTTCTTTTTCTTTCTTTCTCTCCGTACGTTTTGATATTTTTCTTATTTTTTGTTCTATTCTTTCTGTTGTTTCTTAGTTTCCTTCGAGTGGGCGAGCTGCATCATTGACACCTTTGACGACTCGAAGCCGAAAGGCCCCCAGGTTCGGCTGGGTGACCTTCGGGTGGGCGAGCTGCATCATTGACACCTTTGACTCCTCGAGGCCGAAAGGCCCCCAAGTTCGGCTGGGTGACCTTCGGGTGGGCGAGCTGCATCATTGACACCTTTGACGACTCGAGGCCGAAAGGCCCCCAGGTTTGACTGAGTGATCTTCGGGTGGGTGAGCTGCATCATTGATACTTTTGACACTCTTGTATAGCACTGGATCTTGCTGTCCAGATCAAGCTATAATCAGGCATACGTGCCTGGACCCAGATTTGGGTCCATGACCAGCTAGGCTCATCAGGACCCCATAGTTCAGCAGGGGTCGAGCCTCGGTTCGTGCCCGACCTTCCCCTTTCCTAATCCTCACTTTAAACCGACCTTCGGGTCATTGACTTTGTATCAAGTCCTGTCTGGTAGGAGGCAGCAACAAATATATATGTTATTCACGATAAGCATTGGATATTACTTAATTTAAATTTCCAACCCCATTCATTGCTTTAATGCCTTGACTCTTTGTATTAGGTTTTCTAATCGGTTTTTTTTTTGCTTTTAGGAAACGAATGGAAATCATGAGGTTGTTATTTTTCAAGTTATTTCATGAATCTACATTCTTTAAATTTTCTTTAGATATAATTTAGCGGAATTATTGTTATAAGGAATGGTTTTAAAGATAATGCAGTTATTTATATCACTCTTCAATTTTTCTATAGCTCTCTCGAAGGAGTAAACTATTTTCTTCTTAAGAGACTGAATATTTAAAACATTTCTTTATCCCTGGTTGTCAGTTCATGTCGTATACGTTTCAGTATTTTCTCATATAAGTTGATTAGGTTGAGGTTTCCTTGTTTAATGACATATCAACCTTTGTAGGTTATTTATTGCCAAAGCCATTCTCATAAAAGAACAGTAGTGGTACTATCTAACCCTTAGCTGGGAGGATAAGGGGGTTCATACCTTTCCCAAGGGTATTTGCCCGAAAGTGAACATAATAGCTTGATTGGAGTTCGAACTCGCTTACTACGATTCCGCAGTCCATCGCTTTAACCTTTACATCGCGAGGAGACCCCCATGTAAGTTGAATTTGTCATTCTTGTTTTAATTTCTTTTAGAACGTATTGGTCTATATTAGAGTAGAATGAGACACTAGTCAATTTTTAAGTATTTTGAATTAAGTTTTCCTTTTAGACTGGTTACCTTATTGTTGTAATCGGAAAGTAAGAAATGGAAGCATCATTTCCTCCATTGTACGAGGCCCGGAATTACCTGGTCTACCATTATATTTTTGGACTGGAATGCCTCCTCTCAGTTACAACACTTAACAAAGCTAAAAAGCACAGTCTACCCGACTATTTAACCATAATTAGAGAAAGAGAGAGAAATGATACTTTTATCTAGGTAATGAGCACGAAGTGAAGGGTAAATTTGAACTCTGATCACTAATTTTATTTCATCGCCTTCAGCGCGCCTTCGTTAGGTATCTGTTCTTTTTCCTTCTCCCAACTGGTTTAAACGGATTCCAGTGATTGCTAACAAAAAATGATGTCATCACCTTATTGCATCTCTTTGTTTGTCTATGCCAATAAAAGTAACATCTTCATTCGATTGCGACTTTCGCACTCACACTTCCTTTCTCCACCCGTGGTGTTTTTATGATGGGCCGGTATACTCGTTTCAAGAAAATTTGCATACACTACTCTTGCAAATTGTCTTCATTCGAAATCGCCCTTTTTTTAGATTGAGGTGTTCGGCCCCCATGTTTCTTCTCTCTCTGTCTCTCTCTCTGTCTCTCTCTCTCTAGTATACCACTCATTTTATACGTTAGGCATAAACGTGCTCGTTTTGCCTCACGGGGGAAGTTGTCTTCTCTTCTGCAGTGTATTTCTACAATTTAAGATTAGTAATTTTTTTCTTTGAACAAACACACATTCGTTTGCCAAAGATATTGCTGTTTTTATCGTTACTATGACAACGTCTACCCCTTGCCGGATAAATCATTTGAATTTCATTCATAAAACAGATGCCGCTCTGTCGACAGAGGCTGTAGAATATGCTAACAGAAACTCTGCAGAGGGTTAAACCTCCACCCAACGAGCTTCTTCGGTATGTCACTAAACTGCATTTGGTGGTGAGGCTCTTGTCCTGGAGCTTTTGGAAATGTGGAGTTTGTCTTTATTGCTAATACTCTAGGTCCACTTCAACCCGGAGTGGTAATACCTGTTAGGGTCTATAGGTGCAAACAAAGGATAATACAGGGTGGAACGATAAAATTGTCGCCCTAGAAAAGACGACATGATTCCATTTCCGTTTAATGAAAACCGGCTTTCTTTTTTTGTTGCAGACCATCTACTAGTTGGCCATTTGTGTACAAATCCCAAGAGCAATAGTAGCGTCCTATCATGTCTGAAAGTGAAACAATGTTCAACGAGCGAGATCGGAGATGCACCGCTGTACAACTCATGCTCTCTACTGATCCAAGTTATGACAACAGAACCATTGCCAGCACCCTCAAAATGCATCGCTGGATTGCCACGAATAACAGGGACGTGCCCAGGGTGATGAAAACAAAGTTTCCGGCTACGGTTATGGTCTTTGGTGTGGTTTCAAGTGAGGGCCACATCATGCCACCTCACATCTTCGAAGTCGGCTTGAAAGTCAACACCAAAGTGCACCTGGATGTGCTGAAGAGTGTGGTGATCCCCTGATGCTACCAGGTGGCCGGTGGCAGACCCTGGGTGTGGCAGCAGGACTCGGTGTCGGCCCACAAGTCTAAAGAGACCCAGGCTTAGCTTCAGAAGGAGTGCTACGGCTTTGTACCCTTCTCTCACTGTACCCCTCCTCCCCCGACCAGAACCCGCTGGACTACTTCGTTTGGTCATATGTCGAGAACATCACCAACATGACCTCCCACAACATCGCCGCCATCCACCGAGTATTCGCCGAGCTCCCGCCGGCGATGATGTAAAAGGCATTCTCCCAGTTCCGGATCCGTATCGAGGCGGTGATTGAGACTGAAGGCGGCTACATTGAATAGATGTCAGCCCTACCACATAATCAAGTTACCTGAATTTATTTTTTCAATAAAAGTTTTAAAATAAAGTTGTAATGTTGTTTCCTTTTGGACGACAATTTTATCGTTCCGCCCTGTATCAAATAGAATTATTAATGTTAGAAAAGAATTCTTGAAACCATTTAACGTTATGCCAACACATTATCTCTAACAGGTTGTTTAAAAATAAAGTCACCTTCAATCTATTCGCTATCAAATCATATTTTTAAACAGGATTTGGAATTAACCTACGAGGACTGATATTCCATAAAACACCAATCAACAACAACCTATAAACGGATATTGAAATAGAATAGAGTGCGCCGCAGGTAGTGTAATGGTTTGCAAGCTTAACCTGCAAGAGTGAGTTTGAGTCTCATTGGGTGGTCCATTCATTCGGCCTTGTGCCACATCTTAGCAAAAAGCTTAGTAAATTACTAGAGTGGAGATGGCTACTTCTCGTTTAAAGTACTTGTACTCTGTTTTATTTACGATCACGTAAAGGTCAATGCCTCCTGTTGTTTGCTCTAGGCTATGTAGTAGGGATTCAGCTTAGGCAGGTGTATTTGCTAGAAGCACTATATCATCTTTATCATCATCATCATCATCATGTCGTGCTTGGAGGTGCCCGTGGTGTAGTCGTTATCGTCGTGGGAAATGGACACGGCGACACAAGTTCAAATCCTGGACGAAACTGATTGCATTTCACATAGCACTAATACCCTTGCGAAAGGTATGAATCCACTTATTCTCCCTCCAGCTATGGGTAAATAGTAGGACAGACTAGGTTCTTCAGCCTTGGTTAGGCAACTGGTCTAGGAGAAGGAAAACTCTGAATTCAAACCTGTTAAACTCCGCTTAAAAAAATTGACCTTGTGTCATATCCTGCCCGAGCAGAGGGGTTGGTAAATAGTACCATCATGTCGTGCTGGTAGCATGGATATCCCTGACCCTCTCTCGCCACTCCTCCCTATAGTTCATCGCTCCAGGCAGGTCTTCAGGACAACATCCCGTATCCTCACATAGCTGCTGAATGTATGTTCGTGCTGGTCGTCCTGCTTTTGCACGGCCATGTGTGGGGGTCCATAAGAGTACATCTCTTATGAGTTCGTCCCTGCTTCTCCAGCAGTGTCCTGCATGTCTGGTTCGTCTAACTTGAATAGTTTTCGTGATAGGAGGCAGGTGGCCGTACAGTTGGTGTCTTGTGGGGTGTTGCCGCCAGGACTTGTTCAAGATTGCACGCAGCATTCTTGTGTAATTGCCGTCTAGCTTCTTCTCCAGCCGTTTTGTTAGCGTCCATGTAGTGCAGCCATATAGCAGTATCGATGTGACCGCTGCCTGGAAGAAACTGCGTTTCATTTTATCGGTTAGGTCTGATTTCCATCTAATCGATAGCCTATTGATAGCTGCCCATGCTTTCGCTAACCTCGTTTTGATGTCCTTTTCGGTTAATTCGACGCTGCTTCCTAGGTAAGTGAATTTGTCTACTAGTTTAAGAGGGGTTCCGTCTAGAGTGGAGATGTCCCCCTTTTGATTATAGCACATATATTCCGTTTTGTGTGCATTAACATAGAGGCATATGCTTGCGGCTGCTCGTTCCAAACTATGCAGTAGTGTTTCGGCTTGGTCGGGTGTATATGCCAGTATCGCTATGTCATCGGCGTAGTCGGCGTCGTAATTGTTTTTGCGGGGTACCTTCTGCTTCTTTTCTTCGTCAGCTCGAAGCCATTCTCTCTGATTTTGTCAATCGATGTTCTAAGTACGTAGTCTAGACAAATGATAAAGATGATGGTTTAATGTGAACACCGAATCATTTAACGCTGACAGATTATTTAATAATAAATAAATCCATAAAATGAATTCTTTTTTTTTTCATATTTTCATATTCACACACACACACACACACACACACACACACACACACACATATATATATATATATATATATATATATATATATGTTAATGATGTGGTTTACTGTATCTGTACATAATGAGTTGTCAATGCCTGTGATGAAGCATATATGTCAAAGTTAAGTTTCAGCGGTACTCAGTGACTCATTTGTTGCCTCACACCTTCGGGCCGGCCGCTTGGCAATTGTGCACATTATGTTTGCACATTATGACATCTTGGCCTCAGGGTGCTGTCCCAATCAGGTAATTGCTTGGTGCCTGAGGTGCCCCCAAAATGGAATGCTGATAGGGTCAAAAATGTTTTCCCCTGCCGCGCATGTCTCGGTTCGTGATCGGATCTCACCACGAAACGGCCTTGTATCATATTCTGATGTCAGATAATTCACCTTCGTTAGCAGCTCCCACGTGGTGAGTATCCTTTCTTATACTATCGTGAGTGGTATGATAGGAAGAGTGATCTAGTTTGTGAGCCGTTCTTTCTCTTTCTGTCAGAGTGGACCTGGAAGCAATGACAATGAAGGGGTACTCCACATTCCTTAAAGCTTTAAGGCTGGAGCATCGCCATCAAATGGTTTAATGTCATATACAGGACACTCGCTGGGTGGGTGGGGGATCTTACCTATCTGCAGAGATGCATTCGGTGTATTCTACTGCCCCAGCCGGGTGGGCTGGCTTCTAATATAAATTTTTAAAACATAACATGGCCTATACAAGAAAATGACTCAAAGGAAACGTTAAAAAACATAATGTACTTACATCCAAGACCGTTGGAACAGAAACATTAAAAACACGAATGTTTTTTTTTCTTTTTTCCCTTATTTCGAGGAAACCTTTCCTCTTCGTCCGGCGATAAAAATAAAATGAATAAAAATAAGAATAAAACTCGTGATTTATAGATAAATTTTCGTTTCTGTCAAAATTTTGTTAAAAATATAGCATATTATCATAGTGAACCACGGCCAACTAATAAATATGGCCCCGCATATTACATTAACAAGCTGATTTCTATTAGGCCTATGTGATGTAAAAAAATATAACCCATTCATGGCCGAATGTGAAATTAACCTAAAAAGAGTATTAACTTTAAAAATTGAATTGAGAAAATAATATAATCATATTGGTAGAATTAAAACTGACGTTATTTTAATTCTTTTCAACATTAAAATGCGTATTTACACTTTGTCTTTTTCTAATCCACGAATTATAAACAGCTGTGAGTTACCTTGCTTTTATGATTTTCAATTGCCTATATAGCCTGTTTTGTTTATTGCTACAAAGTGGTTAAATTTTTTCTTCAGAAATTTAATAAAACAAGATTGTAGACAAACAAACAATTTTTTTTTTCTTTACATTACATCAGCCTGTTAGAAATCAGCCTTTTAATGCAACATACCAGGCCGTATAAACTAGTTAATCGTGAGTGAACTAGAATTTTAAAAAATATGGGACCAGTTTTAGTCGGACATTTATGTCGGCATCTGTATGGAAAAACTCTGTCAATGCCACCTTAAAATTACTAAATAGCATTGAGAAAAAATAAGAGAACATTTAGATTGCTACATTTAATGGTTAGCCATGTACAACAATCGTCTTTTGTTACAGTCCCACCAATGCCAGTGATAAAACAAATATTACCACCTTCTTTTACGGGTTATCTTTCCTTTAAACACATTCTCAAACACAACATTTGGTGGAAATTTGAATACGCAAATAGGAAAACAGAAATAATAAATTCTACTAAGAAAACTTACCAAACCTAAATGGCGAATATCTTGCTGATTTTTTATTCGAGAAAAGTGTTTCATGCCTCGACAGTAAACTCCAAAAGAGGAGAGGGGACTGTGAACCAACACCTCCCCCTCCCCCCAAAAAAACGCCAAAGCGCAGCTAGACTATACACTCATAAACAAGAACCGACTAAATCACGCTCTGAACTGTTAGACATACTCCCCTTTTGAAGGAGTATCTTCCGATCACAAAATCGTCTTGACAAAGATACGTCTAAGTCTACGGAGAAATAAGAAACAATGCGTTTACATCACACATTACGACTGGTCCTCTTTTACCAATAGTGATATAAGCCATAAATATACGGTAACTAAAATAAATAAACTTGATACTCTTAAGGATACATCTGAATGATATACTCCAAATAACGAATAAGAAAAATTTGTTACTACCCAAGTAGAAGCCACAGTCGAGAGCATACTAACCAAGCCAAGAGCTAAATGTAGAGTTCCATGGGAGTCAGTAGCAGTTTGGAAAAATCAGTGCCAACCAAGAAAAAAGACTTCAGAAATCGAAAGAACATTTCAACAATCTACTCGGAAACCCTCCCGAAATCACTGATTAACCTATTTAAAAATTATTCATGTCTTACAAGACACACAACTACTACATTTTACGGAGGAAGATGCAGTATTAAACATATTAAAAGCAGAAAAGCTTCAAGCCTCAATGAAATACTCACTTCATACAATATACTACGCTGTATGCAAACAAAACACAATAGAGAAATGCATGAAAAGCGTATCCCCCCTTCTCCAAGAAAGGCGACCTCGGAATCACTAAGAACTACAAAAGCATAACGCTTATTGCTGTAGCTGCAAAGTTTCACAATTCTCTGCTTCTTAATCGTCTTCTATTTAAAACCAAGAAAAATCTTCGGGGGAAAATCAGAACGGCTTTCAGAGAAATCGTTCCACATCCTCACAAATTCTAATAATCCGTCGAATGGTTGAAGGAATACAGATAAAAGACCTCGACGAAACACTACTGTTCATAGATTTCTCCAAGGTGTTCGATTCTATACAAAGAGGAAAGATGGAGAAAATACTACTTGCATATGATCTCCCCAAATAATATGTTACAGCTCGAATGATGCTTTCCAAAAAAAAAAAGAAAAAAAAAAAAAGAAAGCAACGGTTCGTTCACCAAAGGGAAATGCAGACTTCTTCGGCATTGTTGCTGGAGTCTTGCAAGGAGATACACTAGCACCATATTCACTTATACTCAGCCTCGACTACATAATTCGAACATCAATAAATCTAATAAAAGAAAATGGTTTCATATTAAAACAAAGAATGCAAGAAACAGAATATATCCCATAGAAACTATAACAGACGCAGACGATGCAAATGATCTAGTACTTTTTGCAAATACACCAGCCAAAGCCGAATCCTCATTGTCTAGCTTGGAGCAATCCGCAGAAAGCATTGTCCTCTATGTGAATACAAATAAAACAGAGTTCGCAGAATGGTCCCATATCCACTTAAAGTGGCAAACCTCTAAAATTAGTGGACAAGTTTCCATACCTTGACAGCAACATCTCATCGACAGAAAGTGATGTCAACACACGCTTAGCGAAGGCGTGGATTGACTGCCTATCGATCATATTGAAACTGATCTATCCGATAAAATAAAACGGGATTTTTTCAAAACCGTAGCTGTGTCCACACTACTGTATGGACGCACTACTAGAATGTTAACTAAACACATTGCAAAAAGTTAGTGAGAAACTGCACAAGAATACGACGTATTTCTTTGAACAAAACCTGAGAGCAACACTGTATAAAATAGCAACTGTATGGCCACTCACCTCTCATCTCACAAAACCTCCAAATAAGACAAACGAAACATGCAGAAGAAATAAGGACGAACTCAAAATGACGTTTTCTTATGAACTCCATCACATGGACAGTGTTGGCCGACCAGTGAGGAATCACATGCATCAGTTCTGTGTGGACACCGGATGCAGCTAAGAGAACACACCAGGAACAATGGATAATAGGGACTGATGACAAGATAGATAGATAGATAGAGAGAGAGAGAGAGAGAGAGTCAAGGAACTCCAAACTACCAGCGCGATTTGTCACAAACAAACTGTTACGTTGTATCACAACTCTTCAGTGTGGCTAGACACGCGGAATGCTTCAAGCTGGGATATTTACCCCAGATCCATTGTGATTCTCTGCGTTAGCGAAGGAATGTTCTACGTATACTTTTTTACATATTCATTATCGGCCACTGAGAGTGCTCAATTCTTGAGAAAAGCTCTTGCCTTTCAGTTTATGTGGTAGTTGGTAAATTCCCAACTAGAATGCTCAACCAATGGCGGTGTGGGCATATATATATATGTACAAAGCGAGAGAGAGAGAGAGAGACAGAGACAGAGAGAGAGGGAGAGAAAAGCGGAGGGAAAAGAATGTGGTAATAACACTTATTTTTCCCCTCCATTCTTTCTTATTTAAAATGGTGGATCGTTTAGTCCATAGCCTGGCAATCGTGAGTTGAATTTTGATTAGGAAAATTCACGTTTGGTAATTAATCCTGTATTGTTTCGTTAACTCGATTGTTTCGGTAAAAAAAATACCCGTATAAAAAAATGATAAAACAAAAAAAAAAGCCGAAAATATACTTTTCTACGGACCGACTGTGATGTCCGTAGGCACGTTAAGATATTCTTCCACTCCAGCAATGATTTATTTTATTTTATTTATTTATTTTTTGATTGATGAAATCAACTTATTTTCAGATCTTTTACAGCACAGATCAGGGTGCTTCCTGTGACCTCTTTTGCCAAAGCTTTTAACGTCAAAACCGTCGCCATTTCGCCCCCACGTTTGTTTATATTTGCCCCTTTTGAAAACAGGATCTATTTCATTCTTAACGCCAGAAGTCTCTTTGCTTCTGTCTCTCTCAGTCACATACTCTCTCCGCATCTCTCTCTCTCTCTCTATATATATATATATACATATATATATCACTCTATCAATTAAATTGTATCTATCTATCTATCTATCTATCTCAATTTGTTCATATCTATCTATTAGTCACTTTGTATTCAGCTTAGACTTCCATGTATCTCACCGACTTGTGCGTTTGTATATATATATATATATATATATATATATATATATATATATATATATATATATATATACGCAATCACTCTACGCAAGCAAGATGTGACACAAACCTTGTTTTAAAAGGGGGGTTAACTGGTTTGACTTCAGTGTTTTTTTTTATTTTCCAGATCGATTGCCATACCCTGTCTGTCTTGCTATTTACTGCAGAGAAAATTGTTGAATTCGTACCTTTCCCAAGAATATTAGCGCTATGGGAAATGTAAACAGCCTCGTCCAGGGTTTGAGCTCGAATCGTCATCTCCCTTTCCCACGACAATAACGATTACCCAACGAATATATATGTATGTTTCTCTCAAGATGATCAGCGCCAAGGAACATTAATTAACATCTCACCATTTTACCTGTTCACCGCTAAAAAAAAAAAAAAAAAAAAGGTTTGAGTCGAAAGTGTTAATGTGTATTGGGTCTATTTGATAGTTTCTTATTATATTTATCACGATCCTCCTTTTCCTTCATAGATCGAACATAATTATAATGATTCCCCCAATTAAAGTTAAGACTATTATTATTTCTTTTACAAGTGGTTCATTCCACTCAAATGTCTTGATCGATTTTATTCTCATAAAGTGGAATGAACTCTCATAGATAATAATGATCTCACTCGACAGTTGGATAAAAATTTTTTTAAAATATATTTAGAAAAAGAGAAGCGAAGAGGCCGAACGTAGAGAAAATCAAACATACAGTATATATAAAATTCATCTCATGAATTAATCATTCTAGTTGCGGAGAGCGTATATGTAAAAATATATCTACGTAAAAAATTCCTTCGCTTACGCTGAGAATGACGATAGTAAGATACCCGACTAACGTAAAGTCAGCCGGGTTTCGGCACTGCTGGAAGCATCTCGTGTATCTTGCCACACTGAAGAGTTGAAATCTCCACTTTGAAAATGGTAAAACCACCTTCTAAAACTTCTTTCATTCAATATACCTTCTTCTTCCATAAGTGCTCTGAATAAATTTTTCTGTTGTACTTGTATTGGCATCTTTATGAAACTCATTGAGTAATACATGTCTAAAGTATTATTTAGTTGGGACAAACATCGGGGGGAATACCGAAGAAGATTAAGAATAATGTTCTTATAATCCGAAAGAAAATGGCAAAATTGTCTTATTCAATCATTCGTTAACGATAAGAAGGGGCAATATTTTAATAAACGTTGCCTAAAACATTCATCTAGAAAATCGGACTGTCCATTTGTTTCAATTTGGTATTATAAAAGGAGATGAACTACAGGTAAAAAAAAAATGCATAAAAATATTTACATCAAAATTTGCTCAGTGCTGCTATAGCAGAACGGGTCTAAAACTTTAAATTATCAAAATACCGTTCTTTTTGAGTCTGTTACTCAGAGTTTCACATGAAGTTGACAATTCTCCTGCGGAAAGAGGAGAAAAAGCGGCTACTTAACAATAATTTAAGATTTGGAAATTTTGATCACGAGGCGCACACAAAGTTGGTTATAATTCATTGACATTTACAATCTGAACAGCCCAAGATACGTGGGAGTATTGGGAAGATATATCTTGATCATTAAGATTTTTCGGACTATTTTCTTCATTGCTATTTCCTCAACGTTTCGGCCGAAAAGGCTTTCTTCAGGTGTTTGTCACACCGGGGGAAAACTACACAGAACGTCGAACTACGTCCTTTATTAAAATCACGGGGGTCGCCAGTTCTGATTCCATTAACCATAACCGGGTACAAATGTTAAGAATTCCTTTATTGTTACTTGCCTGCAGTTAAGATTGAACCTACAACCTCCTGATGATTGTCTCCTTAGGTAACCAACGCCTAGAACTGTTACGCTGTGTCCTGTTGGACAGTTTAGAGTGAGTTTTTGGGGATTTATAAACTGAATGTTCTTACATGACTCGGAGTACTACTATCATGTATGATTCTTTTCCTGTGCTCATATTCAGATATTTTTTTTTATCTAACCTTTTGTATTCATCTCTATACTTTGTTTATAATTAGTAGGCTATTTTCAAATCTGAAACCAAAAAGAGCGCAACATTATTATTAGTAGAGTTATAAGCAGTTACATGGGTCCCATGTATAATTGAGATACCCTATATTAATGGGTTGCATCTATTTTGTGACAGTTTTGAATTATTTTTTCTCCCAATAAGTAGTGACGCTAAATATTTTCTTCTCTTGTCCAAGGCATTGTGATCGAGGATTAATAGTTGTTATAGTATACTATTTTCAAATATGAAACAAAACGAACACAACATTATTATGAATTGGCTTATTAGCAGTCACATGGGTCTTATATATATTGAAACACTCTAAACATCAAATAAAGCTTGTTTTTTTTTATGTTAGAGGGGGAAGAGGCTTTTATCCCAAGAGCGATAGGAGACTTCTATCATGTCTGAAAGCGACACAATGTTCAACGAGTGAGATCGGAGATGCGCCGCTGTACAACTCATGTTCTCTACCGATCCAAGTTATGACAACAGGACCATTGCCAGCACCCTCAAAATGCAAATCTGGTTATGGTCTTTGGTATAGTTTCAAGTGAGGGCCATATCATGCCACCTCACATCTTCGAAGTCGGCTTGAAAGTCAACACCAAAGTGTACCTGGATGTGTTGAAGTGTGTGATGACCGCCTGCTGCAATCAGGTGGCCGGTAGCAGACCCTGGGTGTGGCAGCAGGACTCGGCGCCGGCCCATAAGTCCAAAGAGACCCAGACTTGGCTTCAAAAAGAAGTGCTAAGACTTTGTACCCTTCTCTCACTGGCCCCCTCCTCACCCGACTTGAACCACCCGGACTACTTCGTTTGGTCATATGTCGAGAACATCAAAAACATGACCTCCCACAACACCAAAGCCAGCCTGATCGCCGCCATCCGCCGAGTATTCGCCGAGCTGCCGCCGGGGCTTGTGGAAAAGGCATGCTCCCAGTTCCGGGTCCGTATCGAGGCGGTGACTGAGGCTGAAGGTGGCCACATTGAATAGATGTCAGCTCTACTACATAATCAAGTTACCTGAATTGATTTTTTCAATAAAAGTTTTAAAATAAAGCTGTAGTGTTGTTTTCTTTTGGACGACAATTTTATCGTTCCACCCTGTATAAGAAAGAATTGAGTGACACGTGTGTATGCAAAAGAGATGTTAAATGTAACATCGCAAGTTAGTATTGTTTAGGATTCCAAACTCACTATTCGGCATTGTACAAGAGTGAAGAGATTTTTAAGTATCGGCCAAAATTACCCCTCACAGAACATTACAAAAGTGGCGACGAAGAATTAACTCCGAACATTATAAAAGAGGTGACAAGGAATCGTTTTTGAACTTATACGTGGACTACAGAGAAAAAATACGTATCCTACCAGTGATAACAGAAACATTTAGCGGAGCACGAAGAAAATGGACGAATTGAAATCAATTATGACTAAAATTTTGGCTCTGCAAAAACAACAGCAGGATTTATAATTGCAATTACAAAAAGACCAATATGAACAGGAAAAGAAACAAGAATTACAATTACAACAACATAGGGACCAGTTGGAGCGATAATCCCAACAAGAGAAACAACAACAAATGTTTTTTGAGTTGATGGTTAAGAAAACTACAAAGAAAAAACCGTTTGATTCATTCACGCCAGACGCTATGGCTAATTCCATTAGCGAATTTATTTATAACTTTTCAATCGTATTATAGAAGATACGAAGGCATCTTAAAAAAAGATTGCTTGCATTTGAATAATGAAAAGTCAGACTATTATTAAGGAAACTGTCCACAGCAGAACATGAAAAATGTGTAAAATTTTATTTTGCCAAAACCACAAGGTGAAATAAGTTTTGAAGAAACTATAGGAATACTTACAAAACTTTTCGGAGACAGAACTTCATTATTCAATGTGCGATGGAATTGTCTAAATCTAATAAAATGTGACAACGACGATTTTGTCATCAACGCAGGAGTCGTCAATCGAGAATGTGAAAAGTTAAATGAGTTAACTTCCAACTCATTTAAATGTCTGATATTCTTTCAAGGCTTGACTTCAAATAAGAACATAGAAATAAGATCCAGGATTTTAACTTAACTAGAAATAGAGTCAAAATTACCCCACCTAGTGTCGAAGAGTGCCTGCGTATGGAGAATTTAAAACAAGGCACTGCTGGGATTGAGGAGAGATATTTCACAAATACATAGTGTCTGTCCATCTAAGGAAAGATATAAAGATTTTTTAACTCGCAGCGAAAAAGTAAAAAATTACAATGAACCCACCAGACTTTTTTTGAACGAATATTTAAAATTGTCGTAGACTCTTGAAAATACAGTATGTTATTGCTATACATCTTATGAGATGACTGACCAATTTTTATGATTTCAGGTTCAAATGAACAGCTACTGCAGCAATTGGAATACACCCTACTAAAGTCTGATTGTCACAGCTGGTAAATTTCAAAAATGTAATCTGACAACTTTAGAAGAACGACATACAATAAAATTGTGTTTTAAACTTGGAAAAAATGTCACAGAAACGCACAGAATGCTTCAGACTACTTTTCGACCATCTTGCACGAAACGAGCATCAGTTTTTGAGTGGCATAAGAGGTTCAAGAAAGGCAGGGAGACTGTGAGGGATGATGAGAGGTGTGGGAGGAATGAAGAAGTCACTACACCAGAGTTGATTGGCCAAAGGGTTAGTGTTAGGGTTACTAAGTTGAGGTAGTTCAGGAAAAGATTCCGTCGGAAGAGGCCAGTACTCTTCAAATCGGGTCAGTGGCATTTCCACCAGGACAATGCACCAGTCGACAACTCCATCCTTGTCACATACTATCTGAGCAAGATAGGCATCAAGACAGTTCCTCCGCCTCCCTATAGTCCAGACCTTGCTCCCTGTGACTATTCGTTATTCCCTAAGCTCAATGGCAGTCGTTATGAGATGATTGAGGAGATGAAAGAGGCTGTGACGAAAGTCATTGACACGCTCACACAAGAGGACTTCCATTGGGCGTTCCAGAAGTTGTTGGAACGGTACAACAAGTGCATTACAGCCGGAGGAGATTACTTGGAAGGGGATTTGAGCTTCATGTGTGTACTATCAATAAAGTGCCCATACGAAAAAAGTCTGGAAACCTATCTAATGATCCTCGTATACACGGTCACCCCGAGTAATATTTCGGCAACAGAATAATTCAAAACTGAGTTAAAAAGTTTCATGAAGTTTTTTGTTTTCAGGTCTTGATACGTGTACAAAAGCAAAGGCGAAATTCAAAGAAAATGCAACACCAGTATTCAGACCGAAAAGGAGTCGAACCTTTTGCGGCCTTTAATCCAGTCAACAAGGAATCGTAAAGGCTAGAGAATTTAGATGTAATTTCCAAAGTAGACTACTCTAAATGGGCATCGCCAGCTGTTTACGTGAAGAAAAATAATCACACAATCGGGGTATGTGCTGACATTTCAACGGGACTTAATGATAGCTTGTAAAATCATAATTACCCATTACTAAGTTCGGAAGGAAGTTTCGCCAAACTAAATGATGGAAATGTTTTTCCAAGTTGGACTTGTCAGATACCTACCTTCAAATACTTGTAGAAAAAAATGTTCAAAACTATAATCAACTCTCATCAAGGCCTCTTAAAAAATCTGAGTGGAAGATGACTGAGACACGTTGAGACACAGCTTGAGTTGAACCTTAGATATCACAACACCTTGACGGCATGACATAAAATTTGCTGATTGTCTCCCTTGGAGATGAGTAAGAACTTCCTCACCACAAAAAAGGAATATCCTAGATATGACATTAAACTAGAGCTCTGGGGGGAGTGAAGTCATCTTTTTATAGCCATTACTCCCAGGTCTCAGTATAGAAGTTCTTGTTAGGATCCTATCTATGGGTCAAATTGATCTATTTAAAAATTATTCGTATTTGAAAGGACCAAGTGAAAAAAGAAAAGGCTCTGAAGAAACAGCAACACAAAAAATGTAAAAATTAATGTATAATGAACGCGATTACCTTACCTCTTATCATAAAATAACCCTAGACAGGTTGACATGCCGGTAAAATCAATCAATCTCAAACACTTTATGGTAATATTCATGGCACTTGTTTTCTCTTAACTGTTTTTTTTTCTTGGTTAGGTTTCTTTGTTTAATGGCATATAAACCTTCATGGGGTACTTCTGACCAAAGCCATCAATGTAGAAGGACAGTTGTGATACTATTTAACCCATAATAGGGACATAGGCGTTCATGCCTTTTACCAAGAGTATCATTCCGAAAATATACGTGGTAGCGTGATTGGAGTTCGAACTCGCTAACTCCGATATCGCAATCCAGAACGTTAGCTACTTCACCACAGAAACTCCTGTTTTAGTTTTTGGGGATTTTTATGATTGTAATCGTGCCAGTAGAAACTTGATACAAAAGATTGCAATCAGTCGATGGATTAAGTGCTCGTCATCATCTCCGCTTAAGTGACATCATTTCTAAACCCAAAATTAATATAGCACGAACCTTGACCAGAAAAATCCCTACCCGGATCCCACAACAGGTAAAAATTGTTAATAAGAGATTAATTCCGTAAATTTTATTACAAATTTAATTGCCCGTCACCCGACGATGTATAAGCATATAGCTAATTAATTTAGAAATAAAATGTAATTAATTTCTATCTCTCGGTGACGAAAAGTATATTTTTGTGGCTTCGTCCGTCTTCTGAGAATCTAATGCTCATCTATAAGTTCTTGGCATTTCTGTAATTTCCATTTTATTTGTCCACCTACCAACTATGTAAAAAAATATTGCTGAGTGTTGCCTCCATGCATAACTTACTATTCTTAAAGTGTCAACCTATAGGCGAACCATTCGGGACCTAATAACGACACACACACACACACACACACACACACATATATATCAGGTCTCCCTGACCATTGGCGAACACTCTAGCAACTAGCCTTAGAATAAAATACCCTAAAGAGAAATACTACGAAAATTCAAATGATTACAGCAGTTCAGATCTTCAAGAAGAGAAAGACAATGTTTCTAACCGATGATGCTCGAGATATCGGGCTTATCAAGAAAGGATTTAGATAGCAACTCTGGTTCCTGTACTCAATGAGGGGATGAAATTGGAAGTTATTTCCCGGTGACGAGTCTAAAAACAGAACCCTGAAACACAGGGGGAGATACAATAGGGATTCTAATCTGCTGTGTAACACAAAACTGCGCTTTCTTCTTTATTTAGGATTAAAACTCCTAAGTATCTGTTGTCATTGTTGCTAATACTGTCAAAAATACTGATGCTCTTTTAAATCCAAAATTGATTGGGATATTTCAATTTTTAAATATGTTAATTAGTGTACATTCGCATTATATGATCATATACACATTTATACGTGTGTGTCTATATATATATAGTCATCCACAGACAGTCTGTTTCGTAGAATCACAACTCAGTATGGCTAAAAGCTGGGATCGAAACCCTGTTGACTCAAACGCCAATCCAAGAATCTACCACTCAGCCACGAGGAAACTAGTGCAACCGAGGGAAATTTAAACGCTTATGTATCACATTTGTTTTTGTTTTATATATATCCGCTTAACGGCTACCGAGAGCTCAAGTCGTGTGGCTGGGAGCACGGTTTGGGTTGATATTTTCCAGCCACCCGTCTTTTGCATCGTTCTCGGTCCTCCACACTCTATCCAGTGTCCACATTGAGCTGATGAATATAAGTCTTTGCTAGTCTGCAAACTCTGGTGGGACCATGTGTAGGAGTCTATGGGAGAACTTCGCTTATGTGTTCGTCCCTACTTTCCGGCAATAACCAGCATTTCTTGTTCGTCCTGTATGCGTGTATATATATATATATATATATATATATATATATATTATATATATATATATATATATATATATAACTGGAAACGAGAGCAACTCGCTCGTAACTTCGAGTTTCGTGTTTAGATACTTTTCAAATAGTGGTCAATGGTAGGAGCCTGCTCTGTTGTCGTGGCACGGAGCCTTTTTAAAATTCTTTTGAGAGGTTGTTATTCTGAACCTGATGTCAATAGGAGCAGCTTGCTTATAATATTTTTTTTGTCTTAGTATATATATATATATATATAATGTTCAGACATAAACAATTCTCGAAGCGGTGTGGCGAATCGGATGCGTCGTCAAATGTTTTCCGAAGATATATTCAGAACTGAATTATGTCTAAGCATGTGTTTTATTTTAAGGTTATGTTGATATAGATTACTTGTCACGGTTTGGGTTAGGCAAGTCGTTTCACTTGGAAAAGTTATCTGGTGCAGAAGAGTGAATATTAAGAAATAGTAACCTCATCATATGTATTTAGCTATGTTCATCTATGTATATAATCTCCTTAGGTTTTTTTTTACGGTCTGCGGATGGACTCTAACCTTCATTAAGATCTACAATATACGAGGACTAATGATTCTTACACTGTCATGGTTAACCATAGCGTATCAACCGCGGATTTAATTTTCCTGGACTGGTTGCCAAAAATAGATCCCAGTCTGCTGGACAAAGGAATTATTTCGCAATGAACACAAACACATCTATCTAGCTATCTATGTACACATTCTCACACATACACAATATATATATATATATATATATATATATATATATATATATATATATATATATATATATATATAAACAGACTGTGATAGGTATGGAAAGGTCGAGACTCATCAATTCATGGTATATCAAAAAGAATGTGACAGCCAATTTTTAAAAAAAATCAACACAAACATGCTTACATACACACAAATATAGTCGGTCTCCCTCTTTCTTTCTTTCTTTCTTTCTTTCTTTTTCACACACAAACACATACACACCATCGCTCCCAGGTCCACTCTGGCCTAGAGTGGTTGCACCTGCAAGGGTCCTATCTATGGGTCAAATAGAACTAAACTGCGTACTTATGCTAAACTGAGTTGTTTGAATTTGAACTGTTTGACTAAACTGAATAGTTTGAAAAAAAATGGTTTTGACAATCGAAATGAGTACAAATATTGAACTGAATTGTTTGAAATTGAACTGATTATTTGTATAAAAATGGACTTAGCATTAAATAAACTACAAAGGTTGATATGCTATAAAACACAAACAACCAACATTTTTGTTAAAAAAAGAAAAAAACAAAACGAACACAATCCTCAAGCAGGAGTTTTTGGGAAGTAACAGTGTGTGTGTGCGTGTGTGTGTGTGTGTGTGTGTGTGTGTGTGTGTGTGTGTGTGTGTGTGTGTTTGAGATGATGGAAAAACTATTCCTTGAGGAAAACAATTGCTGGCTCTCATAAATATTGATCAACTGGTATCGGAAAGACCTTCGACCAGTGAAAATACATTCTCTGACAGAGGAATACATATATATATATATGAGAACGAGCCAACGAGTTAGCTATGAATATGAACTTAGTCAGAGAGAGAGAGAGAGAGAGAGAGAGAGAGAGAGAGAGAGAGAGAGAGAAAGAGAGGATTGATAGAGGAACAAATAAAAATGCTGGCAACGAAATAAGGCAGTGAAGAGAAGCCATAGAGGAGCCTATTATTATAATAGAAGCGAGTGCAGAACGCAACAGAATGAAGGAGGGGAGGAAGAACGACAATGATGGAAAAAAATGAAGGAAAGCAAAAAACAGAAAGGAAATGAGGGAAAGGTAATCAAGAAATTAGTGTAAAGTGAAAAAATAATTAGCCTCGAAAAAAAAAAAAAAAGCATAAGAAATGTAAAAATAAAAAGAATGAAAGAAAAATGTAAAAAAGAGAAAAAAAAACCTACTTGAGCGGCCGCCTCGTTCGTCTCTCTGCTTTTGAAAGATCTGAGGGCTAAACGATTGAAGTTTTGGCGTAGTACATTTGAAACGCTTGCAAACAGACCAAACCATATGCTGCGTCTGGTGAGCAACAGTTGCGAAAAGAATTAACAGAATTTTATATACACAGTCCAATACCCACCAATGTTAGAAAAATGCTTATATATATGTGTGTGTGTGTGTGTGTTAGCATGAGTACCCGGCGTTGGACGGGTGAAAAATAAGAGACAAAACGTTTTGACGAAATACTTCTCATATATTATTTAGCAAATTTTATTTTATTCACACTGCAATACGAACATGCAATAAAATATGAATAAAACAAATGAATAAAAACACTTTTCTACTTAAAGAAAGATTCTGATAGATTTTTATACCTAATTTGTGACAAATATTTATTTTGTCTCCCAGTCACAGGAGCTTAGAATATGTTGAGTGTGGTAATAATTTACTAATCGTTTTGCTTAGAGGTAGCACAAGGCCAAATGAATGGGAGCACCCTATGAGACTCGAACTCACTCTTGCAGGTTGAATATGTTGAGTGTACTCCTCCAAATTGGTAAGACTCGACCCCACAACAATAGGGTATCCTAGGTATGACACTCACCAGTATCTGAGAGTGAGGCTTCAATTCTGGAGACTTGGGAACTTTAAAGTACCCTTTTGTTGTCATTATTTCTAGTTCTACACTGACCCGAACTATCAGTACCAGTCTAGGTTTCATGTTTAAAGTCAGATAGATCTTCTTAAAAATCATTCGTATTTAATAGGACCGTGTGCAAAAATGGTACTTATAAATGTACGATGAACGTAATTCCCAAACCACTTAGCATAACATAACCTAAGATGGTTTGTCATGCCATTAAAATCAATCAACCAATTAAATGTTTATTGTTCTTCCATATTTCGAAAATATCTACAGTTCTTTTTCTCTTTTTGGACAACCAACATATAGCTGCCCATTTGATTAGCTGTTTTGACATTTATGGGGTTAAAAAACATTTTTATACTTATCAAAATCTCTAAAGATAACGAAAAAATTGCTATGTAATTGGCTGAAAAAGCGAAACACTTTTCTTTCAATCAGAATTTTAAATGAATTCCTTCGTACTTCGATATGAAACAAATGGATTTTTCTTTGGTCTTCGAGTCCAGTCGGCTGGGGCTATAGAAAACACCGACTGCATCTCTACAATTTGATCCTGTAATGTTGGATCTTTAGAGAAAGCGGAGTATATTTTCATTGCTATCGCTCCCAGGTCCATTCTGACACTGACAGGGTTCAATCTATGGGTCAAATAGAAGTTTGACATCTAAACTGAATGTAAACAAATGACTTATGCTAAACTGAATTGCTTGAAATAAAAGTGATCATTTAACTGTGTATGACTGATTTTTAATTGAATTGTTAGTGATACATAGCAATACTTGGAGCCATTTGACTTTGTTGACTTATGCTAAATTAAATACTAGAAATAGAACTGTTTGATCCTTTAACAGTCTGTGTCTACAAAAATGTTTTCAAATCATATATTTAATATATATATAAAAACCAGATTTGGCATTAAATAACCAACAATGTTTGCTATGTCATAAAACCCAACTAACCAACCTTGGTATCATTTTCTCCTCTTTGATCTGATTGGCAGTATCTGACAGTTTTGGAAAGCCAACCAACCAAAACATTTCAAGATATTTGAAAATGACTTCTAGTTATATAAAAAGGTTGGAAAGAGCTGAAGATACCCAGTGATGCTCAACCCGTATATAATGGCCTGAGGAGTCACGATCCACGAAGGCCATGTCATACCACCCCACTTTTTCTTACAGGATTTTGATATCAATACAACCGCTTACGTCTTAATATTGAACATGATGTTTAAATCCTGGTCTAATCAGTATATACAAATTACATATTACGATATTTAGAGGTCAAAATTGTCTTGAGAATCAGCAATATAAGAATGATAAGATTCCAGGTTTTCGGTCAAAGCACTGGTTCCCGCCAAATCACTAAATATTTGGTTGATTTCAACGGCATATTAATCCGTCTTGTGATAATTTATGCCTAAAGGTTAGGGAATTGCGAGCAGTGTACGTTTCTTTTTACATTTTTGTGCAGTTACTTTAGTGTTTTTTGTATAGTAATATATCGTGTATTCCTATCAAATATGAATAATTTTCAAGCATATCGATTTGACCCATTGATGGGGCCCTAACAGGCAATTCTACTCAGGGTCAGAGTGGAATTAAGAGTAATTACAATGAAGGAATACTCCACACTCCACAGAGCTCCAGAACAAGAACCTTACCATCCCATATCTTTTTTTGTTTGTTTGTTTGGGTTTATGGCATATTAACTTTTGTAGGTTATTTAATGCCAAATCCATTCAATACAAATAAACAGTTCTATTTCAAACAATTCAATTTACCATAAGTATACAGTTTAAATGTCGAATACATTTCTATTTCAAGCTATTCAGTTTTGTCAAACAGTTCTAGCTCATTCAATTCAATTTAGTATAAGTATAGTTTTTATTTACACACAGTTGAATATCAAAACAATTCTATTTCAAAGAATTCAGTTTGGCGTAAGTACAATCACAATTGCAAAAACAGTTCTATTTCAAACAATTCAGTTTAGCATAAGTACGTAGTTTAAAGTCAAAACAGTTCTATTTCAAGCAATTCTGTATAGCATAAGTACGCAGTTTTGTTCTATTTGACCCATAGATAAGACCCTATAAGGTGCTACCACTCCTGGCCAAAGTGGACGCGGGAGCGATGGCCGTGAAGCTGACGGGGCAACATGCCTTTTTAGTGTAATACTCAAAACACTCCTTTTTGTGAGAGTTTTAAACCTTTGCAAGGGATACGATCAGTGTACTCCAAGTTCCATCAACAGAGGGTGCCAAATCCCAAATGTTAAGTCGTGATGAGGTTGTTTGGCACTTAGATGAGAAAACCCCTTTGGATCAGTAAATACTATACAAAGACTTAGTGAATCGTAGAAAAATTTTCGGGCTCGTTACGTGATGTAATTGTTAACGAATTAGCCTAGCGAAATATTGGATCTTAACTGGTGGTAAAAGAGTCCTTGCGGTTAAAGAATCATTGAGAACTAAGAAAAACTATAAAGTATAATAATGTAAATATTTTAATTATCTTCTCTTTAAAAAAAAATATCACTGAGAAACTTATATATAGCCGTGAATTTTTTTCTCGGGTAAAAATTTCGTAACTAAGAAATCGGGAAAGTCGCTCAAAGGAGGCTATTCAAATTCCAACCGGACACAGTATCCTTCTTGCGTGATCCTTTATTTAACCCCGACTCCTTGGGTACGAAATATTCCATATTGTTATTCTAACAAGGGGTCACCTGGATGTAAGCATGAGCAAACCCAAAAATAGACCCTAACACCAGCTACCACTCTTATGCTGACATCAGACACCACCGACCTTTTATTTCGGTTCAGTAGTAAGGGTGGTGCTACTGAACGGTTGGAAACCCTCCCCCCGGATTAGGCTCATCCCGAAGATTCTGCTGCGTAATAGAAGAAGAACAGATTTACAATTTAATCCCAGCCCGAAAGCCAGGTGTATCTATTTGCCTCCTCATAAGACCAGAAAGTCGGTTTAATGAGGGGTACCCTGCTGGAAGCAAACCTTCTTCGTAGTGTTTTAAAAATGATTTGGATTCCGTTGCCATTTCTAAAAAAAGTGCACCTCCGGCGCCAGGCAATAAACCTATGCCTTACTCCTTTTAGACGTAGGGGATAGTGCAGCCCGAGGTGAAGACTCTCCAAGAATCATGCTGATAATACTAGCTCACCCACCCGGTACGAACGCAGGGTGCTATGCAAGAATGGTTGATGGTTATGCTATTTCCAAAATGCGAATTCTTTGTTCTCTAGAAGATTTAGTATAAATAAATCAATAATCTGACAAGCAGTTATTTGATGAGTTTTAATCTGAAATATTCATAGCCCAATGTCTCTGTTAATAATATTCACCCTTGGGCTAAGTACATTGACAAAGAAGTGCACCGAGAAAAAAGATTATTTCGAAAGATATTTGTTAAATAAAATAGATGTTTTTTTAATAAATTTTAGCTACAGACTGATTGAATTACTTTAGCGTATATACGAGGGTCATTCAATGAATTTACTGAATATTTTTGAAAAAATCAAAATAATTTTTTTTATTCTCAGAATTTTTTTCCTTAAATATAAACTCTGACGAGTTAAGGACTTTGTAGCAAAAATCTTAACCCCGCAGAAATATTTGTTTTGAGACTATTTAAAATGGCATCAAATGAGAGGGCTTCAGGATTGAACAGAGGTCTCTCATCAAATTTCTGATGGCAGAGAAGTAACAACGATGTGAAATTCTTTGAGGGGGTCAAACAAGAGGAAATCATAGGGGGCCAGATCTGGACTATACGGGGGATCGGGCAACTGTTCCCACAGTCAGGAAGAATACTTACAAAATCTGATTGACAAGATTAGAGACTAGGTTAAAGATAGAGAATATAGGATAGCATGGCAAACGATAAACGAAGTGAGCAGAAGGAAGAGCAGTGCCAAAGCTAAATTGAAAGCTACCAGCCAACAAGATCGAATACACCTGTGGAAATAGCATTTCGAGAATTTACTTGGGAACCCTCCGGAAGTTACTCATGAAACAATCACGAGAATTATAAGTAAGCAATTAGACATCAAACTAGGAGCGTTTACCCAAGAAGAACTCGACTTGGTACTGAGAAAAATAAAAAATAGAAAGGCAGCAGGGCTCAATGAAGTACCCCCAGAAGTGTGGAAGACCAGAAAATTCAACAACATACTGCTCCGAAATGTGATGCTGTATATAATCAAAATCCTATAGACAGATGGATGAAGGGTTGCATCCTCCCCTTCCCTAAAAAGGGCGACCTCGGATTAGCCAAGAACTACCGTCCATAGCGGCCAAGATATACAATGCCCTACTACGCAACCGCATAGAACCCAAAATTGACAACATACTTAGGAAGAACCAAAATGGCTTCCGGAGAAATAGATCCACGACGTCACAAATTTTGACTATCCGTCGAGTTTTTGAAGGTGTACGAGCAGAAAACCTTGAGGCAACAATTTTATTTGTCGACTTTACTAAGGCCTTTGACTCAATTCACAGAGGAAAGGTGGAGCAAATTCTTCTCGCCTACGGCCAACCAAAAAGAAACCGTCGCAGCCATAATGATGCTCTATAGAAACACCAAAGTAAAAGTCCGTTCCCGGGATGGAGACACAGATTACTTCGACGTTGTAACAGGTGTACTGCAAGGAGAAACAGTAGCCCTATACCTCTTTATCATCTGTCAAGACTACCTGCTTAGAACATCTGTCAATAAAATCAAAGAAAACGGTTTCAAGCTAACAAAAGAAAGAAGCAGAAGGTACCCCGCAAAAATAATTACCGACGCCGACTACGCCGATGATATAGCGCCCCTGGCAAATGCACCCGGCTAAGTCGAAACCCTGCTACATAGTCTGGGACGAGCCGCTGCAGGCATCGGCCTCCATGTCAACGCACACAAGACGGAATATATATGCTTTAATCAAACAGGCGACATCTCCACACTAAACGGTAGCTCTCTGAAACTAGTTGACAAGTTCACCTACCTTGGGAGCAGTGTCTCATCAACACGCGACTGGCAAAGGCATGGACAGCTTCGATAGTCTATCGGTCAGACCTGACCGATAAAATGAAGTGCAGTTTCTTCCAAGCAGCAGTTAAGTTCATACTGCTATATGGATGCACTACATGGACGCTAACTAAACGTATAGAGAAAAAGCTTGACAGCAACTACACAAGAATGCAGTGAGCAATATTAAACAAGTCCTGAAGACAGCACCCCACAAAGCAGCAGCTTTACGGCTACCTACCACCCCTCACGAAAACTATCAAAATTAGACGAACCAGACATGCAGGACACTGCTGGAGAACTAGGGACGAGCTCATAAGCTATGTACTCCATTGGACCCCTTCACATGGACGTGCAAAGGCTGGATGACCAACTCAAACCTACATACAGCAGTTCTGTGCCGATACGGGATGTAACTCTGCGGACCTGCCGGAAGCAATGGACGATAGGGAGAGGTGGCGTGAGAGAGTCAGGGATATCCGTGCCGATAGCGTGACATGATGATGATGATGATGATGACGAGGAGGACTTACATTGTCCTGGTGAAACCAAACGACAAGTGACCTTAGAAAAGGAAAGATCATCGTACACAATATTGTATGCTGTAATCACATATTCTTCTGTAAATTTCACATGGTTTGCACTTTTCAACCGCCAAAATATAATGACACACCTCTGTTCTTTTAGCCTTCATTAGGGGAAGGAAAACTCTGAATTCAAACCAACTTTACTCTGTTTAAAACTTGACCTTGTGTCGCATCATACACATAGTTGAAGGGTTTGGTAAATAAATTATGTGCGCAAAAGGATCTCTTCAGAAAATGAAGAAAATATATAAATTGAAAATTATCAACACTTGAATTAGATCCCGGTTCCCTATTCTACTTGTGGTTTCTTCTGTTGCATTCCAGTATTGCCTATTTGGGTTTTAGACAGCTTTCTTCTTTTTAAGCTTCTTTCTCTTTTTTTTCGTTCTCATATTATTTAATATTGTCGTTCTTTATTTCCTATTATTATTATTATTATTATTATTATTATTATTATTATTTATTTTCTATATTTTTCACCTTTGATACTGTCTTTATGTGTCGTCTTTCTTCTTTCCACCAAAACGCCTTCGGTCATGAATATGATTCTTTATCAATTTTTTGCAAGTTATGTTGTCTGCCTCAACACGAGTAACGACCAACGGTGCCGGAATCGACATCAAACACTTGAAAGATTACATAAGGTCAAATCTCGATAAATCTCTGTTAACTGAAAGTGGTTTAAGTAATCGCTCGATTTAATGCCATATCTCCTGACCTAAATTTCTTTCTTTTTCGTTTTCTTTTCTCTTTCATTTTTTTTTTCCTCTCCCCTAAACAGTTTCCAAACTTTTCTCGCTTGGGGGTGTTCTTCGGATGCAACGAAAATATTTTGCCCAACATGGTTCGTAAATTCAAAAATGTATATATATGAAAAATGCTTTTATCGTTTGGTTTAGTTGGATTTAGTTTTATGGCATACCCTCTATTGTAGGTTATTTAATGTCAAATCCTATTTATACATATCCATAAAATATATAGGATTTGGTTTGGTTGGGTTTTATGGCATATCAACCTTTGTAGGTTATTTAATGCCAAATCCTCTTAATACATATCCATAAAATATATAGGATTTGGTTTGGTTGGGTTTTATGGCATATCAACCTTTGTAGGTTATTTAATGCCAAATCCTTTTTATACACATATATTAAATATATAAGATATGTTTTTGGTTGGGTTTTATGGCATATCAACGAATGTTTAATGCCAAATCTGGTTTTTACATATATATTAAATATAAGATTTGTAAACACATTTTGTAGATATACACAGTTAAATGATCAAACAGTTCTATTTCAAACAATTCAGATTAGCATTAGTCAATAAAGTTAATGGTTCCAGATATTGCTATGTATCACAAACAATTCAATTAAACATCTGTCATTTGTATATACACAGTTAAGTGATCAAACAGTTCTATTCCAAACAATCTATCTTAACATATCTCAATTGTTTGCACTCAGTTTAAAAGTCAAACAGTTCTATTTGACCCATTGATAGGACCCTATTAGTGCCAGAGTGAACCTGGAAGCGATGGCAGTGAAGGAGAACAACGTATTCCCCGAAGCTCCAGCATTACTGGAGCCTCACTATCAGATTGTTTAATGTCATTTCTATGACTCTCGTTGGGTGAGTCTTGCTCTTCTGTAGAGATGCGGTCGGTGTATTCAATAGCATTAACCGACTGGGTTAATATGGTTTTGAGTCATATCCAGGAAACTTGTTGGGAAGAGTCTAACACCTCTGCAGAGATGCAGTCGGTGTATTCTACTGGCACAGTCGATGGGGTCAACTCGTTGGAGGTGTCTTCTCTCTCTGCAGAGATGCAGTCGGTGTATTCTACAGGCACAGTCGATGGGGTCAACTCGTTGGAGGTGTCTTCTCTCTCTGCAGAGATGCAGTCGGTGTATTCTACAGGCACAGTCGATGGGGCCAACTCGTTGGAGGTGTCTTCTCTCTCAGCAGAGATGCAGTCGGTGTATTCTTCAGTTCCAGCCGACAAGGATTTTATACATTTTAGCTCCTAAAATAATTTAAACATTACAATATCATAAGAAATAACATTTTTATTTAGTAAAACAATCTCCTCCAGGATTTAAATTATTTCTATTTAATGATATTTGTTTGCACACATTTACATTCTTTTAGTTAGCTGATAATATTCCTGAATAAACATAATAATAATAATGATATACCTGAATAACCATTCTTGATACAAATAATTCACACTTCTATGACATGAAGTATTCCTGTCGAATCTGAATAATTTTCAAACTGTTCTATTCGATGCACAGATGAAACTCAAACAATTACAACCAATCCAAGTCAAAGTGGACCTGGGAGTAATGGCAATGAAGGGCTACCCCCTACTCTCCAGGACTCAAGAACTATAGCCTTACTATCGAATATACCGCATTCTACATCCCACTAAGAAGATAGGCAGACATCATCATTTTATTATATAAGTTGCTCTGTTGATAATTTTAAACAATTATATGGTTGGTTGGTTGGTTGGTTGGTCTTGTTTTATGGCATATCAACCTATGTAGGTTATTTAAGACCAAATCCTGCTATATGATTTGTAAACGAATTGTTTGTAACATTTTTAAACGAGTTAGAGCTCATTTGTTTGCACACAGTTAAATGGTTTCAAGTACTGCTGTCTAACACTAATAGTTCTGTTTATACACGGTTAAATAGTTTCAAGAATTGCTGTTTAACACTAATAATTCTAATTAATATTTTTCGTACTCTACAACTGACGCTGAAGAATACTTAAAATTCAGCAATACGGAAGGGTAAGACCCCACTCTAATGAATGTTCTGGGTATGATACTAAACAATCTGATGGTGAGGCTTCAGTCCTCGACCTGGGTAATGTGGAGTACCCATTCATTGCCATAACTCCCAGATCCACTCTGAGCTGGAGTGGTAGTACCTGTTAGGGTCCCATCTATGGATCAAATAGAACCATTCTATCATTTGCAATACTCGAAATCATTTAACTATGTGCAAACAAATGATTAATATTAAATAGAATTATAATTAAATAGCAATAATTGAAACCATTTAACTCAGCAATCGAATGAATAATGTTAAACTGAAATATTCGTGTAACATAGCAACACTTGAACTGTGTGCAAACAAATGATTGATATTAAATAGAATTATTTGTGCTAAATAGCGATACTTGGACCATTTATCCATGTGCAAACAAAGGATTAATATTACATTAGTTTAAAATACTTGATAAACAGAATTACTAATGTGCAATAGTTTTGTACCGTGGTAAGGAATCGATACACAGTAAAACAGGGTGAATTACTAACTCTAGTGGTACAGCTCGACTAGTATTATAAATCTCTCGCTGTTGGCGTTACGTCCGAAGTTGGTCTTCTACTGACCGACGTCTTTCAGAGCCCTTCTGTCTCTGCTCCTGCGTCTGTCTCGTTTCCAGAGCCACAGCGTCTTTTATACTTCCGCGATACCGGAAGTAACATTGTACGAGCCACTATACAACAAATAGCCATACTTAAAATGTGTGGCAGCAAATGAGCTCTAACTCTAACTTGAAAACAGTTACTTAAAATAATGTATATATATATAGTCATCCGCAGACAGACTGTTTCGTTCTATCAGAACTCTTCAGTGTGGCTAGACACGTAGGACGGTCGAAGCCGGGGACGAAACCCATCCAACTTTACATTAGACTTAGTCTCAGACCGCTCGGCCAACAAGCGTACTACGTTGACTAAGGGAATTTTAAGGTATTATGTAGCAACAGCAACAGCAGCATCCGTTTTTTTACATTTTTATACCTTATCGGCAACCAGAGTGCTCAGTTCTTTCGAAGAGCTTTGCATTATGCTAGCGGCGGTCGAAAATTCCTTCGCTAGAGTGCTCAACCCCCATGGGGGAGCTTATATATTGTCATCCACAGGCAGACTGTTTCGTACTATCAGAACTCTTCAGAATATATATATATATATATATTCAAACAGGATTTAGCATGCATTTAATAACCATCAAGGGTTGATATGCCATTAAACGAAATCATCATCATCAAGTCGCAATGACAGCATAGGTTTCTAAGACTCTCTCTCTCTCTCTCTCTCCGTCCGTTTTTATCCTTCATCGCTCCCGGCAGGTCTCCTAAATTACAGAGCGGATGAAGATAAATTCTTGCTGGTCGGCTAACACTGGTATGTCCATGTGTAGGGGTCTATAGAAGAATCTCGCTTATGAGTGCGCCCTTGCTTCTCCAGCATTGTCCCGCATGTCTTGTTTTTTCAGATGGAATATAAGTGACCGTACAACAGCTGCTTTGTGGGGTGTTGCTTCCAGGATTTGTTCAAAAAAGCTCGTAGCATTATGGTGTAGTTCCCATTTAACTTTTTCTTTATGCGTTTTGTAAGCATATGTGTGGTTCATCCATACAGTAGTATTGATGCAGCCACAGCTCAGAAAAAATTCTGTTTTATTTTGTCGTATAGATCAGACTTCCATATAATCGATAACCTATTGAATGAAGTCCACTCCTTAGCTAGGCGTATATTAATATCACTTTCAGTGGATGAGATATTTTTCACGAGGTATATGAATTTGTCTTCTGCTTTCAGAGGCCTGCCACTTAAAGTGGAGATAGCTCCTTCTTGTTTAAAACATGCACTCTGTTTTATTTGTGTTCACGTGGAAGCCAATCCCTCCTGTTATATTGAAGGGATTCGGCTTGGGCTGGTGTATTTGCAAGAAGCACTATATCATCTGCATAGTCTGCATCTGTGAAAGTTTCAGAAGGATATTGCCTGCTTCTTGCTTTTTTTTTTTTTTTAGCGTAAAGCCATTTTTTTTTTATTAGATCTATCGACTTTTGAAGAGTGTAGTACCAAATAAAATAAACTAATCACATAGGCAAAAAAGATAGATATTTAGATATATGTATTGGTCTGTTTTTTATGGCATATCAACCATTGTTGGTTCATTAATGCCAAATCCATTTATATATATATATATATATATACTTAAATGAATTGTTTGAAATATAACCGTTTATATATATATATAAATGGATTTGGCATTAAATGACCTACAATGGTTGACATACCATAAATTCAAACGAAACCAAAATAACTTAATTCGTCGTTAAATGATTCGAAAAGGGTTGATACGCCGTAAAACCAACCAACCAACCAACCTCCCTTATAACTTCTAACTTCTTCATCGTTCTCTTCCTTTTCTCCTGATTCTTTTTATTGTTTTTCTCTTTCTTTTTATGCCCTTCCTCTTTTTTTCCAAAAAATCTTTTTTTTTTCTGCCACAAGGCCACTGCGAGCTAGCGAAAGTCGCCCTTCTTCTTCGGACCGCAAGACTCAACTCAACTACTGACTTTTTCAAATCTCCCCAAATCCTCCGCACACGCTTCCGGTGCATGACGTCATTCACATCCACTGGTCAACCTTTCTATCAGGGATTTCTATTTTGACATCTGTGAACGACACATCCCCCTGCACGCGCGTCAACACCTATGCTCAAGTTTACACCTAACTAACCCATCTGCTGAGCCGAAAGGTTCTCAGCCTAACTAAACCCAAAGGCAAGATATATAAAACGAAATCCCTCAGTCATTATATTACAAAATGAGCTCTGGTTTGTTTGAAATTTTAACTATGAACTATTTGTTTACAAATCATATATTCACTATAAGTATAAACAGGATTCGGCATGAAATAACCTAAAAGGTTTGATATACCATAAAACCCAACCAATCTTTCCTAGGATCACTTCTTTCTGTACCCACCCTGCCTTCCACTATTCGAATTCTCTTTCTTTTTTCTTTTTTCTTTTTTCTAACACAACTTTCCCCTCCCTTCCCTTTCACGTGTGCCTTTTCTTTTTTTACTTTCTATCTGACTTAATAAATTCGTGCCGACGGCCAGAGTCTTATCTGTCCGACCATCCATTTCCGGCTAGCGAAATCTCGTGGGCCAAATAAGTCCACCCGACATTTAGACGGCAACCGGACCTTTGGAGGTGCTTGCAAACTCCGGATATGTTGTTGTATCCTCAGTAAACATCTTTATGTTTGCTAAAGGGACAACAACCCTGCATCCCGAAAGAAGGAGACCAATTGTTTGAAATAGAATTGTTTATATGTATAAAAATGGATTTGGCATTAAATAACCTACAATGGTTGATATGCCATAAAACCAAACCAAAAGCAAATCAAACTTGGCTTCCTGTTCCTTCTGTTAGTAAGACTTAGAATAACACTTCTGCTGGCAAAAGGTTCTCTCCCCTTCCCCAAGAAAAAGGAAATGTTCCGGGTATGGTACTAAACTGCATCGGATTGGGAGGCTTCAGTATTAGAGATCTGAATAATATGGAATACACCTTCATTGGCATTTCTTCCAGGTGTTATATACTCACATAATAAATATTCTTATATACACATGTACATGTTCATGCAGCATCATAATGACACAATAAATAATCAAACAGACGCACAATGATAAAGTCGCAAGAACAAACGACGCACGCAGGAAAGAAGACGCAGGAAGACTTCTTTATAAAATATTTTACCTCTCATCTTTATTTGGAAGGTTTCGAAAAGGGTTACTGAAAGTTTGCGTGTGAGAGGTAACTGGGGACCGAACATTACTGAAATATTTTGACCCCGAAGTTGTGGCCGTCAGCGTTGTGTCTTTCTCGTTCTCCATGGTTGCTCAACCGGACCCTGGAGTAAACTCTTCTGTGTGCTGGCTTTCCCTACTACATCGCGTCTACTTCCGTCTTCCACTGTACTGCTTGCCCTCCTTCTCGCCTATCTCCCACTGTCCTCAATTCGTCGGCCTTATATTACCTTCAAACTCCCACGCAGTAATATAGACACGCCTCAACGCCTACGCAACCTCTTCCGATTTCCAGCGACCGGGATGTGTCACTTCCTTCCGGTGCACCACCTTGAATAGCATTTTTGGCCGGGTCAAAAAATCAAAACATAACACAGGTCCACTCTAATTTGGAGTGGTAAGACCTGTTATCTTATTTACCCAACCCCTCCGCTCGGGCAGGATATGACACAAGGTCAATTTTTATGCGGAGTTTAACAGAGTTTTCCTTCTCCTAGACTAGTTGCCTCACCACAGTTAAGGAACCTAGTCTGCCCTACTATTTTACCCATAGCTGGAGGGAGAATAATTGGATTCATACCTTCCCCAAGGGTATTAGTGCTATGTGAAATGCAATTAGTCTCGTCCAGGATTTGAACTCGTGTCGCCGTGTTCGTTTCCTACGACGATAACCATTACACCACGGGCACTTCTTAGATTGGTAAGACCTGTTATCTTCCTGTTTATGGGTCAAACAGAGGTGTTTGGGAATTATTTGTTTGGTCTGATTTCTTTTCATTTGGTTTTATGGCATATCAACAATTGTTGGGTATTTAATGCCAAATTCTGTTTTTGTTTAAACAGGGTGTGCCAAAATAGATGCAACCCATTTATGTGATAATGATTTAATACTGAGACAAGCGCAGTGGCTGTCATTTGGAACACGTCAAGTAAAAATGCACCCTATATGTATATGGTTTGTAAGCGAATAATTTGTAGGCAACTTTATTTTAAAACAAACCAGAGTTCATTTGTATACATACTGTTAAATGATTTCAAGTATTTTTATCAAAACACTAATAATTCTATTTGCACACAGTTAAATAGTTTCAGTTTTTGTTAATACAAATCATTCTATTTAGTATTAATCATTTGTTTGCACAGATGGTTTCAAGTATATTACATGATTGAATAGTTTCATTTGACCCATATTCAAGATTCTAACAGGTACTATCACTCCGGGTCAGAGTGAACCTGGGGTTAAAGGTGATGAAGTACTACTCCACACTTCCCGAACTCTAAGACAGGAGCCTCACCATCAGATGCACTTATTGGTTGTAATCTAACCCTGATAATTCTATTCAACATTTTTCATTTGTTTGCACACAGTTAAATGGTTTTAAGTATGGTTATCTAATACTAATAATTCAATTAAATATTTATTATTTGTTTGCCCACAGTTAATGATGGAATAATTTACTTTGACTTATCAATCGGACCCAAACAGCTACTACCACTTTGGGTCAATGTAGTGGTAATAAAGGGGTACTCCATATTACCCAAAGTTCCAGGACCGGAGCCTCACCATCCGATGCAGTTTAGGGTAATACCCAACACAATCCAACTAACAGGGCGCAAAAGAATCAGTGAAGTATCAAAGCAAATGTACCCTAATCATTTTTAAAATAAAAAAGATGGTTTTGGTGAGGTTAAAATTTTTCTTCTTTTCGGCTTCCAGGTTTATTTCTTAACAAAATACAGAAAAGCTATTATAAATGGAATATCAATTCCAATGATAACATCCACATCAACAATACTTAGCGTAACAAAAAGTCTTTTTAGTCAGAGTGAAAGTTTTCGTTCATATGTACATTTTCTTAAGTCGAGGAATTATATTGTGAATTGAATTACCACGACTAGAAAATACGTCGAACACCTACACGTGACGTACTGAAACAGTAGATAGCTGTTTCGCCCTTATTATGTCTCATCAGCAGTGTATACTCAGATCTCCCCTACTGGAGATCGAACCAGTGACCACAGAATGCAGAGCTGAAATTCTACCAATGAGCCATCGCACACAAATGACGCCAAATGAACTAGTCATGGTAATTGCGCGGCGAATTAACCTGAATGTGTCTTGCAAGTTACATCCGTACTCATTTAGAGAGGACACGGTCGGTCACCTCCAGGGCCACGTCTTCTCAGGAGGATTGGAAATGCACATCCGCATAATTATTATGATCTCAAGAGCAAGGATATAGATGTACATTTTCTTTTCTTCTTTTTTAAGTATATTATGAATTGAATTCCCACGACCAGAAAATCCGGCGAACACAGGCGAGCGACATACGGAAACAGTGGACAGCTGTTTCGACCTTATTAGGTCTCATCATCAGTGTATACCGTGATCTCCCCTGCTGATGAAACCTCATAAGGTAAAAACAGCTGTCTAGTATTTCCGTATGTCACGCGCAAATGTTCGCCGGATTTTCTTTTCGTTTATGATTTAATTTCGATTTTATTAATGAAAAATCTGTTACCATAGATATGATTTTAAATTTCAGGTATTGTATTTTAAATTAATTTTTTCATTAGCTTTCTTTCTTTTTGAAAATTTATATTCCTGAATAATCATTTTTCTTTTATTTTTTAAAGACATCTCACGAGGGGTACTTTTGAATTCAGGATTTTTATAATTTAAATTGTTTAAAGTTATTGTTTTAAATATTTTCATTCGTGAAAATATGATTAAATATATTGTTTGGTTTGTTGTTTTTCTTTTATGGCGTATCAACTTTCATTGCTCATCTAATGCCAAAGCTATCATTGAATAAGGAGAGTATTGATACTATTTAACCTATAGCTAGGGGGACAAGGGAATTTATACCTTTTTTTAAGGGTATCGGCACGACAGTGAACGCAGTAGTGTGAAAAAAATTCTACTCACTTACTACGATATCTTAGTCCAACAAGATAGCCTTTACGTCATGGGTAATCTCCCTTTATATGCATCGCTAACGACACAAAAAAAATCCGGATCTTTTCGGTCAGAGCTAAATCGCTCGTTCGTTTGAATGACCCTGATGTTTTGAACTGGTTGTAAGTGAACGACACATCACTAGTGGCCGTCATACCTAGTCAAGAATTCTGCTTGGTGGACGATATCTGGAAACTAGTCTAAATGGTCCAGCTATTTTTATTCTTCTGCTATAAAGGGAATTAAAAGTTCAAACAAGTAAATTTACCCCCTGTGTACCCCTCAGCCTTTATTCACCCTGCCAAAATATATATACACGCTTTAAAGAATCCCTAGTTAGATAAATCCAAGCAACTCCTAGTAATAACGTGGTGCATTCAATAAGTTTCCAGACTTTTTTGTACAGGCATTTAAAAATTGTCGTAGACTCTTGAAAATTCACTATGTTATTGCTATACATCTTTTGAGATGATGACCAATTTTTATGATTTCAGATTCAAATGAACAGCTACAGCACGAATTGGAACACACCCTACTAAAGCCTTATTGTCAAAGCAGGTGAATTTCGAAAATGCAATCTGGATGTGAGGACACTTCAGAAGAACGATATGCAATAAAATTGTGTTTTAAACTTGGAAAAAAATACCACAGAAACGTATGGAATGCTTCAGACTGCTTTTCGAGCATATTGCATGAATCGAGCATCAGTTTTTAAGTGGCATAAGAGATTCAAGAAAGGCAGGGAGTCTGTGAGGGATGATGAGAGGTGTGGGAAGAATAAGAAAGTCAATAGACCAGAGTTGATTGGCCAAAGGGTTAGGGTTAGGGTTACTATGTTGAGGTTTTAAGGGAGTTCAGTAAAGAGATTCCTTGGGAAGAGGCCAGCACTCTTCAAATCGGGTCAGTGACATTTCCACCAGGACAATCCACCAGTCCACAACTCCATCCTTGTCACAGACTATTTGACCAAGATGGGCATCAAGACACTTCCTCAGCCCTCCCCCCATAGTCCAGACCTTGCTCCCTGTGACTTTTGGTTATTCCCTAAGCTCAGAGGCTGTCGTTATGAGACAATTGAGGAGATGAAAGAGGCTGTGACGAAGGTCATTGACACCCTCACACAAGAGGACTTCCATGGGGCCTTGAAGAAGTTATTGGAACGGTACAAGTGCATTGCAGCTGGAGGAGATTACTTCGAAGGGGACTAGGGTTTCATGTGTGTACTATCAATAAAAGTGCCCATACGAAAAAAGTCAGGAAACTTATTTAATGATCCTCGTAAATATTTTTCCACCATAATCTCGATTCAGTATTGATATTATAACACCACCACGATGATGACAATGATGAATTTTGATTTTTGAGTTAACTTTTCCGAAAAGGTTTGCCTTCACCACGGCTTTTTGATTAGACTGGAAACTCTTCTACCCGACTGCAAGATACGATTATCATTCAATAATTTCTAATTGTCTAAAGACATATGATAACCAATTATGAAAGGGACGAAGCTTGGTGATTTTTATCATTAAGGGTTTTCAGACTATTGTCTTTATCTTAATTGTTATTTCCACAACGTTTCGGCCAATATGTCCTCCGACCTTCTTTAGGTGTTTGTCGAACTCGGGAACCTTCCCGGAACTTCGAACTAAATCCTTTATTGAATCCACGGGGGTCACCTCTTCTGATTCCGTTAGCCATAACCGGGTACAAGTGTTAAGTATTCCTGTAGATTGCAGGTTCAATCCTTCCTACAGGTGAGTAACAATACAGGAATACTTAACACTTGTACCCGGTTATGGCTAACGAAATCAGAAGAGGCGACCCCATAGATTAAATAAAGGATGTAGTTCGAAGTTCCGGGAAGGTTCCCGAGTTCGACAAACACCTGAAGAAGGCCGGAGGACATATCGGCCGAAATGTTGTGCAAATAACAATAAAGATGAAGACAATAGTCGGAAAACCCTTAATGATATGAAAGGGAATATTTTAAGAATTAAGTATTTAATGTTTAACAAAAAACATTTGAAGTAAGTGTTTAAAAATTCAAAAATATATCATATCTCTTAAGTTGGTTGTTAGTTGGTTGTGTTTTATGGCATTTTAACTCTAGTGGGTTATTTAATGCCAAATCCTGTTTATATATATATATATATATATACGTATGTATAATTCGCAAACGAAGAATTTCTTGGTAACATTTAAAGCAAGCCAGGGCTCATTTGTTTGCACGCAGTTAAATGGTTTCAAGGATTGATATCTAACATTAATAATTTTATATGCTCAAAATACAATTATTTCAAGTATTGCTATTTAAAACTAATTATTCTATTCAACATTACTCATTCGTTGGCATACAGTTAAATAGTTTCAAGTATTGCTATGTGACACTAACAATCAACATGTCATTTGCTTGCACACAGTTAAATGGTTAATCAGTTAAACCACAACAGGTCCTACCACTCTTCATATCTTTTAAGTAACGGGGACTGATAAAAACACAAACAAATAATAAATTGTGTTTTGAACAAATTTTGGACGAATTAAAAAAAAAGAGTCGGGGTATTGGCCTTTTACCAGCAGAATAGATTGATATAAGCACAAGTTGAAAATATGAGTGAAAATCTTCGTTCACAATTTGGTTGGATTAAAAATAAACAGTCAACTAGACTTCATCTTTCTGCAGCTATCAATTGAGACGCAAAATATTGAATATGGATAAAACTTATTAGATAAATAATAAATCAATAAAAAGGTTATCAGCATTCCTGTGTAGTTTTCATTATTTTATTTCTAGCGTTTTGTTAAATTCCAAGCGGTGCGACCAAATTCCAAGCGGTACTAACGCTGCCACAACTTGGAAGTATTCCCGTTTTGTAGCTTACTAGCGATATAGATCAATGAGAACTGAAATCCCTTTCTGCTTTGGGAGATGCAGGGACAAGAAAAGAATTTGTAGAAAAATGACACTGATTTTTAGACAAGCTAGAATGATTGGGATTCTGGAACGCGATCCGAGGACAACTTGAGACAAGACGAGAAAAACTAGTGAAAAGAAAATCTCGCCTGAACGGAAAGGTAACGAAGCAAATCGGCCCAGCCCTGACTGGAAATTATTCTCTGTCCATTCACAAGTGGACGATCAAAAGCAAGATGGTCTCCTGTCTATTGACGCGTGAACTGAAAAGTCGAACATTAAACACCGGCGTCAAATCATTCATCTATGACGAAATGCGACGCGTGACTTGGCCAGGAAGTTCGCTTTTATTAAGCGAATTCTATTATGCGAAGGCGTTAAAGGCTCACGGTAGATCCATTTTTGAAGTTTTCTCCTTGTTCAAATATCATCGGTCACTTCCGCTTCCTATGTTTATTATTGGCAGCTCATCGATAATCGATGACACCAATCAATAGTTAAGAGCGTTGTTTTTACAAAACCTTCACAAAGTCTTTATATCAAGAGTCTCTCTGAAAACTCTCCTTCCCTCACTCTCTGTACCCATTCCTCCCTCTCTCTCTCTCTCTCTAAGACACACACACACACACACACACAGAGTGGAGACGCTGCCGCCTGATGATTAAAATGTTTGAAAAATGGAAAAAATAACACAAAACTAACATCGCAAAACGAAAATTATTGTAGAAAACAATTTTCGGCATTTACTCAGCTGTGAACTACAGGGTGAAACGATAAAATAGTCGTCCTAAAGAAAATAACACACAGCTTTATCTTAAAACTTTTATTGAAAAAATCAATTCAGGTAACTTGATTATGTAGTAGAGCTGACATCTATTCAATGTAGCCGCCTTCAGCCTCAATCACCGCCTCGATACGGATCCGAAACCGGGAGCATGCCTTTTCCACAAGCACCGGCGGGAGGTCGGTGAATACTCGGTGAATGGCGGCGATCAGGCTGGCTTTGGTGTTGTGGGAGGTCATGTTGGTGATGTTCTCGACGTATGACCAAACGAAATAGTCCAGCAGGTTCAGGTCGGGGCAGGAGAGGGGCCTGACCGACTTGATTAGCCTGAGGTTCTTTGTCTTCTCAGTCAAGGTCTGGCTTGTCTGGCGCCTGTAGGACCTACACTTCAAGTCCTCCTTCACACATGCATTCACAGTTGTGTGTGAGACGCCTAAATCTCTGGCAATCTGCCGAATAGGCCGCTAGGGAGTTTCATCAATGATTGCCCGGACCTTTTCGATGAACTCCTTGGTCCGGGTCTTCCTGGCGGTGTCCTTCCGCTCCACCACCTCCAAAGGGTCGTCCGATGCGTTGAGCTGTGCCCTCAAGCGTTGAACCGTCCGGAATTGCATTTTGAGAGTGCTGGCAATGGTCCTGTTGTCATAACTTGGATCGGTAGAGAGCATGGGTTGTACAGCGGCGCATCTCCAATCTCGCTCGTTGAACATTGTGTCACTTTCAGACATGAGAGAAGGCTCCTATCGCTCTTGGGATTTGTACACAACTGGCCAACTAGTAGATAGTCTGCAACAAAAAAGAAATCCGGTTTTCATTAAACGGAAATGGAATCATGTCGTCTTTTCAAGGGCGACAATTTTATCGTTCCACCCTGTAGTTTTATTTTTAATCCTTTGTTTTACTTGTATGAGGAAAAGTTTTGAATAAGGTAAAAAAAAATATTGAATGCAAAAGCCCAGCCCTGACTGGAAATTATTGGAAGATGGGAATATGATGATTTGATTGATTGCGTCTAACGGCATGGCAACCCGTCTAGGGTTATTTTATGCCTAGAGGTTAGGGAATCATATTCATTGTACGTTTATTCCTGTCTGATATAAATAATTTGCCCTCAGATGTATAGTTTCAAGTATTCCGATCTAACATTAAAAAAATTGCTGCACAAGGTTTTATCGAAAAAATTCTAACTTCCAATAATTGGTGAACTTTTGGTAAATTTTAACAATTAGCTTTTTTTCCAACGAAAAATCATCTAATGAAATTTATTGTTTATTTTGCGTCATAAAATGGTACTTGATGCCGCCTTGCTTAACACAGGATTATAAGGTAAGGATCAAGGGTAAAGTGGAGCAATCCAGCGAATGGAGTAGCGCCCTCCCCGACACCTTGGTGTAGTAGCTATTGAAAAGGGAGCCTTCGGGCCTCTCTCGACTAAGGTCGCCAACTTATATATGTTGTGGTAGCATCCCAATTTTCCATACACTTCCAATAAAGATATTACATTAGACTGTAATCCATTCAGTGAGGAGGTAGCAAAATCTACATTGACGTCATTGTATTACTTGTTTAGATAACTTTTATACTTCTCTTTAAGTTCGTGTTTGTTTTATTTATTTTATGCCCTTTTCCGCGGACATAACAATTATATACGTATATTTAAAAATATGCTTTCGATTTTGACATACATCGCTAGATCTATTAGGCACAATTGAAGAGTTGTCTTTACATTATAATTTTCTTGATATTTCCTTCTTACTTATAGTCCGAAGAGTTTGATGATAGAACTAACTTTTCTGAAAATTTTTTTTTAAAACTTTTCTTCGTGTGGCTTTCCTTTCTATAAGAATTTTTTTAAGAATTCAAATTCAACTCTGAAGAGCAGATTCAAAAGTTAATAGATGTTTTTAGTAGTACAATTATATATATATATATATATATACATATGTATATATAAAATTATACTACCAAAAACATTTTATATGTATATATATTATAGATATATTATATACTGCGAATATCAATAGATCTAATAAAAGAAAATGGTTTCATATTAAAAAAAAGGTAAGAAGCAGAAATCCTGCAAAAACAATGACAGATGTAGTCTACGCAAAAGTACAAGCGCTTTTCGCAACTACACCTACCCAAGCCGAATCGCTGCTAAATAGCCTGGGTCAGACAGCAGGAAGCATTGGTCTCAACATGAAATAAGGAGCCATTTTCAATTTAAATGGCCAGCCTCTGAAATATGTACATCAGTTCATCGGTAGCAATATCTTGTCTACTGAAAACGGTGTCAACATTTGCATAGTGAAGGCGTAGACTCTTATTGCCCGGTTATCGATCAGATGGAAATCTGATTTATCTGATAAAATAAAACGGGATTTTTTCCAAGCAGAAGTTGTGACTGTACTACAGTATGGATGCACCATATGGACTTACAGGAAAAGGCTACATAGGAACTACACAAGAATGCTACATAGGAACTACACAAGAATGCTACATAGGAACTACACAAGAATGCTACATACTGTTTAGAAAAAAACAAATCAAGTTACAGCACCACACAAAACAGCAGGTGTACGACAACTTGCCTCCCATCTCATAAAACCATCCAAAAGACAGTGAAGAAAAACTCATTAGTGACGTTCTTTTATGGATTCCTGAATATGGGTGCGGCAATGTTGACCAACCAGTGTTGGCCCTGCGCTGATACTGGATGCAATCGGAGATGTATGGTCAGGTAGAGAGAGAGAGAGAGAGAGAGAAAGAGAGAAAGAGTCAGGGAATTCACTACTATCAGTATAACTTAATAATTGTGATAATGACAAGTGTATTAATAATATAGTTTGCTCTATTTATAAATGAAGAACGCTCAACATCGCTGGTAAAGCATATACATCTAAGAATAGCGCCGACAAAGAGTTAATCGTGCTGAACGTGACTGTCAGTTTCTCGCCTTCCAGACCATCGGACTAACTTACAGATTTCCCTAACTTTTTCTTTTCATTCGTCTCTATCATCCATCACTTCTGCCATGTCTTCTTGACGACATCCTGTGTTCGTACACAGCTGTTGAAGATAAGTTCTCGCTGGTTCAACACTAGCTCGTCTGTGTGAAGGGGTCCATAGGAGAACGTCGCTTATGAGTTCGTCCTTACCTCTCCAGCAGTGTCCTGCATGTCTTGTTCATATGCATATATATATATATATATATATATATATATATATATATATATATATATATACGAGGATCATTAAATAGGTTTCCAGACTTTTTTCGTATGGGCACTTTTATTGATAGTACACACAAAACTCTAGTCCCCTTCGAAGTAATCTTCTCTGGCTGCAATGTACTTGTACCGTTCCAACAACTTCCAGAACGCTCAATGGAAGTCCTCTTATGTGAGCGTGTCAATGACTTTTATCACAGCCTCTTTCATCTCCTCAATTGTCTTTTAACGACAGCCTCTGAGCTTAGGGAATAACCAAAAGTCACAGGGAGCAAGGTCTGGACAATAGGGACAGCGAGGAACTGTGTTGATGCCCATCTTGGTCAAATAGTCTGTGACAAGGATGGAGTTGTGGACTGGTGCATTGTCCTGGTGGAAATGTCACTGACCCGATTTGAAGCGTGCTGGCCTCTTCCCTAGGAGTCTCTGGCTGAACTCCCTTAAAACCTCAACATAGTAACCCTAACCCTAACCCTTTGGCCAATCAACTCTGGTGTATTGACTTCCTTACTCCTCTCACACCTCTCATCATCCCTCACAGACTACGTGCCTTCCTTGAATCTCTTATGCCACTTAAAAACTGATGCTCGAGTCATGCAAGATAGTCGAAAAGCAGTCTGAAGCATTCCATACGTTTCTGTGGCATTCTTTCCAAGTTTAAAACACAATTTGATTGCATATCTTTCTTCTAAAGTGTATTCACGTCCAGATTGCATTTTCGAAATTCACCTGCTGTGACAATCAGACTTTAGTAGGGTGTATTCCAATTCGTGCTGTAGCTGTTCATTTTAATCTGAAATCATAAAAATTGGTTATCATCTCAAAAGATGTATAGCAATAACATGCTGAATTTTCACGAGTCTACGATAATTTTAAATGCCTATACAAAAAAAAGTTCGGAAACTTATTGAAGGAACCACTTATATATATATATATATATATATATATATATATATATATATATATATATATATATATGTATGTATATATATATATATATATATATATTTCAACCTGGTACGAAATCTAAGAGAGAAAGATACTGTTTGAGAGGTAGATCCAGAAGTCGGGATGTCATGGATCGCCTTGATGCCTTTGTAGCACATTCAGAAAGGGACTGGGTGATTACCGTCTCTACTTATACGAACTAGGTGTACCTAGTTTTTAGAACTTACGAAGCAGATAAATTCTTCAATTCAAAAACCAATTCAAACTCTTGTTTCTCAATTAACTAATTCAGTACTTACAAGAATGTTTCTCGGAGTTACTTTTATTCCCTATTTTGAAATATGCTTAGAAATACGGTCTATAACATTTCAAACTCCCTATTTTTATAACAGAGAATAAGTAAATATTATTATATTATATGATAAAATATATTTATATATATAAACTGTGACTTGATGGTTTATATATTTATGAACACAGATTCGCACTTGATGTCCGGCCTTGAGTGTTGATTATGCCGGCCTTTGCTCCTGCGGACGTTTAGCTCTACACAAGCCCAATGGGAGGGGTGAGTTGGATGTGAAGATTAAAAGAGGACCCCAACATCTCCATCAATGCTGATAATCAAAGAGCAAAGGTAAGGGTCGCGCACTGTGGAGAGCTATCGGGCGATATGTTGGTTGAAGGGAAATGGGTCTTTCGGAGTCTTGCCGCCAACTGGTGAAAAGGTGCGAGGGTCCTGGTTGGGTGGGAGTTGGTGAGCCAAGGCTCGTGCATTGGTTTATTAGTCTAATTTAGATGAAAGGGCTTTCGAGTTGTCTTATATCCTTTTAGCAATGACTCGCCACTCTTGGCCGGGGTTGTAAGCGTGAGAACAGATATTTCGAATCGCCTTCATTTCTTCCTTATTTCCTTCCATATTTCCTTACTTTCTGCTTCTCTTTCAGGCATCTTACTTGCTTTCATCACAGTCTTCCTTTTTATATTTCACTCTTTTTCCCTTCGTCCGATCTATCTATCTATTTATCTATCTATCTATTTATCTATCTATCTCAGTCGGTTCATATCTGTGTATCCATCGATCTATGTCTCGGTCTGTTTATATGTATATATATATATATATATATAGAGAGAGAGAGAGATCTTATCTTGTCAAATAAATTTTCGCTTCATTGCAAATGTTAACTCTTAAGATTATTCTTTTCATAGTCTGTTATCATTTTCTTCTTATTCATGATTAAAATTCATGATTAATTGTGCTCTTGTAACTGGGGATTCTTCATCCAGTCATTATCTCCCGAGTTATTTAATAACTCTGTTAGCATAGTTGAGGGAACCGGCCTATTTTGGATCTGAGTCATATGCCCTACTGGATCGATGCACTAATTACCACAACATCGAAAATATAACATTTTGCTTTCGTAAAATGAAGATAGAAGAAACTAGGATTTATTTGCATTTGGGGAAAATACTGTCTGTTTTTCGTATAAAGTGTTTAAATTCTGTTCTACCATTTGATTAAATTGTTGTATGAAAAATTTATATTTGTAATGAATAAATTATCCTTTTTGTTAATTTTCTATCACTTCTTCCAGAATTTGATTTTGAAGTTGTATGCCTCTAATCTGAACACGAGAAAAGAAGGGATGCATTTATGTTTTTTGCATGATTTTAAGCACGGTCATAATGCCTCCCAAACAGCTAATAATATCAACAAAGCATTGGGGTAATGGATACTGTTATGATTGGACAATACGGTACTGATTTCAGAAGGTCTGCAGTGATGATATGAATCTAAAAAAGTCTAGCGGGTAAATGACGTCCATCAACAATTAACGACCAACTTTTATTGAACAAATGCCACGTCAAAGTGTCAGAGAAATGTTTCTAGCAATTGGTGTCAGCATTTCAACAATATCGGATCATCTCAAGAACACTGGTAAGGTGAAGAAACTCCATTAATGTGTTGTATAGCCATAAAGTGTGAATATACATCAAATATAATACTACTACTAATAATAATAATTATAATAAAGAATGTGAAAAGAAGCATAAGTACCTCGACCTTGCTAGAGAAGCAACAAACTGGGGAAAACGAACGTGACGATTGTACCAATTGTGATTGGTGCTTTTGGCACAATAACTGAAGGATTATTAAAAGGCCTGGAGGACTTGGAAGTTGGCGGACGGGTAGAGACTATCCAAATGACAGCATTATTGAGGACGGCCAGAATACTGAGAAGAGTCCAGGAGACTTGAAGAGACTTGTTGTCACTCAAACTCAATGAAAAACCATCAGCTAATACTGATGTGAAAAATTCTGAAGGAGTAAATAATAATAGTACAAATACAGTCGGTACGAACGAGTTAATTCGAGGAGGGAGACACAAATCATAAAAGCCTGTGCTAACAATACTATGCTGACCCTCCCACACACACAGCGCATCTTGTGGGGTTTAAAATCTCAATTTATCTCTGCCGGTCGAAATCCGAAAAATTCAACCGCTATCCTCTGGCTCGGCGTGGTAACACCTGATAGGGCCCTGTCTATGGGTTAAATAGAACTAACGGCATAAAATGAACAGTTTGATTAAACTGAATAGCTTGAAATAGAAATATTTTTGACAATTAAACTGTTACATTTAAACTACGTGCTTATGCTAAACTGAATTGTTTGAAATTGAACCGTTTTTGACATTGAAACTGAACTTACACTAAACTGAATTGTTATATATAAAACAGTTTTGACATTTTACTGTGTAAACAATATCTGTTCTTACAATAAATTGAATAAACCGATTTAGAACTGTTTGAATAAATTAAATAGTTTGAAATAGAAATGTTTTTGACAGTTAAACTGTGTAATCATGCTAAACGGAATTGTTTGAAAGAGAACTGATTATTTACATACAAATGGATTTGGCATTAAATAACCTACAAAGGTTGATATGCCATAAAACCCAACCAACCAACCAACCAACCAACCAACCGCTACCAACAACAGTTGACCTCAACTAAGTGTTTTTTTAAATCCTCAAATTCTCAGGAGATCTCTTCCGGGCATGACGTCATCCACACACTCAATTCAATCCAATAGCCGTCCAGCCCCATTTCCAGTCTGGGTAGGGGTTATTATAACAGATGATGATTGTCATATCCTGCACCATCTGACTATGCACCTGAACTAAGTGACACCTAGAAGTTCAAAGCTTTACCAAACTAAATAATAGGGGGGTGTCCTCGTGGTGTAATGGTTAAAGTGATGGACTGCGGAATCGTAGTACGCGAGTTCGTACTCCAGTCGCGCTATTGCGTTCACTTTCGGGCAAATACCCTTGGGAAAAGTATGAACCTCCTTATCCTCCCAGCTATGGGTAAAATAGTACCTCTACTGTTCTTCTAGGAGAATGGCTTTGGCATTAAATATCCTAAAAAGAGTTGATATGCCATTAAACAAAGAAACGGAAACGCAAACTAAATAATGAAATATAATTAACGAATAATGATTAATATAAATAATTCCTTAATAATATAACAAATGGGTTCCATATGAAATCAATGAAAATCAAAGAGCTCGATGTTTTGAAGTGTATGTATCTGTAGAACTTGAATGATCCATTTCTTAATTGAATCGAGACTTGTAACGAGAAAAGGATTCTTTTTGACAACTGTAAATGATCGGCTCAATAGTTTCATCATGGTGAAGCACCTAAATATTTTCCAAGTCCGAAATTGCATGAAAAGACGATCATGGTGACTGTATGCTTTTGCTATTGGCATTGTTCATTACAGCTTTTTGGAATTTAATCAGAGCCGACGTTTTACTGCCAGCCACTGGATGAGATGCATGTTCAGTTATGCAAAATGTGACTGGCACAATTTAATCAGAGAGGTCCATTTTTGCTTTGTGTCAATGTTCGGCCACATGTTCCCTTGATGACACTACAGAAGCTCACTGATTCGGAATATGATATTTTTCTACACCCATCATATTTTTCTGATCTCTCACCCACCAACTACTATTTTCTCAAGAATCTGGACACTTTATTACGCCTCCCCCCAAATTCCATTCTAAAAGAAAAGAAAAAGCTGCATTCAAAGATTTCTTGACATCAAAACCTATGGAGTTTTATATAAATCAACTTGTTAATCCATGGCAGAAATGTATAGGCATTCAAGGATCATATTTTGATTGATTAAAACATTGTTTAAATTCATTAATTCAGGAATTATTGATTATTCTAGAATCGAACATTGTTTTGCAAACAACTTTATATTTTGCAGCAAATTAAGTTGTTGTTGGCGACCGTAGTTGAGGGCGACCCGAAGGCTCCCTTTTCAATTGCTACTACACCGAAGTGTAGGGGAGGGCGCTACTCCTTTCCCTGGATTGCTCCACATTACCCTTGATACATACCTTGTAATGCTGAGCGTTGAGCAAGTAGGTATCAAGTGCTATTTTTAAAGTCTTTGGTATGACCCGACCTGGGATTGAACCCCGGTCTCCTGGATCATTGGCGAACACTCTACTCATTAGGCCAGCAAATTAAACTACAATAAAACTTAAATTAGAATAACATTTTTTTTCAAAGTAAGTTCAACTTTCATAATCTTTTTAGACATATATCTTTTATTTTAACAAATTGGCGGTCTGAATAGAAATGAGTTACTGTTATATACGCTTTTCGGGGACGGGCGTTGGCCCTACTCCTCCTGTAAAGGGGTCAAATTTTCTCCTGCCAACATAGCTCGCTTAACAAAAAAAGAGAAAACCTATTTGGCTCTGAGTCAATCTTTTCTGGATGAAAATGTTGATTGATTATTTCGATAACCATATTTACCAACCCTTCCGCTCGGGCAGGATATGACACAAGGTCAATTTTTTAAGCGAAGTTTAACAGGTTTGAGTTCAGAGTTTTCCTTCTCCTTGACTAGTGCTATGTGAAATGCAATCAGTTTCGTCCAGGATTTGAACGCGTGTCGCCGTATCCATTTCCTTCGACGATAACCTCTATATTTACCCAACCCCTCCGCTCGGGTAGGATATGACACAAGGTCAATTTTTGCCTCATCAAGACTGAAGAACCCATTCTGCCCAACTATTTACCCATAGCTGGAGGGAGAATAATTGGATTCATACCTTTCCCAAGGGTATTAGTGCTATGTGAAATGCAATCAGAGTCGTCCAGGATTTGAACTCGTGTCGCCGTGTCCATTTCCTACGACGATAACCATTATACCACGGGCACCTCCTTATTTCTATGTATAACAACGCACCTCTTCAAGTTATAAATATGACGCACCAAACAATAATAAAACTGATAGAGTATGTTCTTCCATATCAGATGTGTCTCGCCTTCAGAGCATTATTTTTGTTCTAAGCTGTGCGCCTTGTTTGGTTAGCAGTTTCAATGATTTGGAATTTAGGAAAAAAAGGTTTATAGAATTCATCGAATCAAACTCGAGATAAATTCTCATATTATGGAATATGCAATTTAGTTGGAAACTAGTTTAAAGACATAGAAAAGAAAAGACACATTGATGACTGAATAATGATGCTATGAATAGGATATGTTGTCAAAAAGTTGCAAAGGTCTTGAATCAACTCTTATAATTTTCTATCATATTTCTGTTTATTCATCAAATCTTATTTATAACTTTGAGAAGAATCATTAACACATCAGCCATTGTATCTTCTTATTTTTGGCGCTGTCAAGCCCGGGGAATTTACGGAATAAAAGGATTTTACAAAAGGTAAGAGGAAGAATTGTCGTGAAAGGTGCGATTGGCATTTTAGAACATGACTGCTATATTCGAAGTTGATCTTGTTTAAGGGAAGTTTGTTTGTTTTTATATAGAGAACTAAAAGAATTTTGAGCTTTTATTTGTTTTTTTTTTTTTTCTTCGTATAATATGGAGGTATTTTCAATTAGAATTTTTCTGTATTTAGTGGCTACGAAAACACTATATTACTCAGAGAAAAACTCCAAATCATTATAGTTCTAATATACAGTATAACAAACATTCCTTAAATAATATCCACTTCGAATATAGCAACCACATTCTAAAATAACAATCGCACATATCCCACCAATTCTTTCAATTACCTCTTGTAAAACTCTTTTCTTCCGTAAATATATATGACTCATCATTGTGTCATTGGGCCAGAAAGTACCTAGGAAACATACGGCACCTTCCTAAATTCATTCTCTCCAAAGTCAAACGACTCATACGAAGACTTGAACGGATCAAAGATAGTATTGGCAGACACAAAGTGTTTATTCTATTCTATTCTATTCTATTCTATTCAATCAAACATGTTTAGAAGAGAATGAGCTTCCTAGATATACATGTGTGTGCGTGAAAACCCAACCCAGAAAATGCAGCTCTTCATAGTGACATTTTTATCCGAGAAATACATTTACAATTCTCTTACCCGAGAAGTCGCAGTGGTGTGGTGTCTAATGTGTTAGATTTTGACTCCGCAGTAAGCAAGTTTTACTTTTGGACGAATACCCTTGGGAAAGAAACCGCTTTCCCTTCCAAGATTATGAGTTAAATAATTCCATGATGGCTTTTGCATTTATTAACCTACGAAGGTTGATCTGCCTTTAAATAAAGATACCAAACCAAACGAAATATTTCTGATGTTTTTTGCTATTAAACTTTCATTTACAAATTATCATATTTTATTAGTTCGTTTGTTTAATGGCATATCAACCTTCTTGGGTTATTTCATACCAATCTGTCTGTTACATAGCCAGATATGAATATGTGAAATAGACATACCCATACCGGTACGTAAAACGTTCATAATGTTCATAACGCACATATATAGATAACATAGGAATCCCGAAACACGAAAAACACTTGACGACTTCTTAGTTCAGGTATGAAACTTTTTATTACCTTTGAGTTAAAGGGTTTTTCGATTTAAGGAGAGAGATACACGATCCTTCTATGCTGACTTTTCCATCTGCCCCCCATCACGTGCGGCGCCCGTAGCGCACACATTCGTCCGGCCTCGTGCAGGTCTCAATCTCAACTAACTGACTTTTCTCAAATCTCCCCAAATCCTCCACGCACGCTTCCGGTGCATGACGTCATTCACATCCCCCGGTCCCAATTTTCTATCTGGGTTTTTTATTTTGACATATCTGAATGACACATCCTACTCGCGTGCGCGTGAACACCTGCGCTCATGTTGTACCTAACTAACCCATGTACTAAGCGAAAGGTTCTCAGCCTAACTAAACCCAAAGGCAAGATATATAAAACGAAATCCCTTGGCCATTATAATACACATCCTTGTTGAAGACAGTACTGGTACTATTTAACCGATAACTGGGAGAACAAGAGGGTTTAATAACTTTCCTAAGGGTATTTGTCCGAAAGTGGACGTAATACCGCAACTAGAGTTCGAACTCGCGTACTACGATTCAGCAGTTCAGCGCTTTAATCTTTGCATTACGAGGACCCCCCCCCAACTCATATTTTATTTAATTATTTCAAAGTTCATCCCATGATGTTTTTCGTAGTTACTTTTTTCAGATGAAGGTTTTAGTCGTTTTTCAGTGTGTTTAAGCCTTTTTCTGCTTCGCCGAGTTAAAACTTTAAGGCATTTAGATATCTCTGTGAGTTTTTTCTCCCACTAGACGACTTTTTTTCCCAGTCTATGAGATTCTTTTCTATCTAACCCGGTTGCCCTTTCGAGGTGATAATGCTCGAGTCTCACCCTCAAATGCCACGCCTTCGGCTTTTATTTCTAATTTTAAAATGTGCAATTCATCGGAACCCTTTTCCCCAACCCATCTTTAACCCACTGAGATGCCCGTGGTTTGAAAAAAAAGTTTCATGCAAAAAAAACCCAACCAAACAAAAAAAACAAAAAAAAAACAAACAAAAAAACAAAAACAAAAACGAAAAATATTTTCGTTCTTTCTTTCTTTCTTTCTTTCTTTCTTCACCTTCGTTTTTAAGCACGTTTCCTTCTTTCTTTTTTTCTTTCTTTCTTTACTCGCCTTTGTTTTTAATTACTTTTCTTTCTTTCTTTCTTTCTTTCTTTCTTTCTTTCTTTACTTGCCTTCGTTTTTAATTTCTTTCTTTCTTTACTTGCATTCGTTTTTAGTTTCTTTCTTTCTTTCTTTCTTACTTTTGCATTCTTCTTTTTTCTTACTTCTTCCTTCCTCACTTCGTTCTTTTCACCTTTTTTGCATTCGTTTCATCTTCCTTCTCTCTCATGCTCCATCGTTCTTTCTTTTTCATATTTCCCATCGTCCTTTTCTTCTTTTTTTCGTCATTCCTTTTTTTTTATACTATTCTTCCTTGATTCCATCGTTCTTACATTATTCAAACTTTCCAAATTTTTTCCATTTTCTGTTTCTTCCTTTTTTTCTTCTTACTTTCCTTCATATTTACTTACTCTTTTTCTACTTCCTCTTTCTTTCTCATTTTTTTCTTCAGGCTGGGGCTGTAGAATACACCGACTGCATTTCTACAGAGGGGTAAGACTCCCCCAAAGAGTGTCCTGGATATGTCACTAAACAATCTTATGGCGAGGCTCTAGTAGTGCTGAAGCTTTGGGGAATGCGGAGTATCCCTTCATTGCCATCACTCCTAGGTCCCATCTAGCCTGGAATGGTAGCATCTGATCGAGTCTTTTGTATAGGTCAAATAGAACTGTTTGACATTTAAACTGTATACTTTAACATTTAAACTGAGTGCAAACAAATGACTTATGCTAAATTAAATTGCTTGAAATAGAACTGTTTGATCATTTAACTGTGTCTAAACAAATGACTGATGTTTAATTGAATTTTTAGCAATACTTGGAGCCATTTAATTTTGTCGACATGTTGAAATGAATTGTTTGAAATAGAAGTGTTTAGGCTACTAAATAATTTGCAGAAAAGAATACTGATTTCAAATCGAAGTAGTTCATCCGTCCAAGTCTGAACAAGTCATTCACACACACACACACACACACACACACACACACACACACACATACATACATATATATATATATATATATGTATATATACGAGGATCATTAAATAAGTTTCCAGACTTTTTTCGTATGGGCACTTTTATTGATAGTACACACATGAAACTCTAGTCCCCTTCGAAGTAATCTCTTCCGGTTGCAATGCACTTTTTGTACCATTCCGACACCTTCTGGAAGGCCCCATGGAAGTGGACTGGTGCATTGTCCGGGTGGAAATGCCACTGACCCGATTTGAAGAGTGCTGGCCACTTCCCAAGGAGTTTCTTCCTGAACTCCCTTAAAACCTCAACATAGTAACCCTAACCCTTTGGCCAATCAACTCTGGTGTATTGACTTCCTTACTCCTCCACACCTCTCATCCTCCTCCACTGACTCCCTGGCTTCCTTGAATCTCTTATGCCACTTAAAAACTGATGCTCGATTCATGCAAGATAGTCGAAAAGCAGTCAGAAGCATTCCATACGTTTCTGTGTTATTTTTTCCAAGTTTAAAATACAATTTTATTGCATATCGTTCTTCTAAAGTGTCCTCACGTCCAGACTGCATTTTTGAAATTCACCAGCTGTGACAATCAGGTTTTTGTTGGATGTATTCCAATTGCTGCTGTAGCTGTTCATTTGAATCTAAACTCATAAAAATTGGTCAGTTATCTCATACGATATATAGCAATAAGATACTGAATTTTCAAGAGTCTACAACAATTTTAAATGCCTGTACAAAAAAGTCTGCAAACTTATCGTATCCACCACATATCTTAATATTTTCCGTATGTTGTATAGCCATATGTATTCATATTCAAATACAAAGGTGAAATCAGGGGGACTCTTTGTTGTTCAGGTACGAACTGTTGATTAACATTGGACTTTGGTTCTTCGACACAAAGGGAGAGACAATTCTTAAAAGTCTTTCTTATCATACTCTGCTAACAACACCCAAACGCTCGGCACATCTCGTGGAGTTTTAGATCTCAATTTCTCAACACCAAGGTCGGACCCAAACTTCTCACCATCATGGTCAGACCCCAACTTCAACTGTCTGTCTCAATAGTAGAAAACCCAACTCAACTTCCAACTGACTTTTTTTCAAAATCTTCAAATTCTCTGGACCATCTCTTCCGGGCATGACGTCATCCACACTCCAGCCCCATTTTCTATCTGGGGTTTATTATGACAATTGTGATTGTCATATCCTTTGCGTACGAGCGTAAAACTGTACCCAATATCTGTGCACCTGAACTAAGAGTTCAAAGCCCAACCAAACTGAATTATAAAACATAATTAATGAAAAATGATTAAAATAAAAACATCATTCCTTAATTATATAACACGTACACATGAGGCAGTTTATCTTTTCTTGCGACTTTGTAAATTAGTAGCCTTCTTTGCATTTTCTTAATATATAATTTAATGGCATTGTTACTATCACGAATAATTTTAGTGAAGGTGCCTCTTTAGATTTTTACCTTTGCTTGAATTTGTCTTCCTGCTGCTAATTCCTCTTCCCAGTTTTCAATATCTATCGAGATGAACTTTATGATTTCCCCGAATATCCAGAATATTTTCAAACATCTTATTATCTATGCCATAGCTTGAATTTTTATTTCTTTTCTTTGCCTCCTTTAAGAACAGTGATTGATAATTTAGATGCAATTCATTCAGCTATTTAGCTGACCATTTTTTAAACCATTTGTTGAGAAGAAGCACCTTTAATTAGTGCTACTAACGTATCCTGCAGAATCTCCTTGAAATAGAAACGGCAGATGGTTGCATGATGGAGATGTTGTCTATTTTCATTATCATTCTTGACACACATTTTCTAAAACAGTTATGAACCCTGTACAATCGTTCAAAACTCAATTGAACTTTTATGTAAATTCAGTCAAAACTCTGATTATCGTGTCTTTGTTTCTTTGGCCACGAACTTATCAGTCATCCGTGGTAACACTTCAGTTTAAAAAACAACAACATTGAAACTAATGGTCACTTAAGGCAACGTTTTGAATGATCGTTGAGCAGTCAATTAGATTTGAGAAATCTTTTTAAGACCCTCTTAACTCGTATTTCCTTCTCATACAGTCAATTGTGTGTGCAAACACACACACACACACACACGCACACACATACACACACAAAAAAAAAATAAAATATATATATATATGTGTGTATGTGTGTGTGCGCTTGCACCTTAAAAAGATGGCAAAATTTGACAAGCTATTTTCGGCTTACTTTTTTAAGCTTGGCGGACGGGTAGAGACTATCCAAACGACAGCATTGCTGAGAACGGCCAGAATCCTGAGACGAGTCCTGGAGACTTGAGGAGACTTGCTGTCATTCGAACTCTAGTGAAAAACCATCAGCTAACACTTATGTGAAAAACTCTAAAGGAGTAAATAATAATGATTATAATATCTCTTCTAATTGTAGTACAAAACAACGCCATAAGGACCAACAATGTTGAAGCGAAAATAGATAAGACGCATAGATAGAGATGAAATGATTAATCCCATGATAAGCAAATGCAGCAAACTAGCGCAAAAAATTCAAGACTAGACATGACTGGGTAGGAAAAGTGATCCACTGGGGCCAAGTGATAGTAAGAAAAATAAAGAGAACCTGCCAAATTGTGGGATTTGCCGTCCCAGCGGACAACAGAGTGAAAATCAAAGAAAACGAAAAGGGAGTCGATTACTTAGACCTTGCTTGAGAAATAAAAAATCGATGGAACATATCGGTGATACCAATTGCAAATAGCGAGCCCGGAACGATCCCTAAAGTCTTGATAAGAGGACTGGAAGAGATGGGAATCGAAAAACGAGCAGAGAACATCTACACTTTACTGAGATCAGGCAGAATACTGAGAAGAGTCCTGGAGACTTGAGGAGACTCCAGTGACAGACCACCAATTAAAACTAGTGTGAAAAACTATAATAATAATAATAAGTAGAAGAAGAAGGAATCAATACTATACAACACTGTTGAGATCTTTTCGAATATTTAGAAGAGTCCAAGGGAACAAAGAAAACTTCAGTGAAATGTAAGTAAATAAAGGCTCTCTTTTCAATAGCTACTACACCAACGTGTAAGGAAGGGCGCTACTCCTTTCACTGGATTGCTCCACTTTAACCTTGATCCATACCTTATAATGCTAAGTTTTAAGCAAGGAGGTATCAAATACTATTTTTTGAGTCTTTGGTACGACTCGATCAAGGATTGAACCCCCGTCTACCAGGCCTTTGGTGAACATTCTAACCGCTAGGCCAATGGACCCGTCAAAAGGGGAAAAATGCTAATATTAAATAATAATAATAATAATAATGATAATAATGCACAACCCAGCACCTGTCCTAGAAAATCACACGCACAAACTCCTATGGGACTTTGATATACAAACGGATCACCTAATCTCGGCCAGAAGACCAGACCTTATAATAATCAACAACAAAAAAAAAAAAGAAAATCTGCAAAATTGTCGACTTTGCTGTCCCAGCTGACTACAGAATAAAACTGAAAGAATGTGAAAAGAGAGATAAGTACCTTGACCTTGCTAGAGAATTGAAAAAACTATGGAATATGAAGGTGACAATTATATCAATTGTGATTGGTGCTTTTGGCACGGTAACTAAAGGATTATTAAAGGGCCTGGAAGATTTGGAAGTTGGCGGCCAAGTGGAGACCATCCAAACAACAAGATTATTGAAAACGGCCAGAATACTGAGAAGATTCCTAAAGACTTGAGGAGACTTGCTGTCACTCAATCTCCAGTGAAAGACCATCAGATGTCGCTGATGTGAAAAACTCTAATGAGTAATAATAATAAAAAGAAGAAGAAGACTTGCTGTCACTCAAACTCCAGTGAAGGACCATCTGCTAACGCTGATTTGAAGAACTCTAATGAGTAAATAATAATAATAATAATAATAATACCTGGACATTGCCACGAAAGAGAAACATTAAGAGAGAAACTGAATCTCTTCTAATAACAGAACAAAACAACGTCATTAGAACTAACTATGTTAAAGCCAAAATCGATAATGCGCAACAGAACAGTAACTGTAGATGATGTGTCGATAGAGACGATACCATTTATCATATAATAAGCGAATGTTGCAAACAAGCACAAAGTGAGTATAAGACACAACATGACTGGGTGGGAAAGGTGATCCACCAGGAATTGTGCAAGAAATTGAAATTTAACCATTCTACCAAATGGTATATGCACAAACCAGAATCCATCCAGGCGAACGAGACGTATAAGATTCTCTGGGATTGTAAGGTACCAACGGACCATTTAATGCCAGCCGGTAGGCAACGTCAGTGGATCACAGAATGAAAATAAAAGAAAGCACAAAGTGCGACAAGTACTTGGACCTTGCTTGAGAACGAAGGAAAGTGTGGAACATGAAGGTGAAGGTGATACCTATTGTAATTAGAGCACTTGGAACGGCTCCAAAGGCTTGGAAAGGCAACTCGAAGAGTTTGAAATTGGAGGAGGAATAAAGACAATCGAAACTACAGCGTCGCCAAGATCGGCCAGAATACTTAGAAGAGTCCTGGAGACTTGAGGAGACTTGCTGTCACTCAAACTCCCGTGAAAGACCCTCAGTTAACGCTTGTGTTAAAAATTTTCACAGGAGTAAAATAATAATAATAATAATAATATATAATGGATCGTGAGAGTGACGGCAATACCATCTGTAATCGGTGTACTCGGAACATTCCCCAAAGAATTGGTAAAGGGACTGGAAGACTTGGAAATTGAAGGACAAGTGGAGATCATCCAAAGTACAGCATTATTAATATCGGGCTACATATTGAGAAGCGTGTTGAAGACTTAAGGAGACTTGCTGTTACTCAGACACCAGTGAAAGACAATCAGCTACCGCTGATGTAAAAAATTCTCAAGGAGTGACATAATTGACATAATAACATATGTTACAAGATCTATAAAAAAAAAAATGAATGCTAAGTATCGGTGACAGCATTTGAAGATCTACGAGTAAGTCAACTGAGCTCAGTAACAGTCAGTTTCTATCCGATGCGGGCATTTAATGAAGATATATATATATATATATAGTCATCCACTGACAGACCTGTTTCGTACTATCAGAACTCTTCAGTGTGGCTAGACAGGCTAGATTCCCGAAGCTGGGATCGAAACCTGGCTGACTGAAACGCCAATCCAAGATTCTACCACTCAGCCACGAGTAAACCAACGCAAGCGAAGGAAATTTAAACGCTTATGTATCACATTTGTTTTTGTTTACATATATCCCCTGAACAGCTACCGAGAGCTCAATTCATTTGAAGAGCCTTGCTTTACGCTAATGGCAACCATTATATATATATATATATTGTCATCCACAGAGAGACTGTTTCATTGTATCAGTGTGACGCTCCAAGCCGGAATCGAAACCCAGTTAAGATGACCTCAGACTGATGACATACCCCTTGGCCAAGCCTGCGACTTTACGTCTGCTTGAGAATTAACGTATCCAATAATGTATCCAATTTCGTATGTTTACATTTTGCACTATCGGATACCGGAAATATTTTGAATATAGAATAAAAATAAAACGGACTGGGGTTCACATGATCGGTTTTAAGGTTAGCTTGAAGGACATAAGCTAATAAGGTTTGGTTTGCTTTAGTTTGATGACATATCAGCCACTATTGGTTATTTAATACCAAATCTAGTTTTTACATATATATTGAATATATGATTTACAAATACATTTTGTAGATACACACAGTTAAATCATCAAACAGTTCTATTTCTAACAATTCAATTTAGCATAAGTCAACATACGTTTCCAAGTATTGCTATATATCAAAAACAATTCATTTACACATCAGTCATTTGTTTAGATATAGTTAAATGATCAAAGGGTTCTATTTCAAACAATTCAATTTAGCATGAGTCATATATTTGCACTGATTTAAAATGTCAAACAGTTTTATCTGACCCATTGCAACCACTCCGGAAAAGAGTGAGCGATGAATGAGTACTCCGCATTCCCCAAAGCTCCAGTATTCCTGATTATTCAATATCATACAAGTACACACGTTGGGAAAGGGTCTTAACTCTCTGCAGAGATTCAGTCGATGCATCCTATAGCCCCAGCCGACTTGGCTGAGCTAATGAGGCTTTATTTCTCGTGATTTGTAGAGTGTAGAGTAATCTTGTATTGCTATCACTCCCAGGTCCACTTTACACCTGAAGTGGTTATATTTGTTCGGGCGTTTTCTATGACCATGGAATACATAAGCTGAAAATTTTGTGAGAATAAGGCCGAACTGTTTGGGAAGAAATATTTATGTATGGCAAATTTATCATGTCAGTAATAAAGAAAAAAAATTAGATCAGTCATCTTGCTTTGATTGTCACAATTAAATATAAGGCTTTCTTACTTTCTTCGTTTTGACATAAGTTTAAAAAGCGAAGAAAATATATTTAAAAAAACTGACTGCAGAAAAATTACACTGGAGAAAAAGAAAGTCAAGGAGAAAAGGAAGTAGTAGGAAAGAAAAAGAGACGATCAAAGTATACAGTAAAAGTGTGTGTGTGTGTGTGTGTGTGTGTGTGTGTGTGTGTGTGTGAGTGTGTGTGTGTGTGTGCGTATGTGTGTGTGTGTGTGTGCGCGCTCTCCGTTACCAGTATATTTTCATAACTTCTTTTGGAGTGTATCTTTTAAAACTTTAGGAAAAAAAATTTTCTTCGCAAAAACTAGTTAGTAAATAAATAATCACAAAGAAATATTGCTATTTGCCTCTCTCTCTCTCTCTCTCTCTCTCTCTCTCTCTCTCACACACACACACACACACACACTTTCTCTCTCTTTCTTTCTCTCTCTTTCTCACATACACATTCTCTCTCTCTCTCTTTCTCTCTTTCTAACGCACACATTCTCTCTCTCTCTCTATCTCTCTCTCTCTTGTTCCCTCTTTCTCTCTCTCTCTCTTTCTCACACACACTCTCTGACACACACTCTCTCTCTTTCTCTTTCTCTCACTTTCTTTCTCACACACATACTCGCTCTTTTTCTCTCTCTCTTTCTCACACACTCTCTCTCACACTCGCTCTCCTCTTTCTCTCCCTTTCTTTCTCACACACACACCCTGTCTTTCTCACTGATTCTCCCTCCCTCTCTCTCTCTCTCTCTCTCTCTCTCTCTCACTCACATACACACGCACGCACGCACACACTTTCTCTCTCTTTCTCTCACACATACACTCACACACACACACTCTTTCTTTCTCTCTCTTTCTCTCTGTCTTTCTCACATACAATCTCTCTCACACACACTCTCTCTCCATCTCTTTCTCTCCCTTACTTTCTCACATACAATCTCTCTCACACACACTCTCTCTCCATCTCTTTCTCTCCCTTACTTTCTCACATACACGCTCTCTCTTTCTCACTCATTCTCTCTCTCTCACAAACACACACACACTCTCTCTCTTTCTTTCTCTCTCCCTCTCTTTCACTCTCTCTCTCTCTCTCTCTCTCATACACAGACACTCCCCCCTCTATCTCACTCTCTCTATATATATTAGGATAACTAAGAGTGAACAAGACTCAGTTTCCCATCGAAGCAATTATCAAACCAAGTCAAAGTTCTCTCTGCATCTCAGCGATCCTAATTTAGATATGCGTGCTCAATTGTTAATACTGAGCACTCTATGAGTATAGCTATCAATATTATAATACACGTGTTTATAAGTTTCCTGGCATTTTTGTACAGGCATTTAAAATTGTTGTAGACTCTTGAAAATTCAGTATCTTATTGCTATACGTCTTATGAGATGACTGAGTAATTTTTATGATTTCAGCTTCGAATGAACAGCTGCAGCAGCAATTGGAATACACCCTACTAAAGCCTGATTGTCACAGCTGCTGAATTTCAAAAATGCAATCTGGACATGAGGACACTTCAGAAGAACGATATGAAATAAAATTGTGCTTTAAACTTGGAAAAATTGCCACAGAAACGTATGGAAGGCTTCGGACTGCTTTTCGACCATCTTGCATGAATCGGAGGATTGGGAGGAGGCCAGCACTCTTCAAATAGGGTCAGCGGCATTTCCACCAGGACAATACACCAGTCAACAACTTCACCCTTGTCACAGACTATTTGACCAAGATGGGCATCAAGACAGTTCCTCACCCCCTGTAGTCCAGACCTTGCTCGCTGTGACTTTTGGTTATTCACTAAGCTCAGAGGCTGTCGTTATGAGACAATTGAGGAGATAAAAGAGGCTGTGACGAAGGTTATTGACACGCTCACACAAGAGGATTTCCATGGGGCCCTCCTGAAGTTGTTGGAACGGTACAATAAGTGCATTGCAGCCGGAGGAGATTACTTGGAAGGGGAACTAGAGTTTCATGTGTTTACTATCAATAGAAGTGCCCATACGAAAAAAGTCTGAAAACCTATTTAATGATCCTCGTATAGTGGTTACCACCGTAGGAAATGAAGTCGGCAACTCAAATTCAGATCCAGGACAAGGCTGTTTGCAATACACATAGCGTTGATTCTCATGGAAAAGTAGGAATTCAACTATTCTCCTTTCAGCCATGCTTAAATAGTAGGGCAGACAAGACTCTTTACCTTTAATATGGCAACTGGTCAAGAAGAAGGAACACTCTGAATTCAAATTTATTAGACTCCATGTATAAGAGTTGGGTAAATATATATTATCATTATTTTACTCTTTACGATTTTTTCACACTAACGTTAGCTAGGGAGCTTTCACGGGAGACTGAGGGACAGCAAGTCTCAAGAAGTCACCAGGACTCTCCACAGTATTCTGGCCTATCTCAACAATGCTGTAGTTTGAATGATCTCGATTCTTTCTCCGATTTCGAACTGTTCCAATCCTCTTTGCAATCCTTCGAGGACCATTTCAAATAGTATCACAGTAACCCTCATGCATCTCAACTTCTTTTTTTTTTAATTCGCTGGCAAGATCCCACAGTTGTTTATCGTTTCGTTTTCTTTTATTTTCACTCTGTTGTCGGCTGGAACAAGCTCTCTCTTTTTTATTAATTAGCACTAGGACTGGTCTTCTGGCTGGCATTAGGAGATCCGTTTGTACCTCAAGAACCCAGAGATTTTTATGCGTCTAACTTTCTTGGGCGGACTTTAGTTTATGCATATACCATTTGGGGAAAATTTAATCTTTTGCACAATTCCCCGTGATCACCATTCCCACTCAATCATGTCTAGTCTCGTACATTTTCTGTGCTATTTTACTGCTTTCGCTTACGATATGATTACATCTATTGAAAAAAATTCTGAAAAAAACTTTTCTTTTTTTCAAAAAAATTGCCCTTATTCATTAAATGATACTTATATGTATGTGTGTGTGTGTGTGTGTACGCGCGCATGTGCGGCCTGATTTATGGCTATTGACTGAATTTTGAATTAAAATTTTTTCTGCGTAACTTTTGATCAATGGGATGTTAGTATTCAGCTGTATTACGTGCATCGACAAAGAAGGAAGTGAGAGACAGAAATCTTTAAAATATTTTACCATTCTCTTATGCACATCACTATAGTTATCAGGCAATACACTTGACCCGACTCCTTTTAGTCGAACAGAGTAGATGCTGTCTAAGGTGTGGTGAGGGTGCTGTTTCCTAGACTGGACACGATTAATTTAGCTTCCATTCAAAGCGAAAGAATTAGGAAATCATGCAAAATGCCACCCTGCATTGGAGAATGCTGACAGGGATAGACAATAATGTCCCTGCTCTATTGTTCGCTGTTGCGTGTTTGTGTCACGTCTAACTCACGCAGTGTACGGCTGGATAAGCAACAAGTTTCGTAAACTTGTTTGAAGGACTAATTTTGTGATCTTGCCTGACTTAACAAACAGTGGTGTATGAATATCTAGTCGTGAGCTAATAGGAAAACAACAACAGGAATATACCATCTCCGTGGTGACGGGCGACTGTTTCGGGAAAACACACGCATTGTCTCTGACGGTGAGCTAAACACTTTTCGAATATTAAAACTCAGAAGGAAAGTTAGGGTTCGTGAACTGGTTTATTAGTCGCCAGGTAAGGATAAAACTGAATAAGTACAAAATGCTGTTTGATAAGCGTGTGGGTAGAACAATAGCAGAAACGTTAATAGTGACTTGAAGCCTAATATCAAGCTGAGGAGCCTGAGGTTTAAATAAACTCATAGTAGCGGATAGTTCTTTGATAAAAGGGAGTTATTCAAGTAAAAACAACGCTAGGGAGTGAAAAATTGAATTAATTTCTCGTAAGAGTCAAATCAACAAAGTGAAGCGAAATTAAGGCTAATTCGTGCTAAAAAGGAATTGCTATATAATCAAGGGATGATTTTTTATAGTAATCACTTTTCTTTAATTATATTTTATCATTCAGTTTGGTTGGGCTTTGAACTATTCGGGTAATGAGTTCAGGTGCATGGTCGATGGTGTAGTTTACGCTCGTGCGCAAAAGATATAACAATCACCATTTTCATAATAAACCCCTAGACAGGAAATGGACTGGAGTGTGGATGACATCATGCCCGGAAGAGATGGTCCTGAGAATTTGAGGATTTTGAAAAAGAATCAGTTGGGAGATGAGATTGGACCATGGAGACAGACAGTTGAGTTTCTGCCATTGAATTGAGAGTTGGATTTTGGCCGTTGAAGATGTTGGGATTTTCGGATCCCTTCCGACAGAGATCTTAAACACCACAAAATGTGCCGCGCCTGGGGATAAGGTTGGCATTGTAAGAATCGTGTCTCTCTCCTCGTGTCGAAGTACTGAAGTCAGAAGTTAATAAAACCGTTTGTACCTGAACAACAGAGCCCCCGCTTGTGTATTTGTATTGTGTGGTTTGTATATGCATACGTGTTGTATACAATAGAATGTTAGTGAATCAAGAACACTAATGGTAGATACAACAATATTTCAAATAAGTATATTAGTTCTTCAACTGTTCTATGATTCAAGAGGAGGAAGGCAATATCTGTTATTGACGATGCTCGAAATAGAGGACTATACCAGGAAGGATCAAGATTAGCGAATCCCTGGTCCCTTTCTTCAATAAGGGGATACACGAGTTGTTAGAGCTCATCTGTTAAGGCAAAATTAAATAATTCCAAATATTCCTAACACTAATAAAGTAAAGTTAGCACTCGTAGTCGAGGGTGACCCGAAGGCTCCCTTTTCGATAGCTACTACACCAAGGTGTAGGGGAGGGTGCTACTCCTTTCGCTGAATTGCTCCACTTCACCTTATAATGCTGAGTGTTAAGCAAGATAGCATCAAGTACTAATTTTTTAATCTTTGGTATGACTCGACCCGGGATTGAACCTAGGTCTCCCGGGCTATTGGCTAACACTCTAACCATTATGCCAATGTCAGGTTTTGCACAGAGTCGAATGTTTTCAACTACTGTTCTCTAACATTAATAATCAGACTGTTTATGGGGTATAGTAATTTACTAAGCGTTTTGCTTAGATGTGGTAAAAGGCCGGATGAATGGGGCACCCAGTGAGACTCGAAATCACTCTTGCAGGTTTATAAGGTATAATAATTTACGAAGCTCTTTGATTCGATGTGGGACGAGGCCGAATGAATGGGGCACCCAATGAGACTTGAAATCACTCTTGCAGGTTGGAGAGGTATAGTAATTTACGAAGCTCTTTGCTTCGATGTGCCACAAGGCCGAATGAATGGGGCACCCAATGAGACTCGAACGTACTCTTGCAGGTTTACGAAATATAGTAATTTACAAAGCTCTTTGCTTCGATGTGGCACAAGGCCGAATGAATGGGGCACCCAATGAAACTTGAAATCACTCTTGCAGGTTTACGAGGTATAGTAATTTACAAAGCTCTTTGCTTCGATGTGTCACAAGGCCGAATGAATAAGGCACCCAATGAGACTCGAAATCACTCTTGCAGGTTGGAGAGGTGTAGAAATTTACGGAGCTCTTTGCTTCGATGTGGCACTAGGCCGAATGAATGGGGCACCCAATGAGACTCGAAATCACTCTTCCAGTTTTACGAAGTATAGTATTTTATGAAGCTCTTTGCTTCGCAGTGAAATTGGCTTATCAGAGGACGAGGACCAAAGGTATTCAAGATATGTTGCAATTTGCCTCTGATACAAAAGTTCAGTTTCAAGATGATACTTTTAAGTATCGGTCTCCAGTTGTTGGGTCGCACTTCGGCCGGACATTTTTAATCTTGGCACGGATTTGGCCGGGTGTGCCTCGGCACTGGTTATTTCCTTCGGCCCCAGGGGGCCATCCCCCCAGACTTTACCCCATTCGGGGGTTGGGTTTATTGCCCGGCGCCCCTAATAAGGAGAATGCCGACGAAGCCGTAGGTATTTTTGGCAATGCCGGGCGCGTGTGGGCTTTGCCCTGCGACCGGACCCACTTAAAAAAAGCCTTGTGCCATATTCGTCCGGTGGTGGGACGGGTGATAAATCCCTAAAAGTACAGTTTCAAGACATATTTTGTATTTCGAACACGGCAGTCTCTGAACGTAAGACGAAAATGACTGCCCGAATTCTAATACTATTCAATATTAATTATTTGTTTGCACACGGTTAAATGGTTTCAAGTATTGCTATGTGAAATTATTAATTCTATTTATCAGGTATTCCCATCTAATCCGAGCAATTTTCACAAAGCTATATTATTGTTTATTGCGAACACAAATAATTTTGTATGGTTTGAAGTATTGCTATTTAACACTAATAGTTCTATTGAATATCAATTTTTTGTTGGTACACAATTAAATAGTTTCAAGTATTATTATCTAATACCAATAATTCTATTTGCACAGAGTTTAAATGATTTCTAGTATTAGTAACACTAATAATTCTATTTGAAATTAATCATTTGTTTGCACACAGTTACATGGTTTCAAATATTGTTATTCATATTTACCAACCCCTCCGCTCGGGCAGGATATGACACAAGGTCAATTTTTAAGCGGAGTTTAACAGGTTTGAGTTCAGAGTTTTCCTTCTCCTAGACTAGTTGCCTAACCAAGACTGAAGAAACTAGTCTACCCTACTATTTACCCATAGCTGGAGGGAGAATAATTGGATTCATACCTTTCCCAAGGGTATTAGTGCTATGTAATCAGTCAGGTCCAGGATTTGAACTCGTGTCGCCGTGTCCATATCCTGCGACGATAACCATTACACCACAGGCACAGTAGTAAAGTTGGCGGCCGTAGTCCGGGTGACCCGAAGGCTCCATTTTCAATAGCTACTACATCGAGGTGTAGAGGAGGGCGCTACTCCTTTCTATGCATTGCTCCACTTTACCCTTGATACGTACCTTATAATGCTGAGTTCTAAGTAAAGAAGTATCAAGTACCATTTTTTGAGTCTTTGGTATGGCTCGACCTAAGATTGAACCCCGGTCTCTGGGCTATCTATCGAGTATGTAGAAACAATAGCAAACAAATTATTTTTAACTCATTTAAAGATGAAATTATGTAAAACATATTTTATATATGTACATCTATTCTAATGTGTGCAAACAAATAAGTTGGCGACCGTAGTCGAGGGCGACCAGAAGGCTCCCTTTCGAATAGCTACTACACCAAGGTGTAGGGGAGGGCACGACTCTTTTCCCTGGATTGTTCCACCTTACCCTTGATACGTACCTTATAATACTGAATTTTAAGCAAAGAGGTATCAAGTACCATTTTTTGAGTCTTTGTTATAGCTCGACATGGGATTGAACCCCGGTTTACCGGGCTATTGGTGAACTCTCAAACCATTATGCAAAAATTCTATCTATCGAGTATTCCTATGTAATATAGATAATTTGTCCATCCCAGTATAGTTTGAAAGAAGTAGTTATAACCAATCGTTGTAAATGATTGAACAGTCCTATTTGATCCATATACGGGACCCTAACATGTACTCCCCAACTCGCGTTTGAATGGACTTGGGCGTAATTGCCATAAAGAGGTACTCCCCAATACCCCCAAAACTCTAGGACTAGAGCCTCAGCATCAAAAACAGTTTCGTGTCATACCCGGGATTGCTCAGTCGGCTACGGCTACAGTATACACCGACTGCTTCTGTGCCGAGGAATAAAACTCACCCAATGAATGACCTGATATATATGACACTAAACAATTTGACGGTGAAGCTTCAGTAATGCAAGAGCTTTGGGTTATACAGTGAACCCCTTCATTGCTATCATTCCAGGTCCGGAGTGGTGGCACCTGATAGAGTTCTCTCAATGGGTCAAATAGAAGTGTTTGACATTTAAACTGTGTACTTATGCTTAACTGAATTGTTTGAAATAGATCTGTTTTACATTTGACTGTGTATGAACAAAAAAACTGAGCACTCATGCTAAACTGAATTGCTTGAAATAGAACCGTTTGATCTTTTAACTGTGTTTAAACGAATGACTGAATTTTAATTGAATTGTTAGTGATACATAGCAATCATCATCATCATCATCATCATATCGCGCTGGTAGCACGGATATCCCTGACCCTCTCTCGCCACTCCTCCCTATCGTTCATCGCCCTAGGTAGGTCTTCAGGACAACATCCTGTATCCTCACATAGCTGCTGAATGTACGTTCGAGCTGGTCGTCCTGCTTTTGCGCGGCCATGTGTGGTGATCCATAAGAGTACATCGCTTATGAGTTCATCTCTGCTTCTCCAGCAGTGTCCTGCATGTCTGGTTCGTCTAACTTGAATAGTTTTCGTGATAGGGGGCAGGTGGCCGTACAGTTAGTGTCTTGTGGGGTGTTGCTGCCAGGAATTGTTCAGGATTGCACGCAGCATTCTTGTGTAATTGCCATCTAGCTTCTTCTCCAGCCGTTTTGTTAGCGTCCATGTAGTGCATCCATATAGCAGTATCGATGTGACCGCTGCCTGGAAGAAACTGCGTTTCATTTTATCGGTTAGGTCTGATTTCCATATAATCGATAGCTGTCCATGCTTTCGTTAACCTCGTTTCGATGTCCTTTTCGGTTGATTCGACGCTGCTTCCTAGGTACGTGAATTTGTCTACTAGTTTAAGTGGGGTTCCTTCTAGAGTGGAGATGTCCCCCGTTTGGTTATAGCACATATATTCCGTTTTGTGTGCATTAACATAGAGGCCTATGCTTGCTGCTGCTCGTTCCAAACTATGCAGAAGTGTTTCGGCTTGGTCAGGTGTATTTGCCAGTATCGCTATGTCATCGGCGTAGTCGGCATCGGTAATTGTTGTTGCGGGGTATCTTCTGCTTCTTTTCTTCGTCAGCTCGAAGCCATTCTTTTTGATTTTGTCAATCGATGTTCTAAGTACGTAGTCTAGACAAATGATAAAGAGGTACGGGGCCAGCGTGTCCCCTTGTAGTACTCCTGCTACAATGTCAAAGTATTCTGTGTCTCCATCCGGTGATCGTACTTTTACTTTAGTGTTTCTATAGAGAATCGTTATTGCCGCTACGGTTTCTTTAGGTATGCCGTACGCTAGTAGGATTTGTTCCATCTTTCCTCTGTGCATGGAGTCGAAAGCCTTGGTAAAGTCGACAAATATTAACGTCGCTTGTAGGTTCTTTGTCCGTACACCTTCAAGGATTCTGCGGATGGTTAATATTTGTGAGGTCGTGGATCTATTTCTTCGGAAGCCATTTTGGTTTTTTCTAAGTATGTTGTCGATTTTGGGTTCTATTCAGTTTCGTAGTAGGGCATTGTAGATTTTGGCAGCTATGGATGTAAGTGTTATGCCTCGGTAGTTTTTGGCTAATCCGAGGTCCCCCTTTTTAGGGAAGGGGAGTATGCATCCCTTCATCCACCTATCTATCGGATTTTGATTGTATACTGCGTTGCAGTGTCGGAGCAGTATGTCGTCGAATTGTCTGGTCTTCCATACTTCCGGGGGAATTTCGTCCAGCCCTGCAGCTTTCCTATTTTTAATTTTTCTGAGAACCGAGTCGAGTTCTTCTTGTGTGAACGGTCCTAGTTTAATGTCTAATTGTTTGCTAATTATTCTGGTGATTGGTTCATGCGTTATTTTTGGTGGGTTTCCAAGTAAGTTTTCGAAGTGCTGTTTCCACAGTTTTATTCTTTCTTGTTGGTTTGCTGCTTTAAGTTTTGCTTTGGCTGTGCTCTTTCTTCTGCTCACTTCGTTTATTGTTTGCCAGGCTATTCTAGATTGTCTATCTTCCACCGAGTCTCTAATCTTATCGATCTGATTTTGAATGTATTCTGTCTGTTCCTTTATGCCTGCTAATTGATATTGTGCCGTTTTTAGTTTTAAGGCATTTGTGTTTGTTGGTTTTTTTCGATAGTTTTTGGAGGCTGTTTTCACTAGTGCACGTTTTTCTCTCACCGCTAAAGTTTCCCATGGGACTCTATATTTAGTTTTAATTTTTGTTGGAATGTATTTTGCTGCTGCCTCGAGGTGTGCATTGACGAAATTTTCGTATTCGTCGTTTGGGGTACTTTTTTCCGTCTTTTCTTGTAGTGTTTCGAATCTGTTTCTTAATTCTAATACGTATTTATCTCTTATATCTTTGTTGTTTAATAGGGCCCAGTCATAGTGTTTGGTGGTCGCTGTTCGTTTGGCGTTTTTTCGTAGGCTTAACCGTATTTTCGCCGTGACTATTCGGTGATCGGTGGACACACCCTCAAAAGAGGAGTATGCCTCGCAATTCAGTGCACTATTTTTCCATTTCTTGTTTATAAGGACGTAGTCTATCTGAGCTTTAGTATTGTTTGCGTACGTGTATGTCCATAGTTTGCCCTCTCTTTTTTGGTAGTTTGTATTGAGGCATGCTAATCTATTTTCTATCATGAAATCTGTTAGATGTTGCCCATTCCTATTTGACGTGTTGTGGAGGCTGTATTTGTTGTTTCCGTTTTTCCCAATTTGGGCATTCATGTCTCCGCCAATGACTAACATGTGTTTCGGGATGCTACGCACTAATGAGGATAACTCATCGTAGAAGGTGACTAGTTCAGCTTCTTCACTAACATTGGTGGGGCTGTAGCATGAGATGATTGTTGCTCTGGAGTTTCCGTTAAATGTAGCTGCCATCATTCTAGGTTGTATTTTCTCAACGCTATTAAGCGTTTTTAATGCTCTAGGTCCTATAAGTAATCCTACCCCTCCTACTGCGGCGTTGACAGAGTTTTTCCATGCGGATACTGTGGCGAGCGACCAGCCATTGCCAGTTTCGTGATATTTGATATCTTCGGTGTGCGTGTATCTGTGTTTTTGTATGCATATTATGTCTATCTTATGTTCTTCGGCCGATGCGATTAGCTCTGGGAGTTGTCCTATTCTATTTAAGGTTCTTACCTTAAATGTGGCTATTTGTAGTGTTTGCTTGCATTTTAGTAGTTTTGATTGTTTGAGCTCTGTAGCTGATTTTTCGAACACTGAGGCCAGGGCTCCAACCTCAGCAGGACGCGCCCCTTTTTTACCCGCGCGAAGAGCGATGCAGTTTGTGTATGTGGTTTGAGTGTGGGTCATAGTTATCTTTCGATGGCTGTTTTATTCTCTTCTATAGAAGCCACTCTTATTGAGGAGCAGCAGTAGTTCCCCGATCGAATTAACGATCCTGAGCGTAGAGTCGTCAAACTCACGTCCAGGACCCGTTTAGGTATTGAGTTTGGTCGTCCATGGGTTTATTCAAATACCTTTACGTACATCATGCTGCTTCCCATGTGTACGCAAAAAAAAAAAAAGGTGGGGGTAATTTTGGTTTAAGTTTTAAGTTTTAACTTAAGTCCAAGATTAAGGTACTTTCGTATGACTTTCACTGGTACTGACTTTTGCTTTTTTTTTTTTTTTTTGCTGTATTGGGACTTTTCCTAGGCTTTTTATTTATTTATCTTTTTTTTTTACTACAGTTGGGAACCTAGCAGGCTTCAGGAATTATAGAGCTTAAAAAAAAATAAAAAAAAAATTTTTTTTTTTTTATCTTTCTCTTGGGGGCGGGCTGTGGTAGCATTAGGTGTTTTAGGCTTTTTCTTTTTCTTCTAAACTACTGTTAGGGCTTTCTTTACGAATTTTTAAATTATATTATAGAAGAGATTCAAAAACATTCTGCCTTGTTCGCTGACATTTGGAAAGACTAACATCAATTTGGCTTTATAGTAGAGTAAGCGTGTCTTTACATTTAAAACGCATAGTTTAAGCATTATTTCACAAACAAAATACAGCGTAACATTTTGTAAAATTCAGCATTTTAAATTGATTGGACTTAAAGACATACTGACCAATATTGATATATTTCTTCCAGTTGGCTCCTGAGTTCAAATGCGTCTTCTTAGTTTTGACTTTTATTTACTACTGAAATTTTAGGTAGCTTTGGAGGCGGTCTACTGGGGGGGGGATTCATTTCATTTTTTTTTCTTTTCTTTTTTTTCTTTTTCCCTTTCTCTTGGGGGGCGGCTGTGGTAGCATTAGGTGTTTTAGGCTTTTTCTTTTTCTTCTAAACTACTGTTAGGGCTTTAAAATACATAGCAATACTTGAAAGTATTTACCTGTTTGCAAACAAATGATAAATAGTAAATAGAATTATTAGTATTAGAAATAAGTGAAACCATTTAACTGTGTGAAAATGTGTTTAGAAATCATATATTTAATATATAACTATAAAAAGGATTTGGCATTAAACAGTTTACAACGGTTGATATGTCATAAAAACCAAATCAAGCGGGGGGTGTCTTCGTGCTGTAATGGTTAAAGCGATGGACTGCGGAATCGTAGTAAGCGAGTTCGTACTCCAGTCGCGCTATTACGTTCACTTTCGGGCAAATACCCTTGGGAAAAGTATAAACCCTCTTATCTTCCCAGCTATGGGTTAAATAGTACCACTACTGTTCTTCAAGGAGAATACTTTTATCATTAAATAACCTACAAAAGTTGATATGCCTTTAAACAAAGAAATCGAACCAAATCATACCCAGGACACTCATTGCGGAACGGGCGTCTTACCCCTCGACAAAGGTCCAGTTGGTGTATTCAGATGGCACCGATTAAATTGGTTGAACTATGGTTGCACCCGAGTTTTCTGTAATTATTATTTTGTCTGTCGTAGCGTCCCATCTGCAATATTCCATTGTATGTGGCTAATTTCGATGTTCTATAAATTCGCTCCAACACATTCATCGTATTCTTTTTGGAAGCCGTATGTCTGTGCGGCATAGTCTGGAGCAGGCAAAAAAAAGACATTGGTCTCTTCGTAAAACAGAGTATATCCTATTTACCCCCCCCCTCCGCTCGGGTAGGATATGATACAAGGTCAATTTTTAAGCGGAGTTTAACAGGTTTGAATTCAGAGTTTTCCTTCTCCTAGACAAGTTGCCTCATCAAAGCTGAAGAACCTAGTCTACCCTACTATTTACCCATAGCTGGAGGGATAATAATTGGATTCATACCTTTCCCAAGGGTATTAGTGCTATGTGAAATGCAATCAGACTCGTCCAGGATTTGAACTCGTGTCGCCGTGTTCATTTCCAACGACGACAACCATTACACCACAGAGTATATGCGTTTATATCAATATGGTGCCATCTTCTCATTAAATAATAATCTTCTGAAATTAGTAAATATTCATATACTTCGGTGGTAATATCTCATCTACTGAAAATTATTTCAACATACGCATTGGTAAAACATGAACTGCTGTTGACAGATAAACGACCTTATAGAAATGATAAAATAAAACGAAAATTCTTAGATATAGCCGTGTCAATACTACGGTATGGCTGTATAAATTGGACATTCGGGAAACGACAGGAAAAAAAATCTTGATGTGAATTATAAAAGTATGCAGCATGCGGTGTGTGCCGACCGGCAAAAAATGAGATCCGTGTAGGCACTGGATGCCGTCTATAGGACTTACCTTTAGAGATGGATTATATAACAGATGGTGAGAGTGAGTTAAAAAGATCCGTGCTCTCCGTACGCTTTGATGATAATTATGATGATGCTATTTTTTCACTCCAGATGCGATAGTGATATCGGTCGGTGGGTACCGCTACGACCCAGAGAACGGAATGACTTTCGAAGAATGATAACGGGGCAACATTTTTAAAATAGCGATAAAGATTGGACTGACGATAAAAACAAAAGTAAGACATTTATTGCCTTTGAGTGTGAAAATTAAGTGTGACAGAACACGAAAGGTTCTCTAAACAAAAAATCATACATAAAAAACGGTAGCTATGTATTGTGGTGAAGTCAAACATAGTTGTCGCCAGTTGGATTTGTTTATTGGAAATAGAGAAAATATCTTCACTTTAACTAGGTGACAATTAAGTTACGAGGATCATTAAATAGGTTTCCAGACTTTTTTCGTATGGGCACTTTTATTGATAGTACACACATGAAACTCTAATCCCCTTCCAAGTAATCTCCTCCGGCTGCAATGCTCTTGTTATACCGTTCCAACAAAATCTGGTGGGCCCCATGGAAGTCCTCTTGTGTGAGCGTGTCAATGACCTTCGTCACAGCCTTTTTTATCTCCTCAATTGTCTCATAACGTCAGCCTCTTAGCTTAGTGAATAACCAAAAGTCACAGGGCGCAAGGTCTGGACTATAGGGAGGCTGAGGAACTGTCTTGATGCCCATCTTGGTCAAATAGTCTGTGACAAGGATGGAGTTGTTGACTGGTGTATTGTCCTGTTGGAAATGCCACTGAGCCGATTTGAAGAGGGCTGGCCTCTTCCGACGGTATCTCTTGAACTCCCTCAAAACCTCAACATAGTAACCCTCAATTAACTGTGGTCTATTGACGTCCTTACTCCTCTCACGCCTCTCATCATCCCTTACAAACTCCCTGTCTTCCTTGAATCTCTTATGCCACTCAAAAATTGATGCTTGATTCATGCAAGATGGTCAAAACGTAGTCGGAAGCATTCCATACGTTTCTGTGGCATTTTTTCCAAGTTTAAAACACAATTTTATTGCATATCGTTCTTCTAAAGTGTCCTCACGTCCAGATTGCATTTTAGAAATTCACCAACTGTGACACTCAGGTTTTATTACGGTATATTCCACTTGCTGCAGTAGCTGTTAATTTGAAACTGGTCAGCCATCTCATAAGATGTATAGCAATAACATAGTGAATTTTCAAGCGTCTACGACAATTTTAAATGCCTGTACAAAAAATGTCTGGAAACTTATTAAAAGTTTTGACCAAAATATTTTGAAATTTTATGTCTACAAAATACACCAACTACATCTCTGCAAAGGGGTAAGACTCCCCCCCCAACGAGTGTCCTAGATATAACACTAAACAATCTGATGGTGAGGCTCTAGTGATGCCAGAGCTTTGGCAAATGTGGAATACCCTTTTATTGCCATCGCTCCCTGGTTCCCTCAGGCCGGAATGGTAGTATTTGATTGGATCCTATCTAAGGCTCAAATAGAACTAAACTGTGGACTAATGCTAAACTGAATTGTTTGAAATAGAACTGTTCATGCATATAAAAATAGATTTGGCATTAAATAACCTTCAGTGGTTGATATGCCATAAAACTAAACCAAACCATACATTTTGAAAAATGAATCATTATTTCTACCATTTAAGCAAATTGACAGTTAAAAGCATATTCTGTTTGGAACAGTGTTCATTTTCCTATTATTTTTTTCTGTCTTTAGCCTTGCAGGCGAGTGTTAGAATACACAGACTGTGTCCCCTGCTGAGGCGTAAGACCCCCCCCCAACAAAATGAATGTCCTAAGTATGATATTAAACTGCATTGGATGATGAAACTCTAATTCTGGAGACCTAGAGAGCGTAGAATACACCTTCATTACTATTACTCCCAGTTCCACTCTGTCCAGGAGGGGTTATATTTGTTAGGGTTCTCTTTTTGGATTAAATCGATGCGATTGTAAAAGAAACAACAAAAACTTAGATATAAATATTCAATAAACAACGTTCCGGCCGATTAATTGAACGGTCTTCCAGGTTCCTTTCAGTTTATTTATCAGTTAGTTTTAACGGCATGCCAATCTATCAAGAATTATTTTATGCCTAGAGGTTAGAGAATCACGTTCATTGTACGACCATATTTAAATCTTTTTCTGTTGTTTTTGGAGTTTATGTATTTATTTATTGATTTGTCTATTTTCGTACATGTTCTGATCGAATAGAAATATTTTTTCAACAGATCTATGACTGATGGATGGGAGTCTAATCGGTATTTCCAGTCCGAGTCAGTGTGGACCTAGGAGTAATGGCTGTGAAGGGGTACTCTGCCTTCCCCAGATCTCTAGAACTAGAGTTTCACGATTAAATACAGTTTAGTGTCATACCCGGTACCCCTGTTTTTTTGTTTTTTTTTGGGGGGGGGGGGGCGGAGGAGCTGTTTTACTTTTTTGAAGGGAATGCAATCAATGTATTCTAAGCCCCACTGACTGGGCAGACGAATTAGTGAATACAAAAGGTAGCAAAGAAAGAAACTAACAAAATTCCTTGTACAAAAGAATTAGAAACGGTTTATAAAAAATAAAACAAAAAATTAATAGATAAAAAAACGAAAAGAAAAAAGGTTAAATAAAAATGTCAGTACCCTTTTCATAAATAGGGGAGATAACTCTATCAGTGCATAAAGAAAAATGTCACCCGCGCCATTTTCCCTCTCGTTTAACTTTTTTTTTCTTTTTTTAACTTTTTTCTATTATCAGATGACCAAATGTGTATGGACGATTTCGTTTAGTGTTCAGTGAAATCGGATCGTCCCAGGAGTAGTTGGGGGTCACCAGGTCTCTCAGATCCTGCCAACGGGTTTATCTTCGACTCAGTTGATCCTCGCCATATTTCCTCAATAAACTTGCCATTTAGTCTTATCACTCCTGCCCGGTGCGCTAAAATCTGCATTGAGTTTTGCGGCTGGGGAAGTTGCAATATTTGCACCGGTGCCCCAACATTCTTTTAAAGTGACTATCAGAGCTGGTGAGACCCTTCCACTTGGCAGGATGAAGCAACACACACTTCCCAACAATTTACATTTATTTCGACTTGGACTGATTTTAGCCACGCAAAAAAAAAATAACTATAGATAGATAGTTAGATTGGTAGATAGATAAGAACGGACTAAGACAGTTATAGACAGAGAGACCAAAAAAAGACAAAGAAATAGATAGATAGATAGATAGATAGATAGATGGTGCGGAAGCAAAATTAAAAATATTCTTTTATAATAACAAACGACTCGATTATAAAACAAGATTAATTTTAATTTAAAAAAAAACGGAATAAGGAGATATACACAAAACAGTAAATTTACTCAATATGGCCGTCATTTTTTTTTTTTTTTTTTTTTTTTCAATTATTTTATCAACACGCCTTCGAAACGATTTGCATGCCTTCAAAATAAATTCTTCAGAATTCTATTCCTTCTCAATAAACGAGCCAATATTTGCATGGGAAGTTGCATTTGTTTGGTTTTCTAAAACGCCCTATATAGTATAATCAAGAGGGTTATTGTCTGGGTTTGATGGAGGCCATAAAGAAATTCAAATTATTTCGGAAATTTTTTTGGCTTGATTTCTTTGTCGTTTCTTTTCTTGTTCACTCATACTGGGATGAATTTTAATGAAAAGGTGCTTGAATAATAGAGCTAATCATAAAAATTTAGATTAATCGCGTTTTTTCCCAAATTGGATTAATCAGACTAAAATAAAACGTTATAGAAATTATTCCATATTTTGCTTCTGCACCCTAAAAATAGATAGGTTGAAAGAGATAGACAGACATAGATAGTTTAGAACAGCGTAAAGTCGAGAGCTATAGCCTGAGATAGATAGATAGATAGATAGATTGTGGAGGTGCCCGTGGTGTAATGGTTATCGTCATAGGAAATGAACACGGCGACACGAGTTCGAATCCTAGACGAGACTAATTGCATTTCACATCGCACTAATACCCTTGGGAAATGTATGAATCCAATTATTCTCCCTCCAGCTATGGGTACCACCAGCCTTGGTGAGGCAACTAGTCTAGGAGAAGGAAAACTCTGAATTCAGACCTGTTAAACTCCGCTTGTGTCATATCCTGCTCGAGCGGAGGGGTTAGTAAATATGGATAGATAGACTGAGATAGATAGATTGAGACAGACTGAGACAGATTAGAACAGACTAAGGTAGAGAGCCATAAACCCCAACCAAACCAAATCCTATATATTTAATATATATGTATATAGAGGATTTGGCATTAAATAGCCAACGAGGGTTGATATGCCATAAAACCCAAACCAAACGAAACCTTTCTTTTGACGATGACCCTACGGCAAAATTGATAAAGATGAAAAAGAAATGACATAAAAGAAATATTACTATTTATTTTATCTCATTTGTTCATTTTATACATATACATATCTATCGTCCAGCGTTTGAGCTCGTATCGCTGATTATATATATATATATATATATATATATAGAGAGAGAGAGATGAACAAAATATGATAACCCAAATAGGAATATTTCATTGCTATTATACATTTTTTATTGTTCTCAATAAGTTGCGATTTTTGGTCATCGCCAAAAGAAAATTCTTTTGAAGAAAATGTTTTTAGAAAGTTTTTAAAATATTGAAATGGTACAAAAGACTTCTTTTGTACCATTTCAATATTTCAATAACTAATATATATATATATATATATATATATATATATATATATGTGTGTGTGTGTGTGTGTCTCTCTCTCTCTCTCTCTCTCTCTCTCTCTCTCTCTCTCTCTCTGTGTCTCTGTGCGTGCCTGTGTGTCTGTGTTTCACTAAATTCTGGACTAGACCACTAGCATTTTAAATAGTCTTAATACCCTTGGGAAAGGTATGTATCTATTTCTTATTCTTTCTCTCTCTCTCTCTCTCTCTCTATATATATATATATATGGAAACGTGTGTGTGTGTGTGTGTGTGTGATTGCTTGTGTGTGTGTGTGTGTGTGTGTGTGTGTGTGAGTGTGTGTGTGTGCATATTTCACTACGATGTTGTTTACTTTCAAAATTTCTATTTTTAAATGTTCTGAAATGATCAAAGCTTTTTACCGTGTACAAAACCGTTTGCAGTAATAATTAAGTTAAATCCGCAAATTCGTTACGCGTTGAATATATTCAGAAAAACAGTTCAGAAGTTGAATGTCATAGTATTTAATGTAGCTTTTATCTTTATCTTTTATAATCACAGCTATAATAATTGGAGTGAAAATATGAGTTTTTTTAAAAAATAGCTAACAAAATAAAAACCCATATAAACAGATCATAGTTCGGCAAACAAACACACACACACACACACACACACACACACACACACACACACACACACAAGCAATCACACACACACACACACACGTTTCCATATATATATATATATATATATATAGAGAGAGAGAGAGAGAGAAAGAATAAGAAATAGATACATACCTTTCCCAAGGGTATTAAGACTATTTAAAATGCTAGTGTTCTAGTCCAGAATTTAGTGAAACACAGACACACAGGCACGCACAGAGACACACACAGAGAGAGAGAGAGAGAGAGAGAGACACACACACACACACACACATATATATATATATACATATATATATATATATATATATATAAGAAATAATAATCATAATATAATAATATTAATCTATATTCAACGTTTTTATTTTATGAAAAATAAAATCATCATCATCATCATCAACATGTCGTGCCGCTAACACGGATATCCCTGACCCTCTCTCACCACTTCTCCCTATCGTTCATCGCCTCTAGCAGGTCTTCAGGGCTACATCACGTAACCTCATATAGCTGCTGAATGTACGTTCGAGCTGGTCGTACTGCTTTTGCCCGGCCATATGTGGGGGTCCATAGGAGTACATCACTTATGAGCTCGTCCCTGCTTCTCCAGCAGTGTTCTGCATGTCTGGTTCGTCTAACTTGGATAGTTTTCGTGATGGGAGGCAGGTGGCCATATACTTGGTGCTTTGTGGGGTGTTGCCGCCAGGACTTGTTCAATACGTTGATTACACTTCATTACTACCATTTTTATTACTCTTTGCGAGTTTTTCACATCAGCACTAGCTGATGGTCTTTCCCTGGAGTCAGATGACAGCAAGTCTCCTGAAATCTCCAGGACCTTCCTCAGTGATCTCAAAAATGCTGTCATTTGGATGGTCTCGGTTCCTCTTCTGATTTCCGACTCTGCCAGTCCCCTTTCGAAGCATTTGGGTACCGTCCCGAGCACACCATTATCATTACTCCTTGAGAGTGTTTCACATCAGCATTAACCAATGGTCTTTCACTGGAGTTTGAGTAACAGCAAGTCTCCTCAAGTTTCCAGGACTCTTCTTAGTATTCTGGCCGATCTCAACAATGCAGTAGTTTGAATGGTCACCACTCGTCCTTTTATTTCCAAGTCCTCCAGTCCCTTTATTAATACTTTGGTGACTGTACCAAGAGCACCAATGATAATTCGAGGTGCCCGTGGTGTAATGGTTATCACTGTAGGAAATGGACACGGCGACATGAGTTCAAATCCTGGACGAGACTGATTGCATTTCACATAGCACTAATACACTTGGGAAATGTATAAATGCAATAATTCTCCCTCCAGCTATGGGTAAATAGTAGGGCAGACTATGTTCTTCAGCCTTGGTGAGGCAACTACTCTAGGAGAAGGAAAACTCTGAATTCAAACCTGCTAAACTCCGCTTAAAAATTGACCTTGTGTCATATCTGGCCCGAGCGGAGGGGTTGGGTAAATATGATAATTGGTATAAACGTCACTTTCATGTTTCACAGTTTTTTTCAATTCCCTCGTAAAGTCGAGGTATTTGTCCTTCTTTTCACTTTCTTTTGATTTTACTCTGTGGTCAGCGGGGACAGCAAAGTCCACAATTTTGTCAGTTCTTATATCTCTCCTTGCGAGTTTTTTTTTTGTGCCATTTCTAGTTGATCTTTCACTGGAGTCTGAGTTACCGAAATTTGTCTCTCTCCAGAACTCTTCTCTGTATTTTAGCCGATTTTTAACAATGCTGTGGTCTGGATGATCCCGATTCTTCCATCAATTTTATTTCCAGGCCATTAGGGATCGTTCCAAGTGCACTAACTACCACTAGTATCACCGTCACCCTCATGTTCCACAGTTTTTGTCCTCTAGCAAGATCGAAGTATTTTTCTATCTTTTTGCTTTCTTTTATTTTCAGTCTGTGGTCCACTGGAATAGCAAATAGACGGCAAGTTTTTTTTTTCTTTTTTTTTTTTTTAATTAGCTCTAGATCAGGTTTTCTCGCTAGAACTGGATGATCCGTTCACGTTTTCTCGAGGACTGATTCTGGTTTATACATATACCATTTGGTAGTATGGTAAAATCTTAATTTCTTGCACAATTCCCAATTGGTTACCTTTCTCACCCAGTCGCGTCTAAACTTGTTCTTCTTTCTGTGCTAGTTTGCTACATTTGCTTATTTTATAATTTTCCATTTCATCTCTGTCAACACGAATTTTGCAATGCAATTAAACCAAGAAACGGAAACCATCTCTATCTTCACATAACCTACACTTACTCTTGTGTTGCTTATAATCAATTGGTCCTTATAACATCATTTTTTATTGCAAAAAAAAAAAAAAAGAGATTCAGTTTCTCTCTTGAGGTTTCCCTTTCTGAGCCATGTCCACGTCCTTTCGTGTGAAATCTCGTCAGTTTATATATATTTACCCAACCCCTCCGCTCGGGCAAGATATGACTCAAGGTCAATTTTTAAGCGGAGTTTAACAGGTTTGAGTTCAGAGTTTTCCTTCTCCTAGACTAGTTGCCTCCCCAAGGCTGAAGAACCTAGTCTGCCCTACTATTTACCCATAGCTGGAAGGAGAACAATTGGATTCATACCTTTCCCAAGGGTATTAGTGCTATGTGAAATGCAATCAGTCTCGTCCAGGATTTGAACTCGTGTCGCCGTGTCTATTTCCTACGACGATAACCATTACACCTCATCAGTTTATCGTTTGAAGTATCAATACAGTTGTTTCTCTTTCCGATTTCAGTTTTCAATACTTTGTTGTTGTTGTTTTTTTTTACTGTCTTATGGCCGTTCAAAAACAGGACGACTAGCTCGAGCATACATACAGCATCTCTGTGTGGATACGGGTTGTAGCCCTGAAGACCTTCCAGAGGTGATGATAAGTAGTCTTTCTTTGATCTTTTTAATGTTATCCTCGAGTGTAATGATGCATCCACTAACTTCAATGATAACGAGTCCTCATCCTCCTTCTTTTCATGGCACATATGGTCTGTCAATGTCACCAATCAACTGTAAGGACTTGAGCATACCCAACAATTTTCTCGTACTTTTGTCCTCCCTTCTTCTTTACTTGGCACATAAAGTCTGTCAATGTCACCTCTCGGATGTAAGGACCTGTGCAGACTCATCAACTTTTTCCTACTTTAGTCCATTTGTCAGAGTTCCTCCCTTGTCCGTTTTAAGAATGGTCCAGAGTAGGGGAAGGTTACCTGGGGTACTGCCTTGGTGTTAATTCTTTTGATGGGCTTTCTGCTACAGAAATTGGTTTCTTATTCTTCTAAGATACTCGTTTTTTATTTTTTCTTTCCTGTTTGGTTGATGGTGTCTACTTCCAGTCTTCCTAAGTACTTGAAATTTTCCTTCTCTCCAAGCGTTCTAATGCTATACTGATTTGGTAAGTCTATTCACTATCATTATTAGTAGTATTAGTATTATCGGTTTCGTGTATCTGTTTAATGGTAAATCAACTCTTTATGGGTTATTTATTGCTGGGATTTGATTTTTTTATAAAGGTTCAATGTTGAGAGCAGTATTGAACAAGTCCTGGCGACAACACCCCACGAAACACCTACTATACGGACACTTGCCCCCCATCACGAAAACTATACAAGTTAGACGAACCAGACACGCGGGACACTGCTGGAGAAGTAAGGACGAGCTCATAAGTGGTGTACTCCTATGGACCCCCACATATGGCCATGCAAAAGCAGGATGACCAGCTCGAACTTATGTGAGGAACAGGATGTAACCCTGAAAACCTGCCGGAGGCGATGAATGATAGGGAGAAGTGGCGAGAGAGGGTCAGGGATATCTGTGCTGGCGGCACGACGTGATGATCATGATGATGATAAAGGTTCATCATGATCATTTATGTTTTCAACATTTCATTGCAAATATTTTTTGATCCCCTTTAATTTGTCTATGAAAATCATTTGCTTTCACTGTTATATAGTTTCAAGCATTCTTATCAAATACAAATAACTTACATAGTAACTTTATTCAGTGATAATCATCTGTTTGTATAGAGTTAGAAGGTTTCCCGTATTTTCATATATTACAAATAATTTGCAAACAGATCTATTTGACCCATAGACGGAACCCTAACAGGTACTACCACCCCAGAGTGGACCCGAGAGTGATGGAAATAGAAGGGTACTCCGACTTCCTTATAAATCCAGAGGATTAGAACGAGTCCGATTCGAGCTCCGAGTTGCAAGCGAAAGGAGAACGTTTGATGCAAGTATCAATCACTGACGTGAGCACTTCACCGAGCGTGAAGAAAGACAAAAAAAAGATTTCTTTTTGCTTTCTTCTTCTTTTCGGCAACTGTTCGAAGTGACGGTCGGAGGATGATAGCATCATTGACGGGAGCTGCGGACGGTAAACGATACAAAGTTAATCGACGACGGCCTCACCATCAGATGTGATTTAGCGTCATACCCAGGACCCCTCTTTTTGGAGGGAGTCTTACCCCTCTGCAGGGAATACATTCAGTGTATTCTAAGCCTCACTGGTAGGCTGGGTACCTCATAAGTTACTATTATATATCAAGTGTTCCCCTCGGCTTGGGTTGTTGAATACACATCTCTGCAGAGGTATACAACCCCACCTTCCAGCAAATGTCCTAGATATGACACAAAACCATCTGATCCTGAGGCTCCAGTCTCGAAGATTTTGGGAATTGCCATTAAACCCAGGTCCACTCTGACCTGGTTTGATCGGAGCTGGTTGAGTCCCATCTATGGGTCAAAAATAAATATTTAATCCTTGAAACCATTTAAATGTGCACAAACAAATGGTTGTAAAATTGAATTATTAGTGTCATATATCAATACTTGGAAGCTTTTAACTGTGTGCAAACAAATGAGCACTGGCTCATTTAAAAATTATGTTACCTACAAAATATTAATCTATAAATCATATATATTTGATATATATTTACCCACCCCTCCGCACGTTGTGACACAAGGTCAATTTTTTAAGCAGACTATAACGTGTTTGAATTTAGAGTGTTTTTTCTCCTCGAACGGTTGCCATACCAACGTCAAAGAGCCCTATCTGCCCTACTATTTACCCATAGCTAGAGGGAGAATTATCGGATTCATATCTTTCCCCAGGGTATTAGCGCAATGTGAAATTGAACTCGTGTCGCTGAGTCCAGCTCTTACAACTGTATCCATTACACTACGGACGCCTCCCGTTTTATTATTATATATGTATACAGAGGATCTGGCATTAATTAACCTACCAGGGTTGATATGCCATTAAATAAAACCAACCAATCTATGCTCTACTAATAATTTGCCAACAGATTTACTTGACCCCTAGATGGAACCCTAACACTCTAGGACAAAGTGGATCTGGGAGTAATGGCAATGAAAGAATACTCAACACTGCTCACCACCAGATACAGTTTAAGACAAGAAATCCCTTAAGTTCCATAAATAGAAAAAGAGAAAATTTCTTTAATAATGAATCACTCAAATTAGCCAACAACTCATTTTGAAGGTTTATTTTTGTTTTAGTATTTTGAAAGGAAAAGTTCGCTTTGAATCAAATCAAATACAAAAAGTAACTTTTTCCCTTGTAAATTCCGTTTACAATAGAATTTTCATGATCAATAATACTTGCAATATTTTCTTTGTTTTTGATTCTTAAAGAATCTTTTTTTCGCTCTCCAAAAATTATACTTTGTATTGATTAGAGAGAAAAATACGAGTATTTTGAACGTTGACAGGAGTTCAATTTCCTAAGATTTCAGGAAAAACATCTCTTGTGTCGATCGTGGCCGAAAGTATTGCCTGTTTTCTCTACCAATTTTAATTCTAACTGAACTGTTGCATATAAAGATGTATTGTAGACTCTAATTTCAAAAGAAACTTAGTTTAATTACCATTTTTCATTTCTAACATCACAGCTTTAGGCTACTAGATAATTTGCACAAAAGAATACTGATTTCAAATCGAATTGGTTCATCCGTCCAAGTCTGAACAAGTCATTCACACACACACACACACACACACACACACACACACACACATATATATATGTATATATACGAGGATCATTAAATAGGTTTCCAGACTTTTTTCGTATGGGCACTTTTATTGATAGTACACACATGAAACTCTAGTCCACTTCGAAGTAATCTCCTCCAGCTGCAATGCACTTGTTGTACCGTTCTAACAACTTCTGCAAGGCTCCATGGAAGTCCTCTCGTGTGGGCGTGTCAATGACCTTCGTCACAGCCTTTTTTATCTCCTCAATTGTCTCATAACGACAGCCTTGGGGATAGCGAAAAGTCACAGGGAGAAAGGTCTGGACTATAGGGAGGCTGAGGAACTGTCTTGATGCTCATCGGGGTCAAATAGTCTATGACAAGGATGGAGTTGTGGACTACTGCATTGTCCAGCTGGAAATGCCATTGACACAATTTGAAGAGTGCTGGCCTCTTCCTTAGGAATCTCTTCCTGAACTGCCTTAAAAGCTCAACATAGTAACCCTAACCTTAACCCTTTGGCCAATCAACTCTAGTCTATTGACTTCCTTACTCTTCCCACACCTCTCATCATCCTTCACAGACCCACTGCCTTCCTTGAATCCCTTATGCCACTCAAAAAATGATGCTCGATTCATGCAAGATGGTCGAAACGCAGTCGGAAGCATTCCATACGTTTCTGTGGCATTTTTTCCAAGTTTAAAAATTTTTTTATTGCATATCGTTCTTCTAAAGTATCCTCACGTCCAGATTGCATTTTTGAAATTCACCTGCTGTGACAATCAGGCTTTAGTAGGGTGTATTCCAATTGCTGCTGTAGCTGTTCATTTGAAGCTGAAATCCTAAAAATCGGTCAGTCATCTCATAAGATGTCTAGCAATATCATAGTGAATTTTCAAGAGTCTATGACAATTTTAAATGCCTGTACAAAAAAGTCCGGAAACTTATTGAAGGCACCACGTGTATATATATATATATATATATATATTGGCCCAGCGGTTAGAGTGTTCGCCAATGGCCCGGGAGACCTGGGTTCAATCCCAGGTCGAGTCATACCAAAGACTTTAAAAATGGAACTTGATACCACCTTGCTTAACACTCAGCATTATAAGGTACGGTTCAAGGGTAAAGTGGAGCAATCCAGGGAAAGGAGTAGCGCCCTCCCCTACACCTTGGTGTAGTAGCTATCGAAAAGGGAGCCTTCGGGTCACCCTCGACTATGGTCGCTAACTTTACTTACATATATATTCAACTCTTCCGCCAAGAACCGGATTCCATACAATATCAGTTTGTTAAGGAGAGTCGAGTTTGAATTTTAACTTTTCCTTCTTTCAGACTGGTTGCTTTACTAAGGCTAAAGAGCCCTATCTTCCCTAGTATTTACCTATAGTTAGAGGGAACTGGTGGATTCATGCCTTTCCTAAGAACATTAGCCCGAAGTGAAACATGATTAGGCTCGTCCAGGATTTTAACTAGGGTCATATATATATATATATATATATGTAAACATTTCGTTGAATATAATAGAAATTTTTTGTCTACATATTTTCTTGTTAATCCTTTCATATTGCCATATTGATTTTATTATATTCGGCGAGAGTTGATTGATGTATTTTCCATCATTGTAGTTTCTGCTCTTCTTCTTACAAAGTAGTAATGTACATACAAAAGTTACATCACTTTTGTAAAACATCCTCCCCTGATGATGGCCCAAAGTCGGACAGAAAGTACTTTGGAAATAAACAATTATGGAAAACATATCAATCATTACCCGCTGAATACTATAAAATCAATACGGCAATATGAAAGGATCAACAAGAAAATATGTAGACATAAAATGTCTATTATGTTCAACGAAATTTGTATTAATGAAGAAATGCTGTCAATATATATATATATATATATATATATATATATATATATATATATATATATGTATGTATAAACGTATGTATATGCATGTGTTACCGTAATCAGTACAAAAAACTTATTAGGTCAAGTCATTTTCTCATAAGAACGGTATCCTTAAAATGCTCTCAGAAAATAAAGCATTGACTGTCCAAATAGCAGGATCTTAATAATTCTGGTTGGTTGGGTTTTATGGCATATCAACCTTTGTAGGTTATTTAATGCCAAATCCATTTTTATGTAAATCATCATCATCATCATGTCGTGCTGGTAGCACGGATATCTCTGACCCTCTCTCGCCACTTTTCCCTATCGTTCATCGCCTCAGGCAGGTCTTCTGGACAACATCCCGTATCCTCACATAGTTGCTGAATGTATGTTCGTGCTGGTCGTCCTGCTTTTGCACGGCCATATGTGGGGGTCCATAGGAGTACATCACTTATGAGCTCGTCCTGCTTCTCCAGCAGTGTCCTGCATGTCTGGTTCGTCTAACTTGAATAGTTTTCGCGATAGGAGGCAGGTGGCCGTACAGTTGGTGTCTTGTGGGGTGTTGCCGCCAGGACTTGTTCAAGATTGCTCGCAGCATTCTTGTGTAATTGCCGTCTAGCTTCTTCTCTAGCCGTTTTGTTAGAGTCCATGTAGTGCATCCATATAGCAGTATCGATACGACCGCTGCCTGGAAGAAACTGCGTTTCATTTTATCGGTTTGGTCTGATTTCCATATAATCGATAACCTATTGATAGCTGTCTATATGTAAATAATCTGTTCTATTTCAAACAATTCAGTTTTGTATAAGTACACCGTTTGAATGTAAAAAAACATTTCTATTTCAAGCTATTCAATTTAGTCAACAAAGCTAAATGGTTTCAAGTATTGCTATGTATCACTAATGATTCAATTAAACATCACTCATTTATTTACACACAGTTAAATGTAAAAAAAAAGTTCTATTTTAAACAATTCAGTTCAACATACGTATGCAGTTTAAATTCAGTTTAGCATAAGCACGCAATTTAGTTCTATTTGACTCAGGGCCAGAGTGTGTACCATAGGTAGATACAGCTATTTGGGAAATAGACAGATAATGTTCATAACGATAGAATTATAAAGAACATTGGAATCCCGGAATTCGAAAACACGTAACGACTTCTTGTTCAGGTACGAAACCTTTTTATTAACTTTGAGTTAAAGGTTTCGACGTAAGGAGGAGAGACACAATCTTCTATGCTGTCTTATTCATTTGGCCTCCATCTCGAGCGGCCCCCGTCTCGAGCGGCCCCCATAGGGTGCAAGTTCGCCTCGCGTCTGCGAGCTCCAAAAGTCGATCCTTCTCGTTTGGCGTCTAGTACTAGACTCTGACTTTTTTCAGATTCTCACCCAAACCTCCGCGCGCTTCCGGTGCGTGACGTCACCCGCACCCTGTCACCTCGTTTCGTCTCCGACTATTATGACATCTGAGTGACACCTCCATCCGCCCGCGCGCGCCCGCGTTAACACCTGCCTCAATGTTGCACCTAACTAAGCTATGTGCTGAGCCGAAAGGTTCTCAGCCTAACTAAACTCAAATGCATGAAACGAAATACCTCGGCTATTATATAACAGAGTGGACCCGGGAGCAATGGCAATAAATGGGTACTCCGCATTCCCCAAAGCTCCAACATTACTGGAGCTTTACTATCAGCTTGTTTCGTATCATATCAAGGATACTCGTTGAGGGGGAGGTCTTACCCCTCTGCAGAGATGCAGTCGGTGTATTCTACAGCCCCAGCCGACTGGGTCATTTCTTTGGGAATTAAATAAAAATATAACTTTCTCCATACGTATTGTACCCCAAAACAATATCTTAGGTTTGATGATTGTACGAAAAAATGAAATTATAATTTAAATTTAGACATGTTTTCTTCACTACTGTGTTTTTATCTCAATACCACTCCTGGATGGGTGTGTTTAAGATTAAAAATCTCTTGAATCCCTTGTCCCAAATTTGTGTTCAAAGACACCCAAGTTCTCAATAGCCAATAACAGGTTCAATGAGAATCTAAGTGTTTTCTAATTAACTTCAAAGAACTGGACATCAAAATGGTCATCGAGATGTTCGTTGAGTTCAGAGGCGTAATGGATCTCGGAACGAGAAACAGACTTCATTCATTTCTCCTTTGAATAGTACGAGATCTAACAGCCAATGAGATGAGTTTCCGGTACGCATGCGTAATTAGCCTGTTTAACGCATTGATAAGCGTTGCTTTTGATGGCTGTCATCGGTTTAATAAGGCAATGATTGGCGAGTGAAGAAATATGTGAAAATAAAGATGGCTTCTGGCCCTTTTGAAAGAGAAGCAATTCCTCCGGCGATGGATCTGACTTACGTAATTATTAATAATCAGACAGGAAGCAGGAATTCCCCGATATGCAGTGGAGGCATATGTATGCGCATGCGTTGAACTGAAATACACATGCTCTCATATATCTTCAAACAACAAATTTGGAATGATTGTCATACGTGGCTAATCTCAGAAAGATGTTTGCTTTTTCTTATGATTTGGTTTTGTTTTATGGCATATCAACCATTGTAGTTTATCTAAAGCCAAATCTTCTTTATACATATACATTAAATATATAGGATTCGTAAACACATTTTAAAAAATGCTTTTAAACAAACCTAAGCTCCAAGTGTCGCTATATATCACTAATAATTCAATTAATCATCAATCATTTGTTTACAAATAGTTAAATGATCAAACAGTTCTATTTTTTTAAATTCATTTTAGCATAAGTCAATAATGTTTAATGGTTCCAAGTTTAGCTATGTATCTCTAACAATTTAATTAAACATCAGCCATTTGTTTACAAAGGGTTAAATGATCAAACAGTTCTATTTCAAACTGTGCAATTTAGCATAAGCCATTTATTTACACTCAGTTTAAATGATCAAAATGTTCTATTTGACCCATAAATAGAACCCTATCAAGTGCTTTCACTCCAGGCCAGAGTGGGCTCGGGAGCGATGGCAATAAAGGTGTACACAGCATTCCTTAAAGCTCCAAGACTGGAGCCTCGGCATCAGATAGTTTTGTTTCACATTCAGGGCACTCGTTGGTGGAGGTCGGGGGGTCTTATCCCTCAGCAGAGATGCAGTCGGTGTATTGTACAGCCCCAACTGACTGGGTTGTTTTTCTTTTGTATTATCATAGCTGTGAGTATACAAGCGATAAAAAGAAAACCAGTACAGTGCTAAACGGCTATATAAAGTTACTTGTAAGAAAAAGCCCTCCTCTCAAAATAAATAAAGATATCCATACCTTAACAAAAAAAAAAGAATTTTATTCAATACAAAATTTAATTATCAACATAATCTCTTTCTTTGTCAATGGACTTTATTAATTGGTGTATATCAAGCACAGAATTCAAACATGATATATAGGGTCCTATTTATGGGTCAAATAGAACATTTTGATCATTTAAACTGGGTGCGAACAAATGACTTATGCTAAATTGTAGTTTGAAATAGAACTGTTTTACATTTAACTGTTTGTAAACAAATGACTGATGCTTAATTGAATTGTAAGTGATACATTGTAATACAGTCGGTAGGATTTTGAATTCACAGAGAGTATCTCCGGTGGAGGGATAAGATTATCCCCCGTACCACCGAAAAAGTATCTCGGATATGACACTTCACTGCATCTATTAGTGAGGCTCTAGTTCTGGGTGTCCGGTGATTGTTGAGTCACACATTGGTTACAATGGTTCCGAGAGCCATTCTAACGAGAAGGATTTAAACCTGTTCGTGTCCCATTTATGGATCAAATGGATCTGTTTCAGATAATGTTTAAAATGATTGTGAACGACAGTATGAACTGTGTGCCGTCGGTGTATTTTGCAACCCCGGTTTTGTCTTGCCTAGTCGGCTGGGGTTGTAGAATACGCCGACTGCTTCTCTGCAGTAGGGTAAGACCCCTCTTCCCAATGAGTGTTCTGGGTATGACACTAAACAATCTGATGGTGAGGTTCAAGTAATGCTGGAGCTTTGGGGAATGCAGAGTACCTCTTCATTGCCCTCACTCCCTGGTCTACTCTGACCCAGAATGTTAGCACCAGATAGGTTCATATCTATGGATCAAATAGAACTAAACTGTGTACTCATGCTAAACGGAATTGTATGAAATAGAACTGTTTCTAACATAAAAACTGTGTACTTATGTTAAACTGAATTGTTTGAAATAGAACTGTTTATATGTATAAAAATGGATTTGGCATTAATAACCTATAATTGTTGATGTGTCAGAAAACCAAACCTAACCAAACCAAACCAAACTAGTTCTGTCAGCTGGGACTGTACAATACAACGACGGCACACACTAACCTGCACCTGATGTTGTCATCGATTACTCCTTCATTGCCATTGCTCTTAGGTCCACTCAGTCCCAAATTGGTAGTACCTGTTAGGGTCCAATCTATGGGTTAGTAAGATTCTTTTCATTAGTTGTTTGAAACCATACAGCTGTACGTAAATTGCTTATATTTCATAGGAATACTGAGTAAATAAAATTACAAATGTTGAATAGAAATACTTGAAACGTTTTAACTGTGTGCAAACAAAATATTAATATCAAATAGAATTGTTAGCATTAGATAAGAATACTTGAAACGTTTTAACTGTGTACAAACAAAGGGTTAATATCAAATAGAATTGTCAGTATTAGATAAGATACTTCAAACTTTTTAACTGTGTGCAAACAAAGGATTAATATCAAATAGAATTTTTAGTATTAGATAAGAATGCTTGAAACTATTTAACTGTGTGAAAACTGAGAATTGATTTGAAATAGAATTATTAGTATTGGAAAAAATACTTGAAACCATTTAACTGTGTGCCAACAAATGAGCTCTTACAATTTGTTTAAAATAATTCTATTCGCTTAGAAATCATTAGATATATATGTGTGTGTGTGTGTGTGTGAACAGGATTTGGCATTAAATTACCCATAAGGGTTTATAAGCCGTAAAACACAAACCAAACCAACCAACCACTATATATATATATATATATATAGTGTATTTAGGTAGCAAGTCGTTACCTAAGCCTGTTCTGTTGAAGACCGCGGGGTGTTTTCTTTTGAAGATCTTTAAATGAAGACATTCAAGTCTTATTATTTTCCTTATGGCTGGGTCAAGGTGGTGAAGAAAGTGGCCCATAATAGCCTAAGCGTTTTCGACCATTTCGCTGGTCGTCCTCAGGAGTAGTGTTAGGTTGTTTTAATTTACTAAGCTTTTTGCTTAGATGTGGCATAACACCGTATGAATGGGGCACCCAATGAGACTCGAACTAACTCGTGAAGGCTTCCTAATCTCGCTTGTTAACCATTACACTACCTAAGGCGCTCACAGTGTTAGGTTGTTTCTTGATGTGAGTTTTATTTATATTTATTTGGAGAGATTTTTTTTAAATAAGTGGTTTGCTCATTCTGTTAGGATGGGTGGTCGCGTTGATTATTGAATACGTTTAATATGTTAATACCTGTGTTGAATGCTATCTTGTTTATAGTTTATTTATTTATTTTTTTATTGTTATTGCTTCGAGGATTTTTAAGCAGTTTTTATTGTTATTTTTATATATGATCTTTGTATTGTTAATTAGGATCTTTCTTATATGGGGGGATTTGAGTTTATCAGTGTCTTTGTTAGGCTTTGTCGTTAGATGCTGTTTTATATCGCTTAGGACAGAGGGGTGGTACGTAAGGCGACGAGAGAGTGTGGTTGTTATTTGGCCAATGTAGGTATTAGCTATTATATTATATTTAGAGAGACACTCTCGAAATGGATATGTAATTTTATACACTACATTAGTTTGATTTAGGAAAGTTTTGGAGGAGCTTGCGTTATTTTTAACGATGAGGTTTGATGTTTTAAATTTAGTGTAATAGTAAAAAAAAGTTAAGTTGGCGACCGTTGTCGAGGACGACCCAAAGGCTCCTTTTTCGATAGCTACTATACCGTGGTGTAGGGGAGGGCGCAACTTTACCCTTGATCCATACCTTATAATGCTGAGTTTTAAGCAAAGAGGCATCAAATACCATTTTTTGAGTCTTTGGTATGACTCGACCTGGGATTAGAACCCAGGTTTCCTGGGCCACTGGCGAACACTCTAACCATCATGCCAATGTCCGGTTAGTGCAATAGATAATGAATTTTATTTGTTTTTTTGGTTCGATGGGTTTTATGTGTCCGTATATAATGTTGCTCGTTTAATTTCTAGTTTTTATGCATTTGATTCTTGTAATATAAGTTAGTTTTATTAGTATTATCATTGTTGTTGTTATTGTTAATTTTATTGATGTTATAGAGATGTAGTTTTATTTGTTGATCGATTAGTTTATTAAGGAAGTTTTTATTTACTAGGGTTTGTTTTATGCTAGTTCTTTGTAAAATATTTTCTTAGCAGAGGCTGTATATGTAACATAATGGCCGAGGGATTTCGGTTTATGCCTTTGGGTTTAGTTTGGCTGAGAACCTTTCTGCATGGGTGCATGGGTTAGTTAGGTGCAACATTAACACAGGTGTTTCCTGCGTGTGCGCAAAGCGGACGTGTCACTCAGAGATGTCACAATAGCACGAGATGGAAAACGGGGTTAGAGAGTGGGAATGACGTCACGCACCGGAAGCTCGTAGAGGATTTGGGGAGATTTGAAGAAAGAGAGTTGAGATGAGACCTGCCTCGGGGGAAGACGGTTGGTTTTCGCTTGCTCGCGGGGACCTTTGTGGCGGGTGCCACACCTGTTGGGGGCGGGGGGGCAGATGAAAAAGCCAGAATAGATAGATTGTGCCTCTCTCTCCTTTTGTCGAAAAACCTTAAACTCAAAGGTAATAAAAAGTTACGTACCTGAACAAAGAAGTCGTAACGTGTTTTTCGAATTTAGAGATTCCTATGTTCTATCTTTATGGACATTTGATGTACGTTTCACACATAGCCATATCATGGCTATGGTACATATAGATTAAATTTTTTATAAGGGCTATTTTATATTTTGGGTGGGGATTTACTATGATAGTTAAATAAAGTAAAGTGTTGACTGGTTGATTTTTTGTCTGGGAATATAACGAATTATTCATTGTTGTTGGAGTCAGTAAAAACGTCAAGGAAGAAGATTTTTTTGTTAATGCTGAGTTCAGTAGTAAACTTTAGAACAGTGTTCTCTTCCACTGTTTTAGTTTGTTAATTTCATCGTGTGGCAATAAAGATGTCATCTACATGGCAGACGTGTGTTTTTTTTTATTGTGTTACATATTTTGTTTTCGATGTGGGATATGTAAAATTCAGATATAGAAGGTCCCAGGGGAGAACCCATGGAGATGCCGTCGGTTTGTGCGTAAAAAACATTCTCCAAATAAATGTAAACAAAACCCACAGCAACAAACAACCTAACACTATTCCTGATGACGATCAGCGAAATGATTGAAAGCATTTGGGCTATTATGGGGCACTTTCTTTACCACCTTGACCCAGACATAAGAAAAATAATAAGACTTGAACGTCTTCATTTAAAGATCTTAAAAAGAAAACACTCCTTGGTCTTTAACCGAACATGCTTATATATATATATATATATATATATATATAATTCATGGAATTTAGACTGCGACCCCTGGGTTTCATGGAGTTTTTTGCAAAACAACCATCAGGGAGTTAAGAAAATAAAATGAATTGAAAATCGAAAAAGTAGTCAAAAAACAGTTGGAATTTTGTAGGAATCTTTACGTGTGATTGTAAGTGTGTGAGTGTGAGAGTGGGTGTGTGTGTGGGTGTGTGTTTGTGTGGGTTATAGTTGCGTATTATTGTGTGTATGTGTGGGTGGCCTATAGTGTATGTAAATGTAAAAACGCAGTGCGTTGTTTTAACCGGATATAAATTCATCGGTGTATCTTATTTTTGCTACATTATTTTATCTGTGTGTGTGTAGGTGACTATAGCTAAGGAACAAATCATCATCATTGCATGTCGAGCGGAATGAATAAAGATTATATATATATATATATATATATATATATATATATATATATATATAGTGTATGTGTGTGTGTGTGTGTGTGTGTGTGTGTGTGTGTGTGATGCAAAAACTTGAAACCTTATATCCTCATCTAAACTTTTTTCTAGTTTTGTCTTTTCAAAATAAGTTCTGGCCACATCGGATATTCTGATGACATCTACAACCATCTCCGGTAAGGATTCGAACACCCACCGATACATTTAAAATAGAAGTAGAGAGGGAATTGGATGAAAAAACAATAAAATAAAAGTATGTATTATTCGTCACCATGACACAAACTAAGTGAAAGTAATAAAGGAAATTAAATTGTCAGTGAGAATCAACGCAAGAATCTTTAAGAACAACAACGAAACAAAACAAAGAAAAAAAATCAAATAAACAAACGACCCCCACCTCTCCAAAAAAAAAAAAAAATCCACGAAATTTGGTGTGGGTAAGGAGTGAATGAAGACTGCAAAATCCACATATCATAAAACTCAAGTGAAAATTGACTGCCAGTTTTTGCGTCGAACAAATAGTCAAGGTAAATAAGATAACATTTGACAAGGGACGTAACTCAAACAAAACTTTTGGCGGTAGTTGAGGAAGTGGTGTTGTAATTAGTTTAGTGTCCTTTTTAATTAGAATCAGAATTAATTAAGGAGTAAAATGATTCCGACTCGACATCTTTTGTCTTTTGGAACATTTTGCCAAATATTTCACTCTATTTTTTATTTGCACATCGTAAATAAGAAATGTGTCGAACATACGCAAAATTTCGTTCCTTTTATATATATATATATATATATATATATATATATACATGTGTGTGTGTGTGTGTGTGTGTGTGTGTGTGTGTGTGTGTGTGTATTCTTCATTTATTTCATTTCATGTTTGAAATTTTGGCTTTTTCTTTCTTTCTTTCTTTCTTTCTTTCTTTCTTTCTTTCACTCACTTTAATGTCATTTAATTTGATTATTTTCTCTCTCTTCTTTTATTAACTTTCTTTCTTTCCTTTTCCTTTGTTTCTCCCGTTCGCTTGTTAAAAAGTCTTACTTGATTCTTTCCTTCCCCTTCGTTTCTTTCTTTCTTTCTTTCTTTCTTTCTGTTACCATCCTCTTTTCTTCACCCACTCCTCCCTTTTTTTTACGCACGTTCTTTGCTTCTTTCTTTCTCACACTTGCTTGATACCTAACACGATTCTTTCTTTACCTTTTCTTTCTTTCTTTCTTTCTTTCTTTCTTTCTTTCTTTCTTTCTTTCTTTCTGTTACCCACTCTTTTCTTCACCCACTCCTCCCTTTTTTTACGCACGTTCTTTACTTCTTTCTTTCTCTCACTTGCTTGATAGCTAACATGATTCTTTCTTTACCTTTTCTTTCTTTCTTTCTTTCTTTCTTTCTGTTACCCACTCTTTTCTTCACCCGCTCCTCCCTTTTTCTTTACGCACATTCTTTTTTTCTTTTTTCTTTTTCTTTTTTCTCTCACTTGCGTTAATGTCTGACTTCCTTCTTTCCTTCATTTTTCAAATGACAGCTTCCTTTCTTCTTGTGCCTTTTTTTTTTCTCTTTGATATCTTGTTTCCACGAAAACATTCACAATTTTCATTTTTAAGGTCAATTTTCTTCTTTTCACTGCATATTTTACTTTTATCTGAGGCTCCTGCCAAAGAGCAACTGTTAGCAAGCCTATATTGTAAACCCTTAGTCAATGTTCTTGGTTCGATCCACTCGGATTTCCAAATATCAGATTAACCTGAGTAAAATCGATAAAATCTTCACAGCGGCCGTAAAGCTGGTGAAACTAAAAGGATTTGTAGAAATTTACAATAGGTTAAAATATCCGAAGAATTTTGCACAGTACAGTATATATATATATATATATATATATACTTAATTCATAGAATTTAGACTGCGACCCCTGGGTTTCATGGAGTTTTTTGCAAAACAACAATCATCAAGCAGTTAAGAAAATGAAATGAATCAAAAATCGAAAAAATACAGTAAAAAAAAATGTTTGGATTTCATAGGAATCTTTAAGTGTGATTGTAAGTGTGTGTGGGGGGGGTGCGTATGCTTGTGTGGGTTATAAGTAAAGTAAAGTTGGCGACCATAGTCGAGGGTAACCCGAAGGCTCCCTTTTCGATAGCTACTACACCAATGTGTAGGGGAGGGCGCTACTCCTTCCCTGGATTGCTCTACTTTACCCTTGATCCGTACCTTATAATGCTGAGTGTTGAGCAAGGAGGCATCAAGTACCATTTTTTGAGTCTTTGGTATGACTCGACCTGGGATTGAACCCAGGTCTCCCGGGCCATTGGTGAACACTCTAACCCCTAGGCCAATAGTTGCGTATTATTTTGTGTATGTGTGGGTGTAAATGAAGGTTCAAACGCAGTGCGATTTAGTGACAACCAAAACTGTTATAATATAATATGTGTGTGTGTTTGTGTGTGTATCGCTTAATTCCCCCCCCCTCTCTCTCTATCTATCATACACACAAACACTCATATATATATATGAAAATAGGTTCCACGTTAACTTCGTCTTTGATGTTTCCTTTTCCATCAACTTTCAAAATATATTTAATGACATGAAGTCCAAACACATCATTTACCCCCCCCCATTTCTTTTTCCTTTATTTTTTTCATATTGGCTCTGACTCGACTAGGCAAAGTCTAGCTGTCTAGACAACAAATCTACAAGTCTTTAATGATTCCCAGAACACCAGCGTCCTTTGCAATTTTCACACTTATTTACACGTAGGTGGTGTAATAAAAACAAAAAGTATCAAGTCTTGCCTTTTAATTTTATAATTTTGATTGAGAATCTTATATAATAAAGTGATGATGTCTAGACGTCAAGATTACTGTCTGATTATTTGTACACAGCTGTGCAACTTATATCATAAAGTGATAATGTCTAGACAATTTTTAACGAAAGGTTTTTGACGAAATTGTGAAAGGATATCCATAACAACGTTTTCGTCTTTCCTCAACTGCAAATAGAGAACATTAACAAAGTATGGTGGCGCAGTTTCGGGCCAGATCAAAAAGAATTTTGAGAGGAAAACTCGCTGAAATATATAAGGTGAATGTCAAGCAGGACTATTTTGAAGAAAATTAACATTCCATTTATTGTTCCTTTCTCTTGGGTTAAATAGAGCTTTTGTCTTGATTTTGCAACATATCTGCTATCTCTGGAAGGATCAAGCGGCTGCCTTTGTTCACAATCTAATTAAAAATTGAAATGTGTATCTATTGTAACATTTTATCGTTTTGGGCATGCTAACCTGTTTAGGGTTATTTTCTGTCTAAAGGTTAGAGATTTGTGCCCATTGTATATTTATATTGTCATTTTTTGTGTAGCTGTTTCTTAAGAGGTTTTTGAACTCTATGATATGGTTTGAAGTATTCCGATCTACGAGGATCATTAAACGATTTTCCAGACTTTTTTCGGATGGGCATTTTTATTGATAGTACACACATGAAACTCTAGTTGCCTTTAAAGTAATCTCCTCCGGCTGCAATGCACTTGTTGTACCGTTCCAACAACTTCTGGAAGGCCCCATAGAAGTTCTCTTGTGTGAGCGTGTCAATGACCTTTGTCAGCCTCTTTCATCTCCTCAATTGTCTTATAACGACAGCCTCTGAGCTTAAGGAATAACCAAAAGTCACAGAGAGCAAGGTCTGGGCTATAAGGAGGCTGAGGAACTGTGTTGATGCCCATCTTGGTCAAATAGTCTGTAACAAAGATGGAGTTGTGGACTGGTGCATTGTCCAGCTGGAAATGCCACTGACCCGATTTGAAGAGTGCTGGCCTCTTCCGACGGAATCTCTTCCTGAACTCCCTTAAAACCTCAACATAGTAACCCTAACCCTAACCCTTTGGCCAATCTACTCAGGTGTATTGACTTCCTTACTCCTCCCACACCTCTCATCATCCCTCAGAGATTCCATGCTTTCCTTGAATCTCTTATGCCAGTCGAAAACTGATGCTCGAATCATGCAAGTTGGTCGAAAAGCAGTCTGAAGCATTCCTACGTTTCTGTGGCAATTTTTCCAAATTTAAAACAGAATTATATTGCATATCGTTCTTCTAAAGTGTCAGATTGCATTTTTGAAATTCACCAGCAGTGACAATCAGACTTTAGTTGGGTGTATTCTAATTGGTGCTGTAGCTGTTCATTCGAACCTGAAATCTTAAATATTGGTCAGTCATCTCATAAGATATATTGCAATAACATATTGAATTTTCAAGTGTCAGCGACGATTGCCTGTACAAAAAAGTCTGGAAACTTATTGAATGCACCACGTAATTTCGATTCCATTCACAGAGGAAAGATGGAACAAATACTACTAGCATACGGCCTACCAGAAGAAACCGTAGCAGCAATAATGATTCTCTACAGAAACACCAAAGTGAAAGTGCGTTCACCGGATGGAGACAGATTACTTCAACATTGTAGCAGGAGTACTACAAGGGGACAAGCTTGCCCCATACCTCTTTAATATCTGTCTAGACTACGTACTTAGGACAACGATCGATAACATTAGGGAAAACGGCTTTGAGCTGACAAAGAAAAGAAGCAGAAGGTACCCCGCAAAAACAATTACCGACGCCGACTACGCCGACGACATAGCGCTACTGGCCAATACACCCAACCAAGCCGAAACACTACTGCATAGTTTGGAACGAGCCGCTGCGGGCATTGGACTCCTTGTCAATGCACACAAAACTGAATTTATGTGCTTTAATCAGAAAGGCGACATCTCCACACTAGACGGAACCTCTCTGAAACTGGTTGACAAAGGACTAGGAAGCAGCGTCTCATCAACCGAAAAAGACATCGACACACGGCTAACGAAGGCATGGACAGCTATCGATAGGCTTTCGATCATATGGAAATCAAACCTGACCGATAAAATGAAACCCAGTTTCTTCCAGGCTGCGGTCGTGTCGATACTGTTGTATGGATGTACTACTTGGACGCTGACTAAACGGTTGGAGAAGAAGCTAGACGGCAATTATGCAAAAATGTTGTGAGCAATATTAAACAAGTCCTGGCAGCAACATCCCACACGGCGCCAACTGTACGGCCACCTACCACCTATCACGAAAACTATACAAGCTTGACGAACCAGACATGCCGGACACTGCTGGAGAAGCAAAGACGAGATCGGAAGTGATGTGCTCCTATGGACCCCCGCATAAGGCCAATCAAAAGCAGGACGACCAGCTCGAACATTCATACAGAAGCTATGTGATGATACTGGATGTTGTCCTGAAGACCTGCCGAAGGCGATGAATGATAGGGAGACGTGGGGAGAGAGGGTCAGGGATATCCGTGCTAGCCGCATGTCATGATGATGATGTATAGTTTCAAGTATTCTTATCAAATGTTAATAATTTTGACACAATCTTTTGATTTCAAGAAATCATTTATATTTGATAATAGTATTTGTATATACTTTCTAGTAACTAATACCCAGCAATAGGTTTTGTTTTGTTTATTTTACTTTATGGCATATCAACCACTGTAGGTTATTTAATTCCAAATCCTATTTATAAACATATATCAAATATATATGATTTGTAAGGACATTTTGTGAATAAAATCTTTAAACGACCTTGAGATCATTTTTTACACACTGTTAAATGTTTTCAATTATTGATATCTAACACTTATAATTCTATCCCGGAGACCGGGGTTCAATCCCAAGTCAAACTATATCAAAAAATGGTACTTGATGCCGCCTTGTTTAACCCTCAGTATTATAAGGTACGGATCAAGAGTAAAGTGTTGCAATGCGGGGAAAGGATTAGAGCCCTCGCGTACACCTCAGGTCACCCTCGACTACTGTCGCCAACTTTACTTACTTATTAATCATTTGTTTACAGACAGTGAAGTTGTTGCAAGCATTGCTATTTAACACTAATTATCCTATTCAACACTATTCGTTCATTTTCACACAGTCAAATGGTTCAAAGTATTACATTACTCAATTGTTTGTATATCGATAGTTTCAAGTATTATTATACATCACTAACATTTCAATTAGACATCAGTCATCTGTTTACACACTGTTAGATTTGAAAACAGTTCTATTCCAAGCAAATCCGCTTAGCATAAGTCATTTTTTTTTGTACACAGTTTAAATGTCAAACGGTTTCTATTCGACCCACGGATAGAATCTTATCAGGTGGTATCACTCCAGGTCAGAGTGGACCTGAGAGCAATGAAGGAGTACTCCAAATTACCCAGAGCTCCAGGACTTAATATCATTAAATTCAAGTAATCTGTGTGCAGCTATGGTTTCATTCTTTCCAAACAATTCCAGATATTCTGTTGAAATGGCTAACGTGCAAGTCTGCGGCTTCGAAGTAAACGAGTCCAAACTCCAATCACGGTATTACGTTCACTTTCAGACTAATTCTCTTCATAAGCTGTTGTATCGTGGTAAGGAAAAGATACACAGTGAAATAGAATTAATAGTTTATCAACTCAAGTGGTACAGTCCGACTAATATAATAATTCCCGCGCTGTTAGTGTTGCGTCTGAAGTTGGTCTTACTATTGACCGACGTCCTTTCAGAGCTATCACTCTGCTTCTGCTTCCTGTTTCTACTTCTGCTTTACCGTGCTTACGAGACACAGCATCTTTCATACTTCCGCGATACCGGAAGTCATGTGGTACGAGCCACTATACAACATAAACCTCCTTATATCCCAGTTATGTGTTAAATAGTATCACTACTGTTCCTCAAGAGGAATGGCTTTGGCGTTAAATAACCAATGAAAATTAATGGTTTGGTTTGGTTTACTTGTATAGCATATTAACTATATTTACCAACCCCTCCGCACGGGCAGGATATGACACAAGGTCAATTTTTTAAGTGGAGTTTAACAGGTCTGAATTCAGAGTTTCCTTCTCCTAGAATAGTTGCCTCACCAAGGCTGAAGAACCTAGTCTGCCCTACTATTTACCCGAAGCTGGAGGGAGAATTATTGGATTCATACCTTTCCCAAGGGTATTAGTGCAATGTGAAATGCAATCAGCCTCGTCCAGAATTTGAACTCGTGTCGCCGTTTGGTTTGGTTTCTTTGTTTAATGGCATATCAATCTTTGTAGGTTATTTAATGCCGAAGCCATTCTCCGAGAAGAACAGTAGTGGTACTATTTAACCCATAGCTGGGAGGATATGGGGGTTCATACATTTCCCAAGGGTATTTGCCCGAAAGTGAACGTAATAGCGCGACTCGAGAACGAACTCGCTTACTGCGATTCCGCAGTTCATCGCTATAACCATTACACCACGAAGACACCCCCTCGTGTCGCCGTGTCCATTTCCTATGACGATAACCATTACACCACGGGCACCTCCAACTATTAACTATTGGAGGTTATTTAATGCCAAATACTTTTCATACATATATATTTAATATGATTTCTGAATACATTTTGTAGATAACATTTTTAAAGAAGCCAGAGCACATTTTTTTCACTCAGTTAAATGATTTCATTTATTTCTATCTTATACGAATAATTCTATTTACTATTAATCATTTGTTTGCTCACAGTTAAAAAAATTCTAGTATTTCTACTTACAGGTGACATCTCCACACTAAACTAGTAACTGAAACTAGTAGACAAGTTCACTTACCTAGGAAGCATAGTCTCATCGATCGATACAGACATCGACACGCGACTAAAAAATGCATGGACAGCTATCGATAGGCTATCGGTCATATGGAAGTCAAACCTGACCGATAAAATGAAACGCAGTTTCTTCCAAGCAGCAATTGTCTCGATACTGCTATATGGATGCACTACATGGACGCAAACTAAAAGGCTGGTGAAAAGGCCTTACGGCAACTACACAAGAATGTTGCGAGCAATATTGAACAGGTCCTGGAAGCAGCACCCCACAAAGCAGCAGCTGTACGGCCACCTACCACCCATCACGAAAACTATCCAAATTAGACGAACCAGACATGCAGGACAATGCTGGAGAAGTAGGGACGAGTTCATTAGTGATGTACTCCAATGGACCCCTACACATGGCCGAGCAAAAGCAGGGCGACCAGCTCGAACCTACTAACAGCAGCTCTGTGAGGATACAGGGTATGGCCCTGAAGACCTCCTGAAAGCGATGAACGATAGGGAGGGGTGGCGAGAGTGGGTCAGATATATCCATACTGATGGCACGACAAGATTATGACGATTGCTATTTAACACAAACAATTCACCTAAACATCAGTCATTTCTTCGCACACAGTCTAATGATCAAAGAGTTCTATTTAAAACAATTCAGTTTGGCATAAGTACACAGCTTTTTGTTTACACACAGTTAAATGTAAAAATAGTTCTATTTCAAACAATTCTGTTTAGCATAAGAACACTGTTCAGTTCTATTTCACTCCTAGATAGGACCCTATCAGGTGTTACCAAACCGGGCCAGTGTGGACCTGGAAACGATGGCAATGAAGGGGTACTCCGCATTCCCCAAAGCTCCAGCATTACTGAAGCCTAACCATCAAATTGTTTAGTGTTGTATCTAGGACATTCGTTGGAGGAGTTTTAGCCCCAAGTTACCAGAATACCTGTATAGGTCGCATCTGTGGGTCAATTAAAGAGATACTTTGACTCATGCATAGAGCATGAAGATTTTATCGGTTTAAAATTAATTGGATTGCAAAAGGTTTCAGTTTGGTTTCATTATCTAATGACATATTAACCTTCGTTGGCTCTGTTGGCTGAGGCGGTAGAATATACCGACTGCATCTCTGCAGAGGGCTAAGACCCCACTAATGAGTGCCCTGTTATGACATTAAATAATCTGATAGTGAGGCTCCAGTAATGCTGGAGCTTTGGGGAATGCTGAGTACCCTTTCATTGCCATTGCTCCCAGGTCCATTCTGACTTGGAGTGTTAGCACCTGATAGGGTCCTGTTTATGGGTCAAATAGAACTGTTTGACATTTAACTGTGTGTAAACAAATGAGTAATGTTGAATAGAATAATCAGTGTTCAGTCGTAATACTTGTAATCAACTCACAGCCCGCAAACAAATGATTAATATTGAATAGAACCATAAGTGTTTGATCGCAATAATTAGAACCATTTTACTATGTAGAAACAATAGCAATATTAGTGTGCAAACAAATTAGTTTTAACTCATTTAAAGATGAAATTATCTAAAACATATGTACATCTATTCTAATGTGTGCAAACAAATAAGTTGGCGACCGTAGTCGAGGGTGACCAGAAGGCTACCTTTTAAATAGCTACTACACCGAGGTGTCGGGGAGGGCACAACTCCTTTCCCTGGATTGCTTCACTTTACCCTTGATACATACCTTATATCGCTGAGTGTTAAGCAACGAGGTAAAAAGTACCATTTTAAAAGTCTTTGGCATGACGTGACCTGGGATTGAACCCCGGTCTCCCGGACCTTTGGCGAACATTCTATCCACTAGCCCAATGAGCCGGTTAAATAACCGACGATAAATTGTCACTGTTTCATATCAATACTTGAAAATATTTAACTGTGTACAAACAAATGATTGATAGTTTATAGAATTATTCGTATTTGATATTTGATAGCAATACTTAAATGAGCTCAGTCTCCTTTAAAAATATATCTACAAAATGCGTTCACAAATCATATAATTTAATATATATGTAAAAACAGGGTTTGGCATTAGATAACCAACAATAGTTGATATGCCATAAACTCGACCATATCAAACATCCGCATATATATATATATATATATATATATATATATATATATATATACTATGCACCATATAACTTATACATATTCTCCAAAATATTTTACTAACTGCAAGAACATATATTCTTGCCTTGATTCAGAAATCTTTTTGTCGCCTTGCAAAAATTCAAAATACCGAATCAACGTATTGTCCATTCCATGGAAGATTTCACAGGGAGAATACCGAAAAGTCGGAATTCGCTATCGTTGCTTCCTGTCATTTCTAATCTGGACTGGATTTCTGTGGGATGTATATATATATATATAGAGAGAGAGAGAGAGAGAATTCTAAAGCAAATGAATAAGGAACAAAGGAAGGAAAGAAAGGAAAAAATAGTAAACAAAAAAAAAAAAATACTAAACTAAACCTTGGGGATGGGGGAAGTGAAAACTCAAAGTGACGCTGTGGTTGGGGTGGAAAGTATCCGGCAAGTGGAATTGGGCTGACGAAGCCGGGCCGAACAGCTAGGTTTTGGCGCGAAGATAACATTCGTCTCGCTTCACATATCTCCAGGCACTTCCCCACCCCCACCTCAACACCCCAATGGCAGGTTTTTGGTTTTTGGTTTCTTCTTAGCTTTTATCATTCCTGATACGTTCTGAAATGTACAAGAATTCTTACCCACTTCAAACGCAGTACGAGAATTTTCTCTATGAGAAAACGGTAATATTCTCTCTCTCTCTCTCTCTCTCTCTCTCGCGCGCGCGCTCGCTCTCTCTCTCTCTCTAATCTTCTTCTTCTTCTTCTTCTCTCTCTCTCATACACGCACACACACAACCGCTTACGCACACGCACAAACACACACACATATAAACCCAAATGCACTCACCCTAAACATTTCACCAACCAAAACATATTTCGTCATACTCAGCCCTTTATTGAGACTCTCTTTATACCTGTCTGATTCCACTCCCTTCATGTCTATCTATCTATTCATATCTATCAAGCTTGCTCGTCAAAACCGTGTCATTTAATATCTATAACTCTATCTTTATTTTCAGCTCTCTTTTTCTTTCCTTATCGATCTGTCTTTCTATCTATTTATCCACACACACACACACACACACACACACACAGAGTTACATATATATATATATATATATATATATATATATATATGGCATATTTGATTAAATAATAAAGACATATTTTGTCTACATAATCTTATTAGATCCTTTCAAGTTTCCTGACAAGTGTCTTGGTTTCAGGTTGGAATTGGTGAATGAATTTACCAAAATTGTCCCGAGTGCTTTCGGACCTTTCATTGAGGGTTTGCTTGCATGTGTAAAGAGTGTTTGTAAAGAGTTTTGAATTTTTAAAGGTTTTTTTATAACTTAGCAAAAATACGTAAACGCAGAGTTGGATCAGACTGAGATGCTGATGAATTTATTATTTAATCAACCATGCTTAAATGAAAGATTGCTGCCTAACAACACACACACACACACGCACGCACACACACACACACACACACATGTGGTACATTTCAGGTTCAAATGAACAGCTACAGCAGGAGTTGGAATACACCCTACTAAAGCCTGATTTTCGCAGTTGGTGAATTTCAAAAATGCAATCTGGACGTGAGGACACTTTAGAAGAACGATTTGCAATAAAACGAACGATATGCAATAAAATTCTGTTTTAAACTTGGAAGAAATGCCACAGAAACGTATGAAATGCTTCAGACTGCTTTTGGACCATCTTGAATGAATCGAGCATCAGTTTTTGAGTGGCATAAGAGATTCAAGGAAGCAAGGGAGTCTGTGAGGGATGATGAGAGGTGTGGGAGGAGATTTCCACCAGAACAATGCACAAGTCCATCCTTGTCACAGACTATTTGACCAAGATGAGCTGTGACGAAGGTCATTGACACGCTCACACAAGAGAACTTTCATGGGGCCTTCCAGAAGGTGTTGGAACAGTACAACAAGTGCATTGCAGCCGGAGGAGATTACTTCGAAGGGAACTAGAGTTTCATGTGTGTACAATCAATAAAAGTGCCCATACAAAAAAAAAAGTCTAGAAACTTATCGTATGCCCCTCGTATATATATATATATATATATATGTGTGTGTGTGTGTGTGCATGTGTGTAAACGTTTACTCGAAGATCCGTGTACAGAAACCATTATCTTCTGATGTAACTCATTCTTAGATGAGTCGTCTATTGAATCAATTGTTTGCCCAAGACAATTTGAGTTACCGCTGCATTTTAACCTCTGAGATTACAGACCAATTAGATATTAAGAAATGTTCGAATTTGCTGGACCATAAATGTGTAACTTAAGTAAGAAGATAATGCTGACCATAAATTGATCATGAAGTAAAATCAACGCTCATATTTACTAGAGCTTTCGTTTTAATCGGCTAAGACTGTCAATCTATTTGCTATGGGACTGCCCGTTCTGCGCAAAATGGTGTTAATGGTAGGGAAACAGGTCAGCAAATGTCAGTAGTTTAAACAGGAGAACTTCTGACCCTTCGATTCTGTGTTGTCCGTTAAACTAGATAGATCGTTGTTCGGAAGCCTGCGTTCTAGTTTATGCAAACGAAGGGATGATAAAACAACAATGTGGACAAAAGACAGAGTAAATAGAGACGAGCACCGGGTTGGTGGGTTGCTGACCTTGGGGGTGACGGTGAAGATAGGATGGGCTGCTGAGTCAGGTGATGGGGGACTGAGTGAGACAGAGACAAAACACTGAGCAGAAGCTGTTGGAATACGCAAGAGTGAGTAAGATCCATTTGTTTTAGTTCCGTGGCTATAAACAGGTAATTTTTGTGGTTGTGGGTTATTTACGCGATAGTCTTTATGTGTAGGACACTGGAACAAAAACAGAAGATAGATCGATCGATCGATAGAAATAGACAAAGATGTGGATTTAAAAAAAATATAAAGATATTCATACAACGTGGGTATCACAGATTCTATTTGTTCGTGAAGGATTCATCCGACTTTTCACCAAGTCAAAGTTGACACGAAATCATTTTACAGTAAGGCGAGACATGCATAAATCGAAACAAATATGTGGCCATTACAAAAAATGCATGCTCCTCTCGGCATTTACCTTTTGGGGAGCCAAGCAATAAACTACATATATACGAAGTTCGGCTAAAAGTTTCATCGAATGACCAAAATATTCTCATGGAATGCGACTAAAAAAGGTTAATTTTTCAACATAGTCACCTTTGTGATCAATACACTTCTTCCATCGGTGTTGCAGTGTTTGGATTCCATTGATCAAAAAGTTATCCACAGATAACAGATATAACGTCATCATATGAAGTTTTCAGCCTAGCATCGTATATATATATATATATATATATATATATATTACTCTTTCTTTCTCCTTCTCTGTCTCTCTCTCACTCTCTCTCTCTCGCTCTCTCTCTCTCTCTCTCTCTCTCTCTACATATATATATATATAGAGAGAGAGAGTGAGAAAGAGAGAGACAGACAGACAGACAGAAGGAAAGCAATTGATTCAGTTGTCGCATATGCAGTAAGATGCCCGTAATTGTTTTCCAAATAATATCAAAGTCACTCAGCTTTATGTATATATATACAAGGATCATTAAATAAGTTTCCAGACTTTTTTTCGTATGGGCACTTTTATTGATAGTACACACATGAAACTCTTGTCCCTTTCGAACTAATCTCCTCCGGCTGCAATGCACTTGTTGCACTGTTCCAACACCTTCTGGAAGGACCCATGGAAGTCCTCTTGTGTGAGCGTGTCAATGATCTTCGTCACAGCCTCTTTTATCTCCTCAATTGTCTCATAACGACAGTCTCTGAACTTACGGAATAACCAAAAGTCACAGGAAGCAAGGTCTGGACTATAGGGAGGCTGAAGAACTGTCTTGATTCCTATCTTGGTCAAATAGTCTGTGACAAGGATAGAGTTGTGGACTGGTGCTGGAAATGCCACTGACCCGATTTGAAGAGTGCTGGCCTCTTCCGACGGAATCTCTTCCTGAACTCCCTTAAAACCTCAACATAGTAACCCTAACCCTAACCCTTTGGCTAATAAACTCTGGTGTATTGACTTCCTTACTCCTCTTACACCTCTAATAATCCCTCGCAGACTCCCTACCTTCCTTGAATCTCTTATGCCACTTAAAAACTGATGCTCGAATCATGCAAGTTGGTCGAAAAGCAGTCTGAAGCATTCCATACGTTTCTCTGACATTTTTTCCAAGTTTAAAACACAATTTTATTGCATATCGTTCTTTCTCAATTCCAAATTGCATTTTTGAAATTCACCAGCTGTGACAATCAGGCTTCAGTAGGGTATATTCCAATTCGTGCTGTAGCTGTTCATTTGAACCTAAAATCATAAAAATTGGTCAGTCACCTGATATGATGTATAGCAATAAGATACTGAATTTTCAAGAGTCTGCGACTATTTTAAATGCCCATACAAAAAGTCTCAAAACTTATTGAAGGCACCACGTGTTTACCAGTTTGTATTCTATATCCGATAATAATAAACTTATTCTGTTTTATTTATAGTTTAGTCTCTTTGTTTAATGGCATACCAACTTTTATTGGGTTATTTTCTGCCAAAGACATTCTTGCAGTAAGACAGAAGTGGTACGATTTAACACATAGATGAAGGGAAAAGGGAGTTTATGCCTTTCCTGTGGGTATTAGCCCCAATGTGAACGTAACGGATTGACTGGAGTTTGAACTCGCTTACGAAGATGTTGCAATCCAGTAGGTTAGCCACTACGCCTGCTTTCTTAATGGTTAAGACACCACGTTTAATTACAATGCAGAATAGATATTCTGCATTCAAAATACGAATAAACTAAAATCGAATTCGGGATAGAACTGTGGATAATGTTATAATCGTCTGAATAAAATAAGACACCATCTCTCTCTCTCTCTCTCACACACACACACACACGCTCTCTCTCTCTCTCTCTCTCTCTCTCTCTCTCTCTCTCTCTCTCTCTCGTAGAGTACCGCGATTGAAGCTGATTTTGCCAAGAAAGGAATAAACGACACTTTTCTCAAAATAAATAATCACCTTAACATTGAACACACTCATTCCAGTGAGTTTTTCATTGGTCGAAACACCCCCTAAACCTCCTTTGGTATGGTGTGAATCTGCTGCATTTATTTTTATATTCATCATGTCTTCAAAATAAGAGATGTATTTACGATGCATTTAGGTTGCAAGTGAGAAAATTGCACGACTGTAGTATATGGAGGATGTTGCACTTGAAACACATACAAACACACACATATATATATATATATAAAAGAAAATGGAGTCGACCTTGAAAAGACAAGGACAATATCTTGCAGAAACCTTAATAGGTGCTGTCTACGCAGATGATCTAAAACTTCTCGCAAATGCACCTGTGAAAGTAGAATCTCTGCTAAATCATCTGGTACAGGCATCATTTGCCATTGGCCTTCACTTAAACTCTGAGAAAACAGAGTTCATGTGTTCTAAACAAGATGGAGCCATCTCTACATTAAACAACAACCTCTTAAAATCTATAGACTCGTTCACATACCTCGGTAGCAATATCTCATCTACTGAAAGTGATATCAACATTCGTATAGGACAGGGATGAATTGCTATTGACACGTTATCGACTTTCCAATAATTTCTCCGATAAAATGAAACGGGAATTCTTCTCGGCTGAAGCCTTGTTAATATTATTGTACAGATGCATAATCTGGACTCCAATAAAATCCCGTAAAGAAAAAGTTAGATGGAAACTACTCAAGGATTCTGCAGGCTCTTTTAAACAAAATCTTGAAGCAGCACAGCATAAAACAGCACCTATACGACCACTTGTTTTCCATCTCACAAACCATACAAATAAGATGAACAAGACATGCTGGACAATGCTGGAGAAGCAGACGCACTCATAAACGATATTCTCGTGTGGACTTCTACCCATGGACACACCAGTGTTAGCCAACTAGCAAAGTTCTGTGTTCATCATCTCTTTGCTGACACTGGATGCCCTCTGGAGGACATGCCAAGAGTGATGGACGATAACACAGATGGTGTGTGTGTGTGTGTGTGTGAGAGAGAGAGAGAGAGAGAGAGAGAGAGAGTCAACGGCATCAGTACTCTGAGCATGATGTGATAATTATTATGATGATGATGATGATGATACTCAATTATATGTATCTGAATACTGTGAGTGTGCATGTGTGCGTAAAATTGCAGGAACGAAACGAGAGGTGTTTTTTGTTTGATTGGATTTTATGGCATATCAACCTTTGTAGGTTATTTAATGCCATATAAATTCTCATAGAAATAAACAGTTCTATTTCAGTTAATTCAGTTTAATATTAGTATGCAGTATAATTGTTAAAAACATTTCTATTTCAAGCTATTCCGTTTAGTTCAAATTCAAACAATTCATTTAGTATAAGTATAGTTTTTTTTTGTTTACCTACAGTTAAATGTCAAAACTGTTCTATTTCAAACAATTCAGTTTAGCGTAAGTACAGTTTCAATGTCAAAAACAGTTATATTTCAAAAAATTCAGTTTACCATGGGAATGCAATTTAAATGAAGTACGTAGTTTAAATGTCAAAACAGTTCTATTTCAATCAATTCAGTTTAGCATAATGACACTGTTTAGCTCTATTTGACCTATAGATAGGAACCTATCAAATGCTACCGCTCCAGGCCAGTGTAGACCTGGGAGCAATGGAAATGTAGAGGTACTCCGCATTCCCCAGGGATCCAGCATTACAGGAACCTCACCATCAGATTGTTTAGTGTCATACCCAGGATACTCTTCGGTGGCGGGGGGTCTTACTCCTCTGCAGAGAAACAGTCAGTGTATTCTATAGCCCCAGCCAACTGAACAAGAAAACGAGAGAGCGTTATTAGTAATCAGATGGTGCTTTATAAGCGGAAGAGTTATTGCGCCAATATTCTGAGAACGAGTAGAATTACTTGGCTTTGAAATTTGTTTTCGAATCCGTGATTGATGCCATATGATTTTAATTTGTTAGCATCTTATTTTCTTTTCCTGATTTCCCTCTATCTGTCTATCTGTCTCTCTCTACAAACACCGGCAAATGGTTACTGACCTCCCAAAACAATATCGCTTAATGTTGCTCATGTAGTAGAAACAGCTGTTAGCTGAAGTATTACGACTAAGAGCATTGTGCGTGTGTGTGTCCTCGCCTCAGTATCGAACGTAGATATTTTTGTAACGCGTTTCATTTCTAATCTCGACGGCAGATTTCACTTGTCGGGGCAGGAACAAGGGGTCGGGCACAGGTTATCACCAGTAAGCGCCTATATCAACTTTTTTTTATAGATCCACTGAACTTTCGCTGGGTTGGAAAGTTTTTTTTTTTAAGTCAATATAAAGAAGCCGATGTGTTTTAATCGCGTTTATCTATCAGCTGAAATTCCTTGTGATTTTTTTATGAATATCTTGGGTGCCTATTGAAATTATTTCATTGGTATCTTCATGTTTGAAAATATGCATTCAACATTTACAACAGTGGTTCTCAACCTTTTTTTTTTTTTTTTACGTGTAGACCCCTTTGATTCCTACTTTCCTTTGGTAGACCCTACACACTATCGACGAGACTCAGTATACACAAACTGAATATACAGTGTAACCCGGATATAAGAGAGTTACCAGGACCGGATAATTATCTAATATCCGGGTTTCTCTTATATCCGATTTTGGTCTATTTTGTTTAGGTAACACAGGCTCTAATTTGGGACCAGAGAACGTCTCTCTTATATCCGGTTTTTTTAAAAAATTATATAAGGGTCTCTTATATCCGAGTTACACTGTATCCCTTGCCGAACAGTAAGATATCCCATCACCAATAAAGGGAATTTCTGTGTATGACACTAAACTGTATCTGATGGTGAGACTCCATTCCTGGAGAGCTGGAAAGTGTGGTGAACGTATTTACCAAGCCCTATCATCACGGGAAGGACGTGACACAAGGTCAGTTTTTTTTACGCGGAGTAACGCTGGTTTGTGTTCTGCATGTCCGGTTCGTCTAATTTGGATAGTTTTCGTGATGGGTGGTAGGTGGCCGTACAGCTGCTGCTTTGTGGAGTGTTGCCTCTAAGACCTGTTCAATATTGCTCGCAGCATTCTTGTGTAGTTGCCGTCAAGCTGTTTTCTCCAGCCGTTTAGTTAGCGTCCATGTAGTGCATCCATATAGCAGTATCGACACGACCGCTGCTTGAAAGAAACTGCGTTTCATTTTATCAGTCAGGTCTGACTTCCATATGACCAATAACCTATTGATAGCTGTCCATACCTTTGTTAGTTGCGTGTCGATGTCAGTCTCGGTCGATGAGACACTGCTTCACTGCTGGAGAAGTAGGGAGGAGCTCATAAGTGATGTACTTCTATGGACCCCTTCACTTGGCCGAGCAAAAGCAGGACGACCAGATCGAAACTACATACATGTGAGGATACGGGGTTTTGGCATGATGACTTACCGGAAGCGATGAAGGATAGGGAGAGGTGGCGAGAAAGGGTCAGGGATATCCGCGCTGATGGCACGACAAGATGATGATGAAAGCTGGTTTGAATTCAGAGTTTTTCTTCTCCTAGACTGCTTAACCAAGGCTAAAGAACCCTGTCTTACCTAGTATTTATCCATTGCTAGAGGGAGAACAGGTGGATTTACACCTTTCCCCAGGGAATTGGCGTGAAGGGATATACAAACAGCTTTGTCCGGGATGGGAACATAGGTCACTTTGGACGAAAATCATAACGTTAATCTGGCTTCTCTGTCTGTCGGTCTGTCTGTCTCTCTAGCCCAGTCAGCTTGGGCTGTAGAATAAACCGATTGCAATTCTGCAGAAGGGTAAAACTCCCCCAACGAGTGTCCTGCATATGACACTAAATAATCTGATAGTCATCATCATCATCATGTGCCGCTAGCACGGATATCCCAGACCCTCTCTCGCCACTTCTCCCAATCGTTCATAGCCTCTGGCAGGTCTTCAGGGCTACATCCCGTATCCTCACATAGCCGCTGAATGTATGTTCGTTCTAGTCGTCCTGCTTTTGCCCGGCAGTATGTGGGGGTCCATAGGAGTACATCACTTATGAGCTGGTCCCTGCTTCTCCAGCATTGTCTTGCATGTCTGGTTCGTCTAACTTTGATAGTTTTCGTGATGGGAGGCAAGTGGCCGTATCGTTGGTGCCTTGTCGGGTGTTGCCGCCAGGACTTGGAACAATCTGATAGGCTCCAGTAATGCTAGAGTTGTGAGGAATGCTGAGAACCTCTTCATTGCCATCGCTCCCAGATAGAGTCTTATCTATGGGTGAAATAGAATTGTTTAACATTTAAACTGGATTATTTGAAATAGATCTGTTTTTACATTTAACTGTATATAAACAAAAGCATAATTTTTAATTGAATTATTAATGATACCTGACAATATTTGAAACCATTTATATAAGTGCAAACGAAAAATGTCGAATAAAATAATTCGTGTGAAATAGCAATACTTGTATTCACATCACTGAGCGCAAACAAATGATTAATATTGAATAGAATTATTAGTGTGAGATGGCAATAATTGAAACCATTTAACTGCATGCAAATAAACGAATAGTGTCCAAAGGCAATACCAGTGACACATTCCCTGAGTGCAAACAAATGAATATTTAATAGAATTAGTGGTAAATAACCATAATTGAAACCTTTGTAGCAGAAAGAATTTCAAACCATTATTTAGTGCAGGAATTGTTTTGCCATTGGAATGTTGAAATTATGCAAATGATCCAATGAGAACGACCCAAGCCATTCTGCCCGGGCACACCTCCCCGAGCACCATAAAAGGCAGCGCTAACCATGTGCGCCTTCTCTTTTCTTTTCTCATTCCTCTTGGCTGGCAGCTAGGTAAGACCGGCCGACACGAGAGATAACATTTCTTCTCTAATTCGGGACGATTCCAATAGCAGACAGGGACTATCCATCTTGAGAGAGCACACTTCAACATTTGTTCCTCTGCATACCTTAGGAGACCATTTCCTGATCAATTATTTCTTCCTCCTAAACAATTTGGACCCGATGCCTCTGGCTAAGCACTAAACTCCCTCATAACCATTTACAAGTGTTTTTCCATTATCTTCAACTCACGGCATAAGGAAAACTTCCTCTCAAGCAGTCATTAAACTACTAGATTGAAAGCCATCAGTATCTACGCGTTCATTATTTATTTTATTTCTATAAAAATAACAAGAGGTAACAGAACAATACAACTTCAACTACCATTTATGCCAAAATGGTAATATCATCTGCCCTCTTGTTATACCTTTAAACTATATAGAAACAATAGCAATAATAGTATGGAAACAAATTAGTTCTAATTCATTTAGAAATGGAATTACCAACAAACTAATCTTTGACTAATCTTTGACTAATCTTTGATATATGTATATATTTAAATGTGTGCCAAAAAATGATTGATATTAAATTGTTACCGTTACATAACAATACTTGAAACCCTTTAACATTGTGGAAATAAATGATTAAGAGTAAATAGAATTATTCGTATTAGATAGAAATACTTGAAACCTTTTAAGTGAGTGAAAAAATACGAGCTCAGTCTCGTTTCAAAATTTTATCAAGAAAATGTGTTTAGTTATTATATATATTTAATATGTATGTATTAGCAGGATTTGACATTAAATAACCTGCATTGGTTGATATGCCATAATGGTTAAAGCGATGGACTGTGGAATCGTGGTAAGCGAGTTCAAACTACAGTCGTATTCGGTGTATTCATACGGCTCCAGCGGACAGGAAGTTATGTTAATAGTTAAATATTTCTATGAGTATTTTTTTTTTTCATATATAATATATACTCTAAAATCGAACATTACAATCATCCTAACCTGATATGTTATATTCAATAAAGGCTAACGTTGTCAGTTCGCCAGACGGTACAAATTCCCCGATATACATATTTTATGATTATACAAATTTAAACTCTTAATATTATTCTGAGGGTGTCTTCGTGGTGTAATGGTTAAAGCGTTGGACTGCGGAATCGTAGTAAGCGAGTTTGTACTTCAGTCGCGCTATTACGTTCACTTTCGTGCAAATACCCTTGGGAAAGGCATGAACCCCCTTATCTTCCCAGCTATGGGTTAAATAGTACCACTACTGTTCTTCTAGGAGAATGGCTTTGGCATTAGATAACCTACAAAGGTTGATATGCCATTAAACAAACAACCCAAAGCTACCAACTAACCCTCTTTCTCTCTCTCTCTCTCTCTGTGTGTGTGTAGCAAAACAGCAGCAGTAGTAAGTAGCATGCAGTATTTTTCGTCGTAAAAGTGACTGAATTAAAATGATATACCCGAAAAGACTGTTTAACTGTGTTAGCCTGAATACTAATTTTACGAGCCACTATCTATCGCAAAAGAAATATGCGAAAGTTAGTTAGTTTAAATAAACTCAACCAACTTTTGGTTACAATCCGCCATGGACTTCAACAAGGAGATTAGATAAAGTGTTTATTGATTGAACAGGAACGTTTTTATCTGTTCCAATTGGTTAGAAATATCTATCTAATTTCTGATTGGTGAGAAAATATGACAGTTGGGTAAAATTTCTCGTAAGCAATGATTCTATTTTTGCACATCATTTTATGTCAAACTTAAGATAATTCTAAGGATGGAATACCTGTATAGCCATTTTGTTTATTTCGATGGCTAGGTTTCTGCCGCTTCATCCTTTAACCTCCATAATATTATGAAAACTTTAGAGATGAAGTGTGATCCTTATTACATGAGTAATTTGCAGTCTAATCCCTGATATTATGATCACGACGTTTCAGCCGCTATACTCTCAGACTTTGATACAACTGATGATGCATCAAGCAGTTTTTTAAAATTTTGTCTCTGAATTTATGTTTGTTCGAAAAAACTAGGTTGAGGGAAAAAAAATTAGTTTGAGTGAAAACCAAATTTTTAAAAAATTACTTAAAAAAACAAAAACAAACGAGTTTGATTGAAAACAATATTTAAAAAAAAAAATAAAGTTTGACAGGAAACAAAATTTAAAAAAATGCAGAGAAAAAAATCAGAAAAAAGTTTAGTTAAAGTGGAACAATTAAAAAAAAGTTAAAGTGAAATCAAAATAAAAAAAAATTAGTGTAAGCAAAAAAAAAAAAAAAATTAGTTTAAATGAAAACGGAATTTTCAAAAACAAAAAAAAATCTCAAAGGAAACAAAATAGAAAAAAAAACAATCAGTTGAAGTGAAAAATTAAAAAAGAATTTCTTTGTGTAGAAACAAAAAAATTAGTTTGAGTGGAAATAAAATTTTTAAAAATTATTTTATTTTTTTTTGAAGGCTATTGCCATACAAAATAATTATTCAGGGTCTAATTAATTTCGAAGTCGAAAACTCCATCATCAGAGATTTTTATAATATGAACTAGGTGTTGTATATTCAAATTTTTGGTCGTTGTAAACATGGTGTCACGTGGGGTCTTAGACATTATATTGGGGGTAGCAACCATGTTACCACGTGAGGCGTTTGTATTTTTTTCTAGGTAGATTCACGTGCAGGGCTGTTGCCCAGACAAGCTCGGTGGCTCCAAAGATACCTCGGGCCCCGACGGCATTCCCCTAAAAAATGGGGGCCCCAGGCGCCAGCCGATAAACGTAGCCTCTCCAAGGAGGGTGTCACGTGGGGCGTTTAAACGCCATGCGGAAAAAAAAATAATTTACACAAATCTTCAAGCAAATTATTGAATACTTTTAAAAATTAGTTTGAGGGGAAAGAAAATTTTGAGATAAACAATTTAAGTGAAAATAAAAATGAAAAAAAGAAAGACATTGTACTTTTGTTATTCATTTGTCAATGGAAAAATGTTGCCACAAAATGTATGTGCGTGTGTCTGTGTGTTTGTATATGTGTGTGTGTATGTGTGTATGTGTGTATGTTTGTGTATGTGTGTGTGTGTGTGTGTATGTATGTGTGTGTGTGTGTTTGTGTGCATGCATGTGTTTGTGCGTATGTGTACGTATATGTATGTCTTGTGTGTGTGCGTGTATGTTTGTGTGTGTATGCTTTTGTGTTTGTGTGTGTGTGTGTGTGTGTTGGTGTATGTTTGTGTGTGTGTACGTTTGTGTATGTATGTGTGTATGCGTGTGTGTGTGTGCATGCGTGTTTGTGGATGTGCATGTGTGTGCGTGTGTGTGTATGTGTTTGTGTATATGTGTGTTTGTGTATATGTGTGTTTGTGTGTGTATGTGTGCGTGTGTGTTTGAGTGAGTATGTGTGTGTGTATGTGTGCGTGCGTGTGTGTGTCTGTGTGTGTGTATGTGCGTGCGTGTGTGTGTGAATGTTTGTGTATGTGTGTGTGTGTGTGTGCGTTTGTATATGTGTCTGTGTGTGCGTGTGTGTGTGTAAAAATCAAAAAGGCTCAAATGCTGACGATCTGTGTAGTATTAAAATAAAAGGAATTAAGATCTCATTTTCTCACTCCTGGTGCCCCTTTCATATGGCCTTGTGCCACATCTAAGCAAAAAGCTTAGTAAATTTCCATGTCCAATCGTTTCATGTCTTCTAAAGAATAGAAGACATGATAATCAGATAAGACTTTATTTGGCATACGAAATTATTAATCTTAATACAGAAGATGACATCCTAATTCCTTCTATATATATATATATATAGAAAGAGAGAGAGAGGGAGAGAAAATTATATGGATCATATATATATATATATATATATATATGTGTGTGTGTGTGTGTGTGTGTGTGTGTGTGTGTAATTATATATATATTATATAATCCAAAGAGGAAATCCAAGGTGTAGGAGTATCCAGTATGAGTGCCCAATACTTACGGCCGTTGATGTATAATTAATTCGGTATTAACGATATATCAACACTGGGATTAGTTTTTTTAAACCTTCTATTGCTTCGTAGTATGTAAATTAGGGATTAATGGTATTTATTTTTTTTTAGAAATAAATATATATATATATATATGAAAAATGATAGATATACTATCTCCAAATTCCATGAATTTTTTCTTGTTTAACAAATAAATACAATAGATCATTTTAATTTTTAAAGAATAAAAATAAAGAGTTTTTTTTAAATTTCATTCTCGCCGGAAGTCATGTGATAACATCTAATTATAATTTTAAATATTTCATCCGAAGATGGCTTTTATAAACGCTTATAAGTTAAACTTTAAACTTTAAAGAATTTGTAGGAGCCTGAAATAAATTTATAATGATACCAAGAAAATGAATTTTTCCTTTTGTCTTTATGTAAAAGATATATATATATATATATATATATATATATATATATATAGATAGATATATATATTGTAATGAGATAATACGTTGGTATGGTCATTGGAGGCAGGTTCGATGTTAATGAAATATAGGTAGCATTGTGTTACCATAGCAACAGAAAAAATGATTATAGAAGTCCGATTGACCGATAATAAATGGTGATTGTAATAATTACGAAAAATATTTAGAAAATTAAGTAAAGAGCAGACGTCGAGAGAAGATTTACCGTCATTTGATATTCAGTGAAACTCACCCAAATTTCTCTGATATGAAAATTAAAGCGCAAGAAAAAATAAAACAGATAGATAGGAGCATGCTGAGATTGCGCTATGAAGAGAATGAAATAGATAGATAGATAGATAGATAGATAGATAGATAGATAGATAGGAACACGCTGAGATAGCGGTATGAAGAGAATGAAATAGATAGATAGATAGATAGATAGATAGATAGATAGGAACATGCTGAAATAGCGGTATGAAATGAATGAAATAGATAGATAGATAGATAGATAGATAGATAGATAGATAGATAGATAGATAGGAACATGCTGAGATAGCGGTATGAAGAGAATGAGATAGATAGATAGATAGATAGATAGATAGGAACACGCTGAGATAGCGGTATGAAGAGAATGAAATAGATAGATAGATAGATAGATAGATAAATAGATAGATAGGAACATGCTGAGATAGCGGTATGAAGAGAATGAGACAGATAGATAGATAGATAGATAGATAGATAGGAACACGCTGAAATAGCGGTATGAAATGAATGAAATAGATAGATAGATAGATAGATAGATAGATAGATAGGAACATGCTGAGATAGCGGTATGAAGAGAATGAAATAGATAGATAGATAGATAGATAGATAGATAGGAACACGCTGAGATAGCGGTATGAAGAGAATGAAATAGATAGATAGATAGATAGATAGATATGAACAGACTAAAATACGTATAAATGGACATAGATAGATAGATAGATAGATAGATAGAATTTCTTTTGAGACAGACCTCTAAAATCCTTCATAGAAATTTAGTCATGTCTTGTTTTACGCAAATTCCGAATGAAATACATTCTCTCCCTCTAAATCATTCCTGCCAACCAATGAACTAACTAACTAACCACACACACACACACACACACATATATATATATATATATATATATATATATATATATAATGAAAACTATTCCTTTTGACTACATATGTAGTTTGAAATTTTATCTTTGATGCTGGCCCGGCCAATGCACCCCACCCAGTTGTATATGACATTGTACCGAACTTGGACAGAAGTTGTGAAGGATTTGATCCGTGACAAATCTAGTGGTTTACTACGTTACATTTTTGAACAAGTACGTACCATATTTCATTTGTTTCATTTCAATCTAACTACTTTCTTCACACACACACACACACACACACACACACACACACACACACACACACACACACACACATAGATGGCACAGAGTTAGATGTATCGTGTATATATGTAAATGTTATATCTATATCTGGTCAGAATGAATGTAATATCCAATTTTAGTGAATATATCATAAATTAAAAAAAAATTATGTCTATAGACATATTCGATTATAACATAATCTTCATTGCTTCCTAGAACGTCATTCCATAAGTCAATGAATTCAGAGATGCAACGCTTGTAAAATTCTTTAAGTTTTGATGCAAAATCTGAACCAACACGTATTCAATCTTTTCTTTTTATGTCAAACTCAGCACCATCCAAATGATTCAATAATCTCCGAAACAAGAATTAATCCGAAGGAACAAGTTCGAGGGAGAATATAGAGGATGAAGCAACTTTCCCCATCGAAATCTTTTAAGAGATCTTTACTCAAGTGGACCGAGTGAAGATGGGTGTGATGGAGAATGAGTCCTTTTCTGTAGACTAAGGAAGGACGTTTTTGCCCCAAACTGTTTCGTTTGTTTGTTTGTTTGTTTGTTTGTTATATTGGGTTTTATGGCATATCAACCTTTGTTGGTTATTTAACGCCAAATCCATTTTTTATGTAAATAATCTTTCAAACAATTCAGTTTAACATGAGTTTTAGTTTAAGTACAGTTTCAATGTCAAAAACAGTTCAATTTCAAATAATTCAGTTTAGCGTAAGCACGCAATTTAAATGTAAGTACAGTCTAATTGTGAAAAACGTATCTCTTTCGAGCTATTCAGTTTAGTCAAGTAGTTCTAATTCAGCTAATTCAGTTTAGTATAAGTACAGATTTTGTTTACACACAGTTAAATGTCAAAACAGTTCAATGTTAAACAATTCAGTTTAGTATAAATACAGTTTCAATGTCAAAAACAGTTCGATTTTAAATAATTCGGTTTAGCATAAGCAAGCAGTTTAACTGTTAGTACAGTTTAATTGTCAAAAACATTTCAATTTCGAGCTATTCAATTTAATCAACCAATTCAGTTTAGTATAAGTATGCCGTTAGTTCTATTTAACCCATAGATATGACCCTATCAGGTGCTACCACGCCGGGCCAGAGTAGACCTGGGAGCAATGGCAATGAAGGGGTACTCCGTATTCCCCAAAGCCCCAGCATTACTGGGACCACACCATCAGACTGTTTAGTGTCATATCCAGGACACTCGTCTTACCCCTCTGCTGAGGTGCAGTCAGTGTATTCTACAGCCCCAGCCGACTGGGCAACCAAACTGTTTCCAAAATGACCAATTTGATTGCTGTAGAGATTAGAGGTTACTGTTTGATTATTCTCAAACTTCGTAATAGAAATAATGAATATCCCATCACGTACTCAACATGATCTTCTTTGGATGAAGTCCACTTCTTTGTTGCTAAGTAGATTTGTTTCCTTGTCTGATTTACTGACCACAGCGTTTAATGTTATGATAAAGGATCCACTTCTCATCACCTGTAACAAGGCTTCTAAAAAAAAGTACACTATGGTGTCATGTAAGTAATGAATGTAGAGTCTCTGGAGACATGTTTTACTCATAGAGTAGAAGATGTCTTATGCGTTCTTTAGTTGGAACGAACATTAGGGTGAATACCGAAGAAGATTACGGAGAATATTCTTATAACATGAAAGAAAAAGATAAAAATTACTCGTTGTATCATTTGTAGATGATAATAAGAGGCAATACTTTAATAAATGTTGTCTAAAAACATTTATCAAGAAAATCGGACATCGTATTCGTTTTAACCTGATACATGAATGTGTATCAAAGGGTAGAACTTCATTTAAGTAAAGTGTTACTATAATAGATAAGCGTAAACATTTTGTTTATATGTGTGTGTGTCTGTGTGTGTGCCTGCGCACGCGCGTGTGTTTCTGTGTATGTATGCGTGCCTGCGTGTTTGTGTGTGTGTGTGTTAGTTCCTACATGTTTGTGTGTGTGTGCCTGCGTGTTTGTGTGTGTGTGTGAGTGTGAGTGCCTGCGTGTTTGTGTGTGTGTGTGTGTGTGTGTGGCTGCGTGTTTGTGTGTGTGTGTGTGTGTGTGTGTGTGTGCCTGCGTGTTTGTGTGTGTGTCTTTGTGTGTCTGTGTATGTGTGTGTGTCTGCATGTTTGTGTGTGTGCGCGTGCATGAGCGCGTGTGTGCGCAAATGTTTGCTTATAGTCTTCATTTTACTTCTGCATTTCCGGATATATAAAAAAGTATCTTTGGAGAAGATGAATGCCGCCAAGTAACTCCCCTTGCCTTTCTAGTTCAGACGTGTTGGGTAGAGAAAAAAAAATCAATGAGAGAAATTTTCGAAGGTTGCGGCGACCCATGGAAAAAACCGTAAAGAATCCTACCGTGCTGAAGACTAAGCGGGAACAATTTGGATTCATGGGTTCAGCTCGTGTCAAACACCGCACATTAAATCAAAAAGGTTTTTATAGCCAAAGGCGAAGGACCTCTCAACTAAAAAAAGATCATAAAAAAACGATTGATCTTTCCCAGATACTTCAGGGACAAACTACAAATGTTCTGTGGACAGATAAAACTAAAGTTTGTATCTGCCCAACCCCTCTGTTACAAGCAATAATAATAATAATAATAATAATATTCTTGGCCAGTCAATAAAAGAAAGAGGACCTATCGGTTAGTGGACTTTGCCGTTCCGGCTGACCATAGAATAAAACTGAAAGAAAGCGAGAAGAAATATAAGTACTTAGGCCTTGCTAAGAAATGAAAAAAACTATCGAACCTGAAAGTGACTGTGATACCACTTGTAATTGGTGCACTCGGTAAATCACCAAAAGGATGTATTAAGGGACTGAAGGACGTGGAAATAAGAGGACGTGTGGCGACCATCCAAACTACGGCATTATTGAGATCGGACAGAATACTGAGAAGAGTCCTTGAGACTTGAAGAAACTTGCTGTCACTCAAACTCCAGTGAAAAATTATTGGCTAACGCTGGTGTGAAAAACTTACAAAAGAGTATAATAATTCGGAGGAAATAATTGAAAAGTTCTATTTGACCCATAGGTGAGGCCTTGACAGTTATTATCACTTCCAGTCAAAGTGGACCTGGGAGTAATGGCAATGAAGGGATACTCCACATTCCCCAAATCTCCAGAACGAGAGAGTCACCATTAGATGCAATGTGGTGTCATTGCTTGGACGATAGATAGATAGATAGATAGAGAGAGAGAGAGAGAGAGAGAGAGAGATTGTGAAAGAAAGAAAGAGAGAGAGAGAGAAGACGGGTTTATTGTGAGATTTACTCACGTGAATACACACCTATCACAATACTAACGCACTCATATATGTATATGAGACGTCCCGTTAATTCCTTGGATTCTTTTATTACAGCAGTCCATAATGATATTGATGCTTCTATTTATAAAACTAAAGGGTTCTAATGAAAACTTCATAGTTATTTCCATGATATCGAGAATTTGAATAATCAAAAATACAGTTCAGCACGGCACAGCCTTCCCCCAATTCTTCCCACATTTGTAAACTTGATTCGAAATTAATCTTTTTTCGAATCGAGAGAATTCAGCTCTATAAATAATTTTATCATGTTTGTTTGTTTGGGGTTTATGGCATATCAACCTTTGTAGGTTATTTAATGCCCTATCCATCTTTATAACTATAAACAGTTCTATTTCACACAATTCAGTTTCGCATAAATACAGAATTTAATTGTCAAAAATATTTCTATTTCAAGCAATTCAGTTTTGTCAAACACTTCTAATTCAAACGATTCAGGTTTGCACAGTTTCAATGTCAAAAACACGTTTATCTTTAAAAAAAATTCAGTTCAACGTACAAAAACAGTTCCATTTCAAACAATTCAGTTTAGCATAAGTACGCAGTTTAAATGTCAATACAGTTCTATTTCAATCAACTCAGTTTAACATAAGCTCACAGTTTAGCACTTTGCCTAGTTGGCTGGGGCTGCAGAATACACTGACTGCTTCTCTGCAGTAGGATAACTCTCCCCCAATGAGTGTACTGGCACTAAACAATCTGATGGTGAGGTTCCAGCAACTCTGGAGCTTTAGGGAATGCGGAGTACCCATTCATTGCCATTGCTCCAGGGTCCACTCAGTCCTGGAGTGGTAGCACCTAATAAGGGTCCTATCTATGGGTTAAACAGAACTAAACCATGGTTTTTGGGGTTTACTATTTTTTGCATTTAAACTGCGTATTTATGATAAACTGATTTGCTCGAAATAGAACTGTTTTTACATCTAAACTGTTTACTTATGCAAAACTGATTTATCTGAAATGAAACTGTTTTGACATTAACTCTGTGAATTGCCCAGTCGGCTTGGGCTGTAGAAACACTAACGGCACCTCTGCAGATGGTTAAGACCCCACAACGAGTGTCCTGGATATAACACTACATAATCTGATGGTGAGGTTCTAGTGATGCTGGGACTTTGGGGAATTCCGAGCACCCCTTCGTTACCATTGCTCCCAGGTTCACTCAGGCCTGGAGTGGTTGTACTCTGCATTCCCCAAAGCCCCAGCATTACTGGAACCTCACCATCAGATTGCTTAGTGTCATATACAGGACACACGTTGGGGGAGGGTGTTCTTACCCCTCTGCCGAGAAGCAATCGATGTATTCTGTAGCCCAAGCCGACTGGGCAAAAATAATTTTTAGTAAAAAAAGAAACGGTCAAATGTACCGTTTTTGCTTAGCTACTATTACTTATGAACATGATTAGAATTTCAGTAATTATGTAGATATTGTATATTTTCCTCGATTTACCTCTGTTCAGCGAGGAACGAAACTTTTGGTCTCTTGACTTCAATTATAAAATTATGTACCATAAAAATATCTTATATATATATATATATATATATATATATATATATATATGTGTGTGTGTGTGTGTGTGTGTGTGTGTGTGTGATTTTTTCTTTTTTTGGTGGTCGAAAGAAAGAAAAAGTAAATATTTAAAATGAGTTGGTCCTCAAAGAAATTTATATTTTTTAAATTATTTCTTTCGCCCTGAGGCTACGGCAGCGACGACGCACTGACCGAACGCGCCTTGTGTCATATATATATATATATATATATATATATATATATATATATATATATATATATATATATATATATATATATATTTGAGATAGAGAGATGGTGGAGGAGGAGGAGGAGGAGGAGGTGAGTTGATTGTACAAGCTTTAAGAAAGAAAGAAAGAAAGAAAGAAAGAAAGAAAGAAAGAAAGAACAAACAGAGATAAATATGGGAAGATAGAGATGGAGCTATACACACGCCCGCAAATAACACCCAGTCCTATCGTGATATGTTGCTGAATTGGCCTTTATTTCTCTGGGAACCTGCTTGAACTGAGATTTTGAAAACTAAAAACACTAAAATCTCAAAAGGCTATTCGCTCAATTTGAGATTAAACTTGGATGAGGTCAATTTAAATTCAAAATTATGTTGGTAACAAAAATTCTTTTCTGTTTGTTCCTTTTTTTTTTCTTAAAAAACATTTTAAAAAGTTGAGCATAAGAATTATCTGCGCACAAAGGAACTTTTTTCAAATCTATTCGATCCAGTCAGGCCAACTTGTAAAATCTTGATTATAAAAATGAGCAAACATCAAAACGTTCGAGCGGGTGTCTTCGTGGTGTAATGGTTAAAGCGATGGACTGCGGAGTCGTAGTTAGCGAGTTCGTACTCCAGTCGCGCTATTACATTCACTTTTTGGGAAATACCCTTGGGAAAGGTATGAACCCCCTTATCCTCCCAGCTATGGGTTAAATAGTACCACTACTGTTCTTCTAGGAGAATGGCTTTGGCATTAAATAACTTACAAAGGCTGACATGCCATTAAACAAAGAAACCAAACCAAACCATATTTTCTGTCAATTTCTCTCTCTTTCTCTCTCTCTCACGCAGTACAATGGTCTACGAGTAAGGCCAGCTAACCATTGCTACTGACTTTGACTCTCACTGAGTGCCCCCTACGCCTGTCCTCATGCTAAACTAATCATAACAAAAGAAAAGCGTATGTCGTATGATAATAGTTAATAGCCTACTCTAGTTGATCAATGGTAGAGAGTTACATTCTCACCGGGTGTTTCATATTTCTGGTCTTATGCCAAATTAAGCTTAGCTTAACAAAAGAGAGGCGACTCGTGTACGGCAAGTATTTACCTATCTCTGCAATTGACAGGATATGATACAAGGTCAATTTTAAAGCGGAGTACAGCTGGCTTGAAATTAGAATTTCCTTCTCCTAAATCAGTTGCTTTGCCAAGACTAAAGAACTTTGACTGTTAATAGTACATGTGGATTCATGCCTTTCTCAAAAGCATTCCGGCGAAATGAAAAAGGAAACAGCCTTGTTCAGAATTTGAACTCAGGTCTCTCATTCCATTTCCAATGACCATACCGGAACGTTTGATATGCCATTAAACAAAGAAACCAAACCAAACCAATGACAATAACCGTAAGCCTAAGGACGCCTCGCATATTATAATGGCTGGCGTGCTAACATAGAGACCATTGATAGTGATTTGCATTTTCACAGAGGGCTCCAGATAATCCATTTTAGTGAATTACAATGCGTGAGTATGAATGGTTGGGTAATTATCTAAACACCTGCCGAATTTGAATGCGACAACGTCTGTTTAAAGTAAAAGAACAAGCTGGAAGCAAGCCTCCTGGTGAAGTATCAAATATAACTCAGCTCCGTCGGCATTTCCTTCTGAGGCACCACAGGCACCAGGCAGTAAATCCAAACCTTACTCTTTTCGGACGAGAGGGTAAGTACTGCCCGGAAAGAAAGGCTTCCTGAGGTTAAACTAATTTACTTTTTACATTAAATATCGTGTGTGTGTGTGTGTGTGTGTGTGTGTTAATTTAACGATGTACCGGCTCATTAGCCTAGTGGATAGAGTCACACTCCGGTTGTGTACGGATCGGTTCGTGTGGTTTGGTCACGTGGTCTTGCTACGTTAGTCAAGGCCGCTTGACGTAGGTAACGGGAGGCCAGCATTTATGTCACGCGGGCCGAGATCAGTGATCTTTGAGCCTCAGGAGGCCGTCTCCTCAGGCTCAAACCCTCTCCGGAAGAAGTTGGTTTATTGCCTGGCGCCTAAGGCGCCCCTTTTTAGGGGAATGCCGACGGACCCCGAGGCACTTTTGGGAATGCTGGATGTGTCTGGGCAACGGTCTTGCACCTGGACCCTCCTAAAAAGTCCTTGTGCCACACTTGTTGTTGGGACGTATTACAAATACGGTGTTGATGCATACGTCCCTCTGAGCAGTTTATATAATAGAAGGACGATTTCTTAACGTCTAGACAAGTCAGTGCCAATTCTCCATAATTTATCAGCATCTTTTGGAGGGGGAGGCTAAACACAGGTGTTTGCGAGTGAAACACACCCTTTTAAATCACCAGACCCTTGTTATTTAACGCCAAATCCATTTTTATACATATAAACAGTTTTATTTCAAATAATTCAGTTTAGCAAAAGTACGCTGTTTAGTTCTATTTGAACCATAGATATGACCATTATCAGATGCTACCACTCCGAGCCAGAGTGGACCTGGGAGCGATGGCAATAAAGGGGTACTCCGCATTCCCCCAAATTCCTGCCTTACTGGTGCTTCACCAACAGATTGTTAAGAGTCATAATCCAGGACACTCGTTGAGGGGGAGGTTTTACTCCTCTGCAGAGATGCTGCCGGTGTATTCTGCAGTCCCAGCCGAATGGACCAATATATATATGGAGAAAATTTGAAAAACAAAGTGATGAAGTTATTGCGAAGGAAAATCAACGTTAAAACGTTTCGGTTTTAGTGAACCTTCATCAGGATTTTAAAATGGTGAAACAAATGTTGATAGAACAACGGTTTTAATAAAATATAAAAACAGAGGGAGGAGAATGAAGACAAAGAAAGACCATATAACAGTTCAATCAGCGTTCTTATTATGAAAATCTATCTCGCACAGGAAATCATGTCAAATAAATGAAACCTTCTTGATATTTAATTGAACATCCATCTTTGTTTTATCAACATTTCAAAGTCCTGATGAAGGTTCATTAAAACCAAAACATTTTAACGTCGACTTTCCTTCGTAATCAATTTATCACTTTTGGATTTCTTTATTTTTTTCATTTTTTTCCCATACTGTCGGATTCTTTTTCATTATTTACTTCCATATATATATATATATATATATATATATATAATGTTTTGATACCTCTCTGGGCTTGAGGTGTACGTGTTGCTTGTGAGCGTTCCATGTTTTAGTAAAACGAAGACAATTTTAAAAATAAAGAAGCTAACGCATCTTTTTTCACGTACCAGTTTTATTCTAAATTGCTTTGTAAAAAGTACTTACAAGATTTGCCGTTCAGTTAAAGTAATTTAAACACAAGCGCCTGGCTAAGTGAAGGTGTCACAGAGTTTGGGTGCTTTTGTGCTACGTCGATATCTTCGGGTTCTAGGAGCTGCTGAAAAAAGTGTCCTTCGTAAAAAGCTGAAAGAACAGCATGGCTCTTGGTCAGGAATTTGGAACATAGAGGTCAGGTGACCAAAATCCCTTGCATCATGATAAAAAATGTCAACCTATATTCTTTTTTAAAATTTTTTTAGCATTTTACTTATACTTTTATTCTATTTTTTCAGTTTTATTTTTTATTCTATGATTTTCAAATAGTGTGACACCACTATACATGTGCATATACATACACAAACAAACACACAAATACATATATATATATATATGTATATATATATATATAGAACGAAACAGTCTATCTGTGGATGACAATATATGCTCCCCCATGGTGGTTGAGCTCTCTGGCGAAGGAATTGCCGGCCGCCTCTAGTGTAATGCAAAGCTCTTCGAAAGAATTGAGCACTCTGGTAGCCGATAGGGTATTAAAAAATGTAAACAAAGGCTGCTGCTGCTGTTGCTAAAAATAAAAATACCTTAAAATTCCCATAACCAACGTGGTCCGCTTGGTGGACGAGTGGCCTTAATCACTGTTTAACGTAAAGTTGGACGGGTTTCGATCCCGGCTCCGAGCGTCCTGCGTGTCTAACCACACTGTGGATGACTATATATATATATATATATATGTGTGTGTGTGTGTATTACTTGGTCCAGTTAAACCGGAGTTGGGAGTAATTACATCAGGACAAGAAAACAGGGAGTAATTCCATCAGTCCTGTTAATTTTTTTCGTGTTTTTTGATTTTATCAAAAACACATAACAGGATGGAAATAAATTTATAATCCTAAGGTGACCGGTTTGTGTTTTTTCTTAATGAAATATATATATATATATATATATATATATATATATATATATATATATATATATATATATATATATATATATATATATATATATAATTATTTTACGAATATAAAGATAAAGTAGATTTCCGTTCGTGACGTATCTCCTTCACTGCGGATTGAGTATTGCATGGTTCATCATTTACTCAATTTTGTGACGTTTGTATCTAGTCGTCACTGCTGTCGTTTTAAATTCAGAGTGACCTTCTGTTTAATTTTTTGCCCTTCATTGCACTGCTGGTGTATGAGTTGCATAAAAGGCAAAGCTATCGTGTTGATTTCGTTTGAATTTGTGTATTTAGTTAGTGAAGACTTAGTTGAAAAAACCTCTGATGTCTCCGCCGCGCTGATCAGACGGAGAGAGTGAGACCAAGCCAGTTGGATTAAAATGGCGCCATCGGAAGGACTATGGCGGCAAAAGTTTGTCGGTGGAAAGGGGACGAAAGTGAGATAGAGAGTTACAAATAAAAAGAAAGAAATGGTTGGGTAGAAGACGCACAGAAGTTATTTTTGAGTGGGGGGGGGGAATAAGACGAAGAGTAAAACTAAACGATGATCAAGAAGAAAAAAAGGTAAAAGAAAAAAACATTAAAAAAACCTAAGAAATAGACATAGAAAATTGGAAGAAAGTATTGTTCTTTTACTTATCTATATATATATATATATATATATATATATATATATATATACGATGGTTAATCGAAAGAATGTGAAAGCAGAAAAAAAGATTTGCTTTTGTTTCTTTGTTTAATGGCTTATCAAACTTAATGGGTTATTTAATGCTAAAGCCATCCGAGTAGAAAAACAGTAATGATACTAGTTAACCCATAGTTTGTGGGTATAAAAGGGGTTCATACCTTCCCGGAGGGTATGATATTTATCCCACTTCTCATCAAGTCTAATTTGTCATGAAGTCAACTCATAGTCCGAAGAAACTTGATATTCTCGTCATTCCCCATTTTTGGGTGCCTCAGGTGCCAAACAATAAACTCAAATAAGCCAAGCAGGTATTGCCAAAAGGGAAGGTTCTCTGGGACCAGGCGTTCAACTACATAACACCCACCTGATGCAAACGCAAGGTTGACCCTCAAAATCTCATGATATTAAGGCGTTTATTCCAAAAGTGTAAGTTAAATAAAGTAAGTAAAGTTGTCTCCCTTAGTCGAAGGTGATTCAAAGGCTTCCTTTTCAATAGCTACCACACCGAGGTGTAAGGGGGGCGCTTCTCCGTTCCCTGGATTGCTCCACTTTACTCTTGATCCTTATCTTATAATGCTGAGTATTAAGCAAGGTGGCACCAAGTACTATTTTTTGAGTCTTTGGTCTGACTCGACCGTGGATTGAACCCCGTCTCCCGGACCATTGGCAAAGACTCTACTCATTAAGTCCCTCTAATAGGCCGAATGAAGATCGAACTCACTTCTTACGACGTCGCTATTCAACAGGTCATCCACAACACCATAGGGACTCCCTCTTGGGGTAAAGAGACATATAGACAATGAAAAAGAAATCATTGAACAGAGTTCGGTTGGTTGGGTGGTTGGTTTTACTGCATGTCAACTCTTGCTGGGTTATTTCATAATGAATTCAGTTTAACAAATGTAATCTCCAATTAAATAAGGTCCGAAAATATATCTTCACAATCATTTGAAACAGGTGAGCAATTTTCTAACAAGCTCCAGGTATTTATCTAACTGCTTGATTTTCTTTTCTTTAGTTTGGTTTGGTTTGGTTTTATGGCATATGAACCATTGTTGGTTATTCAATGCCAAATCCTCTTTATACACATTTATTAGATATATATGATTTGGTTTGGTTTGGTTTTATGGCATATCAACCATTGTTGGTTATTCAATGCCACATCCTCTTTATACATATATATTAAATATATATGATTTGGTTTGGTTGGGTTTTATGGTATATCAATCATTGTAGGTTATTTAATGCCAAATCCTCTTTATACATATATATTAAGTATATAGGATTTGTAAACACATTTTGTTGATAACATTCTAAACAGGCCTGAGGTCTTCGAGGTTTTTTGCGCCCATTTAAATGGTTTTACTTATTTCTGTGTATGATTAGGTTGGTGGGATGTGCGACAAATACCGATAACCTCCAAGCTCCCTGACTGTACCGGAAGAACATTCCTGTTGTATAACACCTGTACTCTGTATATTTGTTCTGTTATTGTAATATATTTGTTTCAACCTTCTTTCCTTGTCTGCGTGTCTTCATTTTGTCCCCTAAACACCACAAAACATATCAAGGTCAAATAACCTTGTTCGGTCAACTATTTAACCCTTACTGGAAGGAGAATAGTTGGTTTCATAGCGTTCTTGAAGGTATTAGCGCTTTGTGAAATGCAGGCAGCCTTGTCTAGGATTTGAACTCGTGTCACCCTCTTCATTTCCAACGACGATAACCATTACTCCACTGGCATTGAATTATCCATTATAAGTGTTTTTCTTTCCATTTTTGTTTACTCGCTTTAATGATTCTTACTTGACTTTGTGTTATTTTTATTTTTGCTATTATTGACTGCTGTAATAAATCTCTCTTTCTTCTCCTATGTGTTTCTGCCGAGTCCTCTTCCTCCTTCTTTCCTTGTAACAATACTTACTTTGCAGATGGTTGTTTGGTTGTTTGGGTTTTATGGCATATCAACCTTTGTAGGTAATTTAACGCCGATTACATTTTTATGCAAATAGCCCGTTCTATTTCAAACAATTCAGTTTAGCATGAGTACACAGTTTAATTGTCAAAAACATTTCTATTTCAAACTGTTCAGTTTATTCAAACAATTCTAATTCAGCTAATTTTGTTTACACACAATGAAATGTCAAAACAGTTCTATATATAACAATTCACTTTAGTGTAAATACAGTTTCAATGTCAAAAAACAGTTCCATTTCAAACAATTCAGTTTAGCATAAATACGCAGTTTAAAAAAAAAAAGAACATAAAGTCAAGAAACAATGGTTTAGTTCTATTCAACCCACAGATAGGACCTTATCAGGTGCTACCACTCCGAGCCAGAGTGAACCTGGGAGCGATGGCAATGAAGAGGTACTCCGCATTCCCCAAAGCTCTTGCATCACTAGAACCTCACCATCAGATTGTTTAGTGTCATATCCAGGACTCTCGTTGCGGGGGGGGACTTACCCCTATGCAGAGGTGCAGTCGGTGTATTCTACAACCCCAACCGACCGGGCAATTACCTTGCAGAGCTACGTTTACGCTTGGCACGTGAGGCGCCTCAAAAGGGGGGATGTCGAGGTGTTCGAGCAGTTTTTATGACGGCCACGCATGGGGTTTTGATTCATGTGTGGCATATCAACCTACTATAAAAATCACTTCATGTCAAATCTGACTTGATGGAAAGTCCTATAAATACTTTCATTTCCTTGTAACATCATTTCTAAGTCAGCAAGGGCTTTGTGAATCAATGATTATTATTTTACTCTGACCGAGTGTTTCACACCAGATCGAAGTGACGGTTTTTTTTTTCTCTGGAATCGGAGCGAGTCTACTCGGAACCCTTCTAAGGATTCAAGGTGATTTTAACTGTCCTATAGTCTGAATGATCTCGATTCATTATCACATTTCTAGTTCCCCTAGTCTCTTTCATGGCCTTTCGGGGCCATTTCAAATGTACCAACTAAAATTAGTATCACCAACACCACATCACCTTAATGCTCCACAACTCTTTCAGTTCTCTAGCAAGAACCAGGTGTTTGTCAATCTTTTCGCATTCTTTCATTTTCACTCTAAGGTCAAGTCTTGTCCATCATATCACTGGTTATTTTCCATGACTCTTCTAACGAATTACCAGTTAACTTTTGAATTTATATATTTTGAATTCTACACTTACTTTACCAAATTATTGGCGATCTATTCATTATGTAAGACTTATAAACTAGTCTACAAGATGATCGTATTACCCACTGAACTATACCTCTGTTGGGGTGTCCTCTATAGATGGACCCGTCCTCATGTGACATATACCAACTGAGCTCTCTTCTGCGCAGTCTCAGTCTCAGTTAGGCACGGATTTAGTCGAGTGCTGGCTGTTGACTCACTATTTCTAACGGCCTCAGGGGGCCATCCCCCCAGGCATTTATTGCCTGAGGCGCCTCTAATAAGGGGAATGCCGACGGGGCCGTAGGTATTTTTAGAAAATGTCGGGCGCATGTGGGCTCCGGCTCTGTGCCCGGACCCACCTAAAAAAGGTCTTGTGTCGCAGTTGCCCATTCGGTGGCGCGTGCAATGAATATCCTCAGTTTCAGTCTCGGTTGGGCACGGATCAGGCCGAGTGCTGGCTGTTGACTCACCATTTCCTCCGGTCTCAGGGGGCCATCCCCCAGGCTTTTACCCCCTTAGGTCTTCGGTTTATTGCCTTGCGCCTGAGGCGCCCGTAATAAAGGGAATGCCGACGGAGCCGTATGTATTTTTAGAAAATGCTGGGTGCGTGTGGGCTCCGGCCTTGCACCCAGACCCACCTAAAAAAAGCCTTGTGCTACACTTGTCCGTTTGGTGGGGTGTGCCACAAATACCCTCAGTCTCAATCTCAGTCTCAGACTCGGTTCAATTTCAGAGGAGTCTCAGCGAACCGTTACCAAGAGCAGTAATATTTCTGATTGTTAAGCTGAGGAGGGGTTTCTCCTAGCTATCGTTCGTGTATGTGCTATTTTCCTTAAATATATTTCTTATCACTTATTTCTGTGTCGTGTCATCATTTGAACCTCCCCTTAACCATAACAACCTCGCTTTTCAATATTTACAGAATTTCATTAAATCTAATACAATATCATAGTTTGGGACATTTGTGGAACTATAACTCATTACATTTGGGATGTCGTTTGCTCGATCGTATTTCTTCCTAAAATGCTACCGTATATACACTTTGCCTATAATGGAAGAAAGCGACTGTAATGTCGTAGTCAGCATCCCTTCCGAGTAAACATGGTGACCAATGATAAAGGGTCAATCACAGGATCTCTTGTTGTAAGTGCGAGAAACGGTGACACGAGAGTTGGGGATTTTTTGAAAGGGTCAGAAGGTTAATCAGGTCAGTCTTCTTAATTTGAGACCAGTCTAGTTCTTTTCTTGTTCATTAACACAATGTCTGGTCGAGATTGGATAATTCATTTGTATCTCAAAATCTTAGAGAATTTTATGCGTTTAATTTTCAAGGAGAGATTAAGTTTATACATACAGCATTTGTGATCATTGTCAAATTTCAATTCCTTTCACAATTACCAATGGATCACCTTTCCTACCCAATCATGTATTATTATTTTAATCATTTGAGAGTTTTTCACATCAGCGTTTACAGATGATTTTCTTCTAGAGTCTGAGTGACAACAAGTCTCCACAAGAATCCAGGACTCCTCTTAGTATTCTGGCCGATCTTAACAGTGCTATCGTTTGGATGGTCTCCACTCATCCTCTTATTTCCAAGTCCTCCAGTCCTTGTACCAATCCTTTGGTGACTGTACCGAGCGCACCAATAACAATTGATATCACCGTCAATTTCATGTTATATAGTTTTTTTAGTTCTCTAGCAAGGTCTAGGTACTTATCTTTCTTTTCGTTTCCTTTCAGTTTTACCCTGTGGTCAGCCGGCACTGTAAAGTCCACTATTCGGCTGGTTCTCTTTTTTTGTTGACTACCACAAAGTCTCGTCGTATTATTATTATTATTATCCTTTTACACCTTGCGAAATTTTCTTACCAGTTTTAATTAGTGATTTTTCAATGAGGTCTGAGTGACAGGAAGTCTCCTTAGGTCTCCAGGACTCTTTTAAGTATTCGAGCTGATTTTAACACGACTGTCACCTGGAAGGGCTCGATTCTGTCTCTGATCTCCAGTTCCTCTTGGCTCTTTTCCAGATCTTTGGGGGACCGTTTGAAGAGGACTAAAAACAAATATCACCATCACCTCCATGTTCCAGTGTTTTCAGGTCTCTGGCAAGATCCTGGTATCTTTCTGTCTTATTTTATTTTCCCTCAATGGTCCGCAGGAATAATAAAATCCATAAATTGATTAGTACTTTTCTTCTTCTTAATTAGAGTTAGGTCTGGTTTTCTCTCTTGGATTTGGTGTTTGGTTTGTATGTTAAAGTTCCTGCAAATTCTGTGTGTCTCGTTTTCGGGGAAGATTCGTCTTTGTTTAAATGCCATTGGTTAGTATGATGAAACTTAATTTCTTGCCCAATTGCTTGCAAAGTTCCATTCCCACCCCGTCATGCATACTCTACAACTGTTGACAGAGATTGGAGTTCGCTCTTCAGGTTTCACCTCCGTAAAAATATCCTCGTTATGTCGTATAATTTCCTTAGTTGTTGCCTGAAGTATCCGTACAGTTGTTTTTCTTCTTAGACTTTGTGGGTTTTCTTTGAGTTATTTCTATTGTCATTGCAGTTACAAGAAAATCTAAGTAATAAGTGACAGCAAGTCTCCCCAAGTCTCCAGGACTCTTCTCAGTAATTTGACCGATCTTAGCAATGCTACAGTTTGGATAGTCTCGGCAATTCGTCTGATTTCTTGCTCAACCAGCCTCTTACCAAGCCTTTGTTCATCGTTCCTAGCATTTCAGTTACAGTTGGTATCACTATCTCTTTCATGTTCCATTGCTTTTTTAGTTCTCTGTCAAGGTGTTAGTACTTGTGTCTCTTTTTTCATTATTATTATTATTCACTCACTAACAGGGTCGAGTTACTCTTCCTTCTTCTTCTTCTTCTTCTTCTTCTTCTTCTTCTTCTTATTATTATTATTATTATTATTATTATTATTATTATTATTATTATTATTATTATTATTCACTCATTAGAGCTTTTCACATCAGCGTTAGCCGATGGTTTTTCACTGGAGCCTGAGTGACAGCAAGTCCCCTCAAGTCTCCAGGACTCTTCTTAGTATTCTGGCCGTTCTCAACAATGCTGTCGTTTGGATGGTGTCCACTCGTCCGCCAACTTCCAAGTCCTCTAGTCCCTTTAGCAATCCTTTAGTTACTGTTCCAAACGCACCAATTACAATTGGTATAATTGTCACCTGCATGTTCCACAGTTTTTTCAATTCCCTAGCAAGGTCGAGGTACTTGTCCTTCTTTTCACATTCTTTCAGTTTTATTCTGTGGTCAGCCGGGACAGCAAAGTCGACTATTTTGCAAGTTCTCTTTTTTTGTTTATTATCAAATCTGGTCTTCTGGCCGGGATTAGGTGATCCGTTTGTATGTTAAAGTCCCATAGGAGTTTATGCGTGGCATTTTCTAGGACAGGTGCTGGGTTGTGCATATACCATTTGTTAGTATGGTCGAATTTTAGTTTCTTACACATTTCCCAATTAATCACCTTGCCGACCCAGTTGTGTCTCGCCTTATACTCCCTCTGTGCTAATTTGCTGCATTCGCTTATTATATGATTGATGGTTTCATCTCTGTCACCACATATTATTATTATTATTCGTTTGATTACCGCCCTTTTATGGTATTTTTCAAACATTAAAAAAAAGCTGCTTCATCCATTGTCAACCTTGATGTGAGGCCAGTCAATTGATATAGATAGATATTTATGAACATCTGTGTGCAATATTGTCTATATGAATGTGTTTGCGTGTGTGAGCAGAGGTACATAATATTAGAGACACAGTGTTGAATTTTTACTTTTTTTACTTCTCCTTAAGAGCAAATCACACGTTACTTCCTTTATTTCACCGCAGTTCGTTCTTCCTCAAATGTCATTTCCGTCAGATTCGATCGCTGGGGAGAAAACCAAAATGCCGCAGTGGAACGAAACACTTCCCTCTCGCTGAGCTGATAACATAACCAACAACAACAACAAAAAAAAAAAAAGAAAAGAAAAGAAAGAGACGCCTTTCATGCTTGCGCACTGCAGTGACGCAGTGTGGCGGAAGTCACTCAGTGAGAGACAAGTGGTTCTTAACTCTCGATCTTAAGTCATCATCTGCCGGGTTCAATTTATAGAGCGTGAGATAAAAGCTATATCATCTTTTAAAACCCCAAGAAAACAAAATCAGCAATCATTTAGAAATGACAGTGTTGACAACCATAATCATATTACTTTGTTTAATTATTATTATTATTAATAATAATAATATACAAACAAATAGTATATGCACAACCCAGCACCTGTCCTAGAAAATAACACACATAAACTCCTATGGGACTTTGACATATACACAGATCTCTTAATCTCGGCCAGAAGACCAGACCTAATAATAATCAACAATAAAAAAGAGAACTCGCAAAGTTGTCGATTTTGCTGTTCCAGCTGACCACAGAATAAAACTGAAAGAATGTGAAAAGAAGGATAAGTATCTGGACCTTGCTAGAGAATTGAAAAAATTATGAAACATGCAGGTGACAATTATACCAAATGTAATTAGTGCGTTTAGAACAGTAACTTAAAGATTACTAAAGGGACTGGAGGACTTGGAAGTTGGCGGACGGGTGGAGACCATCCAAACTAGAGTATTATTGAGAACGGCCAGAATACTGAGAAGAGTCCTGGAGACTTGAGGAGACTTGCTGTCACTCAAACTCCAGTGAAAGACCATCAGCTAATGCTGATGTGAAAAATTCTAATGAGTAAATAATAAACAAAAAAAGATGACCAACCAAATAGTGAACTTTGCCGTCATGGCTGACCATAGTGTGAAAATCAATGAAAAAGAACAGAGATAAATACTTGGACCTTTTCAGAGAACTAAAAAAAAAGCTATGGAATATAAAAGTGACCGTGGTACTATTAGTAATTGGTGTACTCGGAACGGACCACAAAGGTTTGGTGAGAGGACTGGAGGAGTCGGAAATCGTAGGACGAGCCGAGATCATTCAAACAACAGCATTGCTAAGAGCGGACAGAATACTGACAAGAATCCCGTAGACTTGAAGAGACTTGCCTTTTTTTTAAGACTTTAAGGAATTACCCTCAGCTAACGATGGTGTCAAAAACTGGCAAGGAATAATAATAATAATAACATCAAAATTTGATAACAAGCGGAAGAATAGCAAGTGTAGGTTATGGAGTGACAGAGATGAAACAGTTAATCACATTATAATCGACTGCAACAAACTAGCACAAAGGAATACAAGAATAGGCACGACTGGGTTGGAAAGGTTATCTGCTGAGAACTGCGCAAGAGATTAAAATTTGACTTGGATGACTAGGATAACATATGGTATATGCACAAACCAGAATCCATTCCAGAAAATACAATTCTTTGGGACTTTGAGATACAAACGAATCAACTAATCCGAAACAGAAAACCAGACCAAGTATCAATCAACAAAAAGAAAAGAACTTGTCATCTCGCGTATTTTGCTGCTCCAGCAGACCACAGACTAAAAATGAAAGAAAGAGAAACGATAGACGAATAGCAGAATATTGCCAGAGAGCGGGAAAAATGAGAATAATGAAGGTGAGGGTAAAACTAGTAGTTGTTGGTAACCTTGGACGATCCCAATTGTCGTGGAAAAGAGTTTTGAGGAACTGAAGATCGGAAGATCTGAGACCATCCAGACCACAGCACTGTTTTAATCAGCCAAAATCAAAAAGTCCAGGAGACCTGAGGGAACTTACTCAAACTTCAGAGAAAAAAAAAACATCAGTTTAAATGGATAAGAAAAAAGTCGTAAGGAGAAAATTATTATTCTAAGGATAATAACAGATTATTCAATCCAGGCAAGATCTAGTTTTAGCGAACAAAAATTAAGAATTTACCAATTTAGACAATTTCACCGTCACAGCAAAATATTGAGCGAACCTAAAGGAAAGAAGAAAAAAATTGAAAAATACCAGGACTTTGCTTGAGTACAAAAAAGTTGTGGAATGTGAATGTGACAGTAATACAAAACATGGTAGGATCCCGATGAACAATCCTGAAAAGCTGTAGAATACACCGACCGCATCTCTGCAGAAGAGTAAGACTCCTACAAACGAGTGTCCTAGATATGACACTAAACAATACGATGGTAGGCTCCAGTAATGCAGGAGCTTTGGGAAATGTAGAGTACTCCTTCATTGCCATCGTTCCCAGGTCAACTCTGGACTAGAGTGGTAGCACTTGATAGGGTCCTCTCGATGGGTCAAATAGAACTAAACTGCGTGCAAACAAATGGCTGATGTTAAATTGTGACTGTTATTAAGCACTACTTGAAACCATTTAACTGTAAGCAAAAAAGTATTCAGGTTCATTTAAAAATTATCTCAACAAAATGTGTTTACAAATCATATATATTTAATATATATGTATGAAGAGGATTTGGGATTAAATATAATGGTTGCTATGCCATAAAACCGAACCAAACTAATACCGAAAAATCTGCAAAAGTGATGGGGAGAACTAGAAAATCTGTGGAAGAACTGACCGATTAGACCATAGCACTGCTAGAATACATACAAGATTGCTGAGATTTAAGGACACTTGCTGTCACCCAGATTTTAGTGAAGGCAAGTAGTGAAGATGAAAGAAGGCAAAAAGCTAAACAGAAACCTGGAACTTACTAGTAAACTTACGAAGCTGGATAACTTGAAAGGGACGGTAGTATAAATCGTCTTTGGGGGCCTTGGAACAACCCCCTAGACCCTGAAAAAGAGACTCGAATAAATGGGGATAGGAAGAATATTCAATACCATTCAGATCACAGTACTACAGGATACTTAGACGAGTCCTGAATATTGGAGAAGGTTCGATGTCATTTAGATTCTAGTGAGATACCATCAGTTAGAGCCGATATAAAAGACTCATAATAATCAAAAGCTTGCCTGAGAGCTGCAAAAATGAAGTGATACAAGGTAACGATCGTGCCCCAAATCAGTAAAGAACTTATGAATTTGGTGTTGTATAGCCATGACCATGACTAACTATACAAACACATATACATGTGCATGCAAAATCATAACAACACAATAAGACGAGCGACACGGACTTTTAGAAAAATATACCTCTCACTTTATTTGAAAGGTTTGTGTGTGAGAAGGATTTGGAGACCGAACAGGACTGCAACATATTGACCCTCACTCTATTGGCCATAACCGCGTTTCTTTCCCGTTCTCCTGGGCTGCTCAACCGGGGGCCCACTCTGCTGGGTGCTAGCTTTCTCTACCGTATCTTGTCACCAACGGGTCTGGTCTCCAAACTTACTGACTTCCTGTCTTCACCGAGTTATATAATAGTTCAACGTCCACCTTCTTGTCGGCGTCACAAATTGCACTCATTCAACCCATCCACGGTCAAGGTTATAATATCCTGATCGACCGGTTGCACCTGTTATTTACAATGGTGCATTTTCTATTTTGACAGACCGGCCGGGTCGTAGGTCAATATACAACATTTGGGTCTTCATTTTATATATATATATATATATATATATATATATAAGCAGATCAATCAAAAACTGTAAGAAAGAAACAGAAGAATAGAAAGAAAGTTAGAGAGGAGGGATGAAGGTAGGGAGAGTTACAAAACAGAAGTTACTTGTATATATTTCGATAGAAAATGACAATTTTTTCTTGTGATAAGCATTTACATTCCTTAAAAATCTGAAATTGTACTCATGACTTTTGACTGGCATCAATTTTCAAACTAACTCAGTTTTGAAATAATTATACGTATATATAAATCTATAATCTAAGGGGAATACGAATATCCATTTTTTTGTTCTTTTTTAAACAAAGAAGAATATATAAACATTATAATTGTTAATATATAATGACATTTCTGCCGGTAAGATTTTTTTTCAATTAAAAATTTAGATGAAAATTAAAATTCTTTTCTCACCGGAAGCAATGCAAACCTGTTTACTTTATATTCAAATAAGTTTCAACTTATATTCAAATACATAACTATAATTTATCTTCATCTGAAGAAGGTAATTTTATAGACCTGAAATGAATTTCAAATGGAACTACAAAATTGATTTTTTTTCTTTTAATCTTATATATATATATATATATATATATATACGAGGATCATTAAATAAAGTTCCAGACTTTTTTCGTATGGGCACTTTTATTGATAGTACACACATGAAACTCTAGTCCCCTTCCAAGTAATCTCCTCCGGCTGCAATGCACTTGTTGTATTGTTCCAACAACTTCTGGAAGGCCCCATGGAAGTCCTTTTATGTGAGCGTATCAATGACCTCCGTCACAGCCTCTTTCATCTCAATTGTCTCATAACGACAACCTCTGAGTTTAGGGAATAACCAAAAGACACAGGGAGCAAGGTCTGGACTATAGGGAGGGTGAGAAACTGTCTTGATGCCCATCTTAGTCAAATAGTCTGTGACAAGGATGGAGTTGTGTACTGGAGCATTGTCCTAGTAGAAATGCCACTGATCCGATTTGATGAGTGCTGGCCTCTTCCCAAGGAATCTCTTCCTTAACTCCCTTAAAACCTCAACATAGTAACCCTAACCCTAACCCTTTGGCCAATCAACTCTAGTGCATTGACTTCCTCACTCCTCCCACACCTCTTATCATCCCTCACAGACTCCTTGCCTCCCTTGAATATCTTATGCCACTCAAACTCTGATGCTCGATTCATGTAAGATGCTCCAAAAGTAGTATGAAGCATTCCATACGTTTCTGTGGCATTTTTTCCAAGTTTAAAACAGAATTTTATTGCATATCGTTCTTAAGTGTCCTCACGTCCATATTGCATTTTTGAAATTCACCAGCTGTGACAATCAGGCTTTAGTAGGGTATATTCCAATTGCTGCTGTAGCAGTTCATTTGAACCTGAAATCATAAAAATTGGTCAGTCACCTCATATGATGTATAGCAATAAGATACGGAATTTTCAAGAGTCTACGACAATTTTAAATGCCTGTACAAAAAAAAAATCTGGAAACTTATTGAAGGCTCCACGTATATATGTATATATATATATATAGACAGAGAGAGAGAGAGAGAGTGAGAGAGACAGTCAGATAGACAGACAGATTGAATCAGAGATAGATAGATAGATAGATAGATAGATTCAAACTTTCATAATAGATTTTGATAATTTTGTTCTACTTTTCTTCATACTGTCAGATTTAATTTCTTTAGTTACTTCCATTGATAGATTGATAGATAGAAAGAATAAGATTTAGATAGATAGATGTACAATTTGGACTGCAGAGCCAGTATATGTACAGGCACTTTAGCAAGGTAGATTAATTGATTGAGTTACTGATTTTTCATTCAAAGAAGCACTAACATTCAATGTAGACTTCCGGTCTGGGGTATTTCCTACTAGTGTAGTGTGTATCACGCAAGCGAATCCTAATTCTATGTGATCTTTAGTTAAACGCCCGAACGACTCAGTTATTTCTTCAGCCGGGTACTTTACAGACAGGTTAGCTTAGATAAAACTGTCGCGGCGCCAAGTAACTAAAGAAATAAAAGAAATAAATTCTCGCCTAGAAGCTTGAATTAGTATGATGATTTCCGCCACCTGGCATAAACGTTACGTTGCGAACGGCCATATTGTCTATGACAAATCCAGTGAGTCCTACCGTCTGGGTTCTATTAGACATTGATAAACGTCTCCGAAATAAAATGACAAAAATCTGAAGATGGCACTTTAAAAAAAAAACTTGGTTTCTGAGATAACTCAATGAATTTAAGTTTGTGCCTGATGTATAATAAACGGAACCAAGAAACTGAGTCAGAAATTTTGGACAAGATAATCACTGGCGTTTATAAAGAGAACCAAAAACAATTTTGGATTTATAAAAAGAATCTTAATCAAAGAAAAGTTTGGTTACATCAAAATAATCTAAATCAAAGAAAATTTTGGATTTATTAAAAGAATCTAAATCAAAGAAAAAATTGGATTTATCAAAAGGCTCTAAATAAAATTTTAAAAAATTGGATTTATTTAAAAAAATCTAAATCAAAGAAAATTTTGAATTTATTGAAAAATCTAAATCAAAGAAAATTTTTGATTTATTCAAGGACAATTATGACTTGATACAGGACATCCTTTTACATTTTAACCGAAGTGGAATCTCCTTGATAACCCGCACCACCCTCAAAATAAAAAAAAGAAAAGATAACTAATTCTCTGTGTGTACCAAAACTCAAAGTTAATGCTTGAAAGTTTTTAAAATATCTGAGTCTGACACTAAGCTGCTTTTGATGGTGAGGCTCCAGTTCAGGAGATCTAGAGAGTGTGTAATACCTCTTCGTTGCCATTACTCAAAGATCCACTCTGACTTAAAGTGGCAGTACCTTTTAGAGTTTCATCTATGAGTCAAATAGCTTTATTTAAAGATTATTTAAATTCGATAGGGCCCTGACCAAAAGCAAAAGAAATCTTCAGACACAACTCAAAATTTGTAAATGTGAACGTAAAATTAACGCGAATCACAAGTTTCTTGGCACAGAATAACCCTAGACGGGTCGACATGCCGTTAAAAATCAATCATCTTCATGCTTAATTTCAAGCTTATAACCATCTTCTTACTTTATCATATGTTGAGGAGTAAGATTCCCTCACCAACAAAAAGGGGTGTCCTAGTTATGATAGTAAATTGGATCTCGTAGTCATACTCTGATTCTGGAGTACCCCTTCATTGCCATTATTCTCAGGTCCACTTACACCAATTGTGGTAGTTAGGGTCCCATCTATGAGTCATATAGGTCTATTTCAAAATTATTAGTTTTAGATAAGAATACGTGAAACCAAACAAATCATTAAATAAAAATAGTAACTTGAAACTATATATTTGTTCATAATTTATTCGTATTATAAAGAAACACTTGAAACCGTATAACTGTGTGCAAACAAATTGTTATAGACTTATTTAAAAATGTGCAATAAAAAGACAATGGAACATTAAATTTATATTAATAGGGTCACAATCAAACATTTTAGAAAAGAGCTAAAATAAGTCATAAATACCCCATTAGGAGTTGATATGCCTTGAAATAAATAAACAATAAAACTATAAACCATTAATTTGTATCAAAGACTTTCGAATCAAAGCACTGTCTGCTTTTAATGATAAAAGATAATATTTGATTTCTTTTCTGATTTTGTATAGTTCTCCGAGGGAATAGAATGCATTACTAGTTGGTCTGCCAAAACCAGTGAGCCGTAGTAAAGACTGGCTGGTTGATTTTAACAGTTTAGTTCCTTTGTTTAATGGCTTATCAACCTTCATGATATCAAATATTGGTTTGGTTCAGTTCCTTTGTTTAATGGCTTATCAACCTTCATATCAAATACTGGTTTGGTTCAGTTCCTTTGTTTAATGATGTCAAATATTCCTATCTAATACAAAAGAAATAGCACAAAGTTTGTATGGTTTCATGTTACTAATAAAAAGTAACCTTAGTTAATGACTGAAGAGTTCTATTTGATCCATAGATCTAAAAGATACTGCCACAGCGATTGGACTTCTGAGTAATGGCAATGAGTGTGTATATCAGCACTACTTTGATCTCGAGAAAATAGCATCATCATCCGATGTGTTTTATTGTCATATCAAGGAAACCTCTTTTTGTGGGGAGATCTTATCCCTTCGTAGGGGATGCAGACAGGGAGGTCGTGACGCAGAGTTTGGTTAGGTTTCATGGCATATTAACTATTGTAGATTATTTAATACTAAATCTTCTTTTTATATATATATATATATATATATATATATATATATATATATATATATATATATAAAGAAGATTTAGTATTAAATAATCTACAATATCTATATATATATATAATTTGGTTTGGTTTAGTTTTATAGCATATCGATCATTGTAGGTTATTTAATGCCAAATTCTCTTTATACATATATATCAAATATATATGTTTTGGTTAGGTTGGGTTTATGGTATATCAACCATTGTTGGTTATTTAATGCCAAATCTGGTTTATTCATATATAAAGTAAGTAAAGTTGGCGACCATGGTCGAGGGTGACCGGAAGGCTCCCTTTTTGATAGCTACTACACCGAGGTGTAGAGGAGAGCTCTACTCCTTTCCCTGAATTGCTCCACTTTACCTTTGATCTTTTCCTTATAATACTGACTGTTAAGCAAGGAGGCATCAAGTACCAATTTTTGAGTTTTTGGAATGACTCGACCTGAGATTGAACCTCGCCCTCCCGGGCCATTGGCAAGTACTCTAACCATTATGCAACTTTAGATATATATTATTTAGTTTGATTTGGTTTCCTGGCATATCAACCATTGTAGGTTATTTAATGCCAAATCCAGTTTATCAATATCTATTGTTCAGCTCATTGGCCCAGTGGATAGAGTATTTGACAATGACCCGGGAGACCAGGGTTTAATCTGAGATCGAGTCATACCAAAGACTTAAAAAATGGTACTTGATACTTCTTTGCTTAACACTCAGCATTATAAGGTAAAGTGTAGAAATCCGGAGGAAGGAGTAGCGCCCTCCCTTACAACTCGGTGTAGTAGCTATTGAAAAGGGGGCCTTCTAGTGACCCACTCTTCTTACTTAGATATGTTCGATTTATAAACATAAGTCAACAAATTCAAATAGTTCCAAATTAACAAACAATTCAATTAAAAATCAAACATTCGTTTCCACGCATATAAATGTTCAAACAGCTCTATTTCAAACAACTCATTTTAGCATAAGTCAAAGTTAAATGGTCCCAAGTAATGCTATGTCTCCAACTGTTCAATTAAACATGAGTCATATGTTTACTAACAGTTAAATGATCAAATATTTTTTAAGCAGTTCAGTTTAGCATAAGTCATTTGTTTTCACTCAGTTTAATTGTCAAACAGTTCTATATGACTCATAGATAGGACCCTAATAGGTGCTACCATTTCGGACCTGAGTAGACCCGGGAGCGATGACACTGAAGTACTCCACATTCCACAAAACTCCAGCATTATTGGAGCCTCACCATCAGATTGTTTAATGTAATACTCAGGACGTTCGTTGGTGGGTGGGGTCTTACCCTTCTGCAGAGATGCAGTCGGTGTATTCTACAGCCCAGACGACTTGGCTACAGGACACTCATTGAGGGAGTCTTACCCCTCTGCAGAGATGCAGTCGGTGTATTCTACACCCCAGCAGACTTGGCCACAAGACACTCGTTGGTGAAGTCTTACCTCTCGGCAGAGAGGCAGTTGGTGTATTCTACAGCCCAGACGACTTGGCTACAGGACACTCGTTGAGGGAGTCTTACTCTTCTGCAGAGATGCTGTCGGTGTATTCTACAGCATCAGCCAACTGGGCTGCGCAAAATTTGGGAACCACTCGTATAGAGTTAATATAGAATAGAAAAAAGAAAACTTTTAAAAAATTCTGTGAGGTTTCATAAATCGATCTTTAATCAATTGGCACAATTATGTTCATTTTTGGACTATTACTCTTGGGAAAAACCGGCTGATTGGGAAAGGCATGAACTCTCTTATCCCTATAGCTTAGAGTCAAATAGGATTATCGTTGTTCTTCTACAAGGATGGCTTTTGCATTAAATAATCCATGAAGGTTGATATTTCATTAAACAAAGAAACCAAACCTATCAATTAACATTTGCTCTCCCAATGTTTTAATCATTTAAAAAAAATACCTGTTTGAATTCTGCTCCACAAAAGACTTTCTTTTTTTTGGGGGGGGGATAACACTTCCTCTTCTTAACTCTCTCTCTCTCTTTCTCTTTCTTTCTCTCTCTCTCTCTCTTTCTCTAAATGTCAATATGTCCCTACTCTTCATCAACCCACGGTGACACAAATAAAATTCAAACTTACGTAAGATAAGTCCTTCAATGTGCATACAGCAAAAAGCAAATTGTTTCTCACGTGACCAGGCAAGTTTTTGGACAACAAAAGGTCACATCGTTTTGACTCTCTGAAAAGCGAATGTGGAAATGGCTCCTGGCACGATTCCATCTTGTCTGGCCAATCATTTGCAAGTCAATAATTCTTCCGTTGTTACCTTACACTTTTCCAGACACTTCATGTGTAAATTACTTCGATTATTTTCTTTCTGTTTTCATTTTGGAAAAAAAAAACCTTGGACGAATACTTTTGGTTTCTTTGTTTAATGACATATCAACATTCATGGGTTATTTAATGCCAAAACAACCCTTTCAGAACAGCAGCAGTGATACTATTTAACTAATAACTAGCGGAATAAGTGGTTTCATGCCTTTCCCTGGATATTAGTCCGAAAGAGAATATAATAGGTTCGAACTCGCTTACTTCAAGGCTACAGTTCAACTTTTTACTCATTACGCCACGGGTACTTTCTCTGACATATAGTTTGTTGGCCTTCATAAGCAGACAATACAAGAAAGAAGAGGAATAAAAATACACGACAAAGAAGAAGAAGAAGAAGAAGAAGAAGAAGAAGAAGAAGAAGAAGAAGAACGTCTAAAAGATGCAAGTGATAAAAAAGTAGAAAGAAAGAAAGAAAGAAGAAGAAGAAGAAGAAGAAGAAGAAGAAGAAGAAGAAGAAGAAGAAGAAGAAGAAGAAGAAGAAGAAGAAGAAGAAGAAGAAGAAGGTGCAAGGGATAAAAAGGTAGAAATAAAGAAAGACTGGAAGAAAACGCGGGAGAAATTTTAAAAAAAGAAAAAAAAAAGATGGTAGGGAAATGAAAAGAAATATAGACAAAAGAATAAAAAAGTAAAAGACAAAATAAACGAAAGGAAGAAAATGAGAAAAAACAAAAAACATACGCAAAGATATATGTTAAAAAACAAAAGAAAAAGAGAGCAGTGATAATTGAAAAAAGAAAATTAGGAAGAAAAAATCAATAAGTTATGAAGAAGTAACGGAAGATAAGAAAAAGGAATGAAAGAAAAAGGATTGAAAGAAAAAGGAATGAAAGAAAAAGGAATGAAAGAAAAAGGAATGAAAGAAAAAGGAATGAAAGAAAAAGGATTGAAAGAAAAAGGAATGAAAGAAAAAGGAATGAAAGAAAAAGGATTGAAAGAAAAAGGAATGAAAGAAAAAGGATTGAAAGAAAAAGGAATGAAAGAAAAAGGAATGAAAGAAAAAGGAATGAAAGAAAAAGGATTGAAAGAAAGCTTTCAAAAGAAATTTAGCAAGCAGGAAAGAAAAATGAGAAAGAAGAACAAAATGATGAAAATCAAAAAATGAGGAAGAAAAAAGAAAGAAAGGAAGAAAAAAGCGGAAAAAAGATCTTAAAAACAGTAGCAAAATTTTTTCGTAAAGATAAATTTTTGCAAACACTGAGAAAATAATATAAATTTATGGAGTAAATTTTACGTATAAAAAGAGAAACATCATTGAAGTAGAAACAAATTACCATAAATATATATATATATATATATATATATATCATCATCATCATATCGTGCTGGTAGCACGGATATCCCAGACCCTCTCTCGCCACTCCTCCCTATCGTTCATCGCCCTAGGTAGGTCTTCAGGACAACACCCTGTATCCTCACATAGCTGCTGAATGTACGTTCGAGCTGGTCGCCCTGCTTTTGCGCGGCCATGTGTGGGGATCCATAAGAGTACATCTCTTATGAGTTCATCTCTGCTTCTCCAGCAGTGTCCTGCATGTCTGGTTCGTCTAACTTGAATAGTTTTCGTGATAGGAGGCAGGTGGCCGTACAGTTGGTGTCTTGTGGGGTGTTGCTGCCAGGAGTTGTTCAGGATTGCACGCAGCATTCTTGTGTAATTGCCATCTAGTTTTTTCTCCAGCCGTTTTGTTAGCGTCCATGTAGTGCATCCATATAGCAGTATCGATGTGACCGCTGCCTGGAAGAAACTGCGTTTCATTTTATCGGTTAGGTCTGATTTCCATATAATCGATAGCCTATTGATAGCTGTCCATGCTTTCGTTAGCCTCGTTTCGATGTCCTTTTCGGTTGATTCGACGCTGCTTCCGAGGTACGTGAATTTGTCTACTAGTTTAAGTGGGGTTCCTTCTAGAGTGGAGATGTCCCCCGTTTGGTTATAGCACATGTATTCCGTTTCGTGTGCATTAACATAGAGGCCTATGCTTGCTGCTGCTCGTTCCAAACTATGCAGAAGTGTTTCGGCTTGGTCAGGTATATTTGCCAGTATCGCTATGTCATCGGCGTAGTCGGCGTCGGTAATTGTTGTTGCGGGGTATCTTCTGCTTCTTTTCTTCGTCAGTTCGAAGCCATTCTCTTTGATTTTGTCAATCGATGTTCTAAGTACGTAGTCTAGACAAATGATAAAGAGGTACAGAGCCAGCGTGTCCCCTTGTAGTACTCCTGCTACAATGTCAAAGTATTCTGTGTCTCCATCCGGTGATCGTATTTTTACTTTAGTGTTTCTATAGAGAATCATTATTACCGCTACGGTTTCTTTAGGTATGCCGTACGCTAGTAGGATTTGTTCCATCTTTCCTCTGTGAATGGAGTCGAAAGCCTTGGTAAAGTCGACAAATATTAATGTCGCTTGTAGGTTCTTTGCCCGTACACCTTCAAAGATTCTGCGGATGGTTAATATTTGTGAGGTCGTGGATCTATTTCTTCGGAAGCCATTTTGGTTTTTTTCTAAGTATGTTGTCGATTTTGGGTTCTATTCGGTTTCGTAGTAGGGCATTGTAGATTTTGGCAGCTATGGATGTAAGTGTTATGCCTCGGTAGTTTTTGGCTAATCCGAGGTCCCCCTTTTTAGGGAAGGGGAGTATGCATCCCTTCATCCATCTATCTATCGGATTTTGATTGTATACTGCGTTGCAGTGTCGGAGCAGTATGTCGTCGAATTGTCTGGTCTTCCATACTTCCGGGTGAATTTCGTCCAGCCCTGCAGCTTTCCGGCTCATTAGACTAGTAGGTAGAGTGTTTGGCAATGATCCGGGAGACCGAGGTTCAATCCCAGGTCGAGTCATACCAAAAACTTTAAAAGTGGTACTTGATACCTCCTTGCTTAACACTCACCAATATAAGGTACGTATCAAGGGAAAAGTGGAGCAATCCAGGGAAAGAAGTAGCGCCCTCTCCTTCACATCGGTGTTGTAGCTATTGAAAAGGGAGCCTTCTAGTCGTCCTCGACTATGGTTGCCAACTTTACTTATATATATATATATATATATATATATATAAAACAAGCAGGTTAAAAAACAAACAAAAAACAAAAACCAACAAAAACTCGTTCAATTATGAATGAATCTATGCTTTGGCAACTGCGTTTGTAGAATACGCCGACTGCACCTCTGCATAAAGGGTAACAACCTTCCCCACCCAACGAGTGTCCTTATATGACACTAAACCATCCAATGGTGAGGCTTCAGTCTAGGAGTTTTTGGAAATCGGGAGAACGCCTTCAGTTCAATTACTCCCAGGTCCACTTTGACCCGGAGTGGTAGTACCCGTAAGGACCTCATCTATAGGTCAAATTGAACTACTCAATAATTTATTATCATTTTCATTATGATTATTATAATTAGTAGCAGTAGTTCTTTTTTGGAACCATATAGCTGCGTGCAAGTTATTGATATAACATAGGAATACTTACTAACTAGAATTATTAGTGTTAGATAGAAAAGCTTGAAACTATTTAACTGTGTGCCAACATATTAGCTCTAGCAACTCTTTTAAAAAGTAAATTTTCCCATAAACTATTCACTTACAAATCATATATATATATATATATATATATATACAAACCTTGTCATTAAATAACCCTCCAGAATCGATATGCCCAAAAATACCAACCAACCAACCACTTAACCCAAAAAAAAAAAAAATTATATAAATATGAAGCAATTTTTTTCCAGAAATATTGCATTGGAATAGGAGTAATCGAGTGGTGAATTTAAACTATCTAGACTTGTGGCATATCATCCAAGCGATTAATACCTGTTCGCTTATACGTCCGCTGTTAATAGCAATAATAAAAAAAGCATTTAAATATTGGCCATAGCAGATATAAACGAACATTTGTTGGCATATGACTACATAATTGCCCAAAACGAGGGCTGAACGGGAGGGGGGCCAAATGCTTTCATGATTGTTTTAAAGTAGTTGCCAATGGCCCGGGTGACCAGAGTTCAATCCCAGGTTGTGTCATTTCAAAGATTCAAAAAATGGTACTTGGTACCTCCTTGCTTAACACTCAGCATTATAAGGTACGTATCAAGTGTAAAGTTGAGCAATCCAAGGAAAGGAGTAGCGCCCTACTCTACATTTCGGTGCCGTAGCTATTGAAAAATGAGCCTTCGGGTCGCCCTCGATTCGGGTCGCCCTCGATTATGGTCGCCAACTTTATAACTTTACTTTAGGATTGTTTTTAAAGTTAAAAAGAAGTTTCCTTACAATGTCCAACTTTTTAGAACCTCAGAAGTTATGCAACGCATAACCATATCTTTAATATATAAATCTCAAATATTATCTATATGTGTATACATATATACTGTATTATTTAAATGTTTGACTGGTGGCTAGTTATCATCGTATTAGTGGTGTGACTAGCGAAATACAAGTGAGATTCGTATTTTATAGCAATTTTGGGGCTTATTCTTATGTAGAAATGGGAGGAAATGAACAAAGGGTAGGTTTTCTTGTCCGGTTAAGCCATGTATTTACCAAACTTCTCAGTCATGAGCAGGATGTGACACAAGGTCACATTTTAAGAGTTATAAATCTGGTTGGAATGCAAAGTTTTCACTCTCCTAGACTAATTGCTACACCAAGACTAAATGGCCCAGTCTGCCTTGTCATTTACACATAGCTAGTGGGAAGAAGGGATGGATTCATTCCATTCTCAAGGGCATTTACGCGAAGTGAAACGCTAACCTACTTGTCAAAGATTTGAACACAGGTAGTCGATTCCATTTCCTTCAACGATAACCATTTACGCAGACGCGCCTCTTTCTTCGGTTAGGAATCTATTTCATCTAAATTTATCCTCCGACCACTGGGGAAAAAATAATACATAATCCGAAAAAGTAATATCTTATCTGAATTTATCACTGTATAATGTTCGAGCTAAGTTATCTATAGAGAAATACCGGATTAAGTGCATTGACAAGGAAAGAGATTATGTTGAAAAATTGCTATATCCTCCTGAAATATTGTGTGGATATGCGCTGATAGGCAGAGTGTTCGCCAATGGTCCGGGAGACCTTGGTTCAATCCCATATCGAATCATACCAAAAACTTTTAAAATGGTACTTGATACCCCCTTGCTTAACACTCAGCAATATAAGGTACGTATCAAAGGTAAAGTGGAGCAATCCTGGGAAAGGAGTAGCGCACTCCTCTACACCTCAGTGTAGTAGCTATTGAAAAGGGAGCCTTCTGGTCGGCCTCGACTACGGTCGTCAACTTTACTTTTATATATATATATATAGAAAGAAAGAGAGAGGGGGGATTGAAGAAATTAAAAAACGTGAAGAAAGAAAGAAAGAAAGAAAGAAAGAAAGAAAGAATTAGCAGAAAATTGAAAAATAAAATCACAGAAAAAAAAATGACAAAGGCAACACGGGAAAAACGTCCAGACCGGAAGAGTGAGTGGGTGTTGTCGAAAAGTGTAACAAAAAAATCGTGAATGTGGTCGGAATAAATAAAGAACAGCCGAGAAAGAATGAAAGAAAAAAATCCGAAATTTAATATGGCGTCATAAACGGCGGGAAACGAGAAGAAGGCGCTTTAGCAGGGAAAGCCAAAGAAGAGTCAATCATTTAGGGATTGGGGATAGGGGGCGGTAATGGCGGCTGCTCCAGACTCGACCTTTTGACAAGAAAGGGGAGGAACTCTGATTTATTGGCCTCGCTCTGACTGGAATGCGGCTTTTATTGTTAGTCGTTGATCCTTTTTGCCTATCGGGTTCGGCTTTAACAACACGTCAATGGCGGGAAGAACAAACCGCTGCAAATTGGCGACTGGACTTATCAGAGCTATCAGATTGCGAATCAGTGCGGTTAGAATGCAGACCACCCCGTTTTGGTAACATTTGGGCTATATCGTACCCTCAGCCTCGCTAACCCTCCTGACACAACAAACAAACATTTCTTTCCTTCTTTTTTCCCCTCTCTTTTATGTTCTTTCAGTTTGACTCCACCAGTGTACTTGATTTATAAAGATCAGTTTGCGTCAAGTTTTCTCAGTGGTCGAGGCAGTTGTATTTTTCCCTCTGGATGTCTTCAAGCCCAGGTGAAAGGACTTTTGAATGATTCTTTTCAAGTCAAGCCTTTCTACTTGGAAGATTTAAAAATATATTCGTATTACCATTTCTTATAGCAAAATCGTCAGGGGCTATAAAATACACCGACTGTATCTCTGCAGAGGGGTAAGACTCCTCCAACGAATGTCCTGGATAAGATACTAAATTATCTGATGGTGAGACTTCAGTTGAGCTCTGGAGAATATAGAGTACCCCTTCATTGCCATTATTCTCAGGTAAACTCTGTCCCGGGGTGGTAGTACCTGATAGGGTCCTATCTATTGGTGAAATTCAACAGTTTAAACATTTAACTGTGTGCAAACAAATAATGAGTAATAATTTGAATTGTTTGTTATATAGTAATACGTGAAGCTATATAAGTGTATGCAAATAAAACGATTGGTATTAGATAGCACTTCTTGAAGCCAATTTAAGTGTGTCCAAACACAGGATCAATACTAAATAGATTTATTTGTATTAGATAGAAATACTTGAAACCATTTAACTGAGTGCAAAAATTGAATTATTGGGATAATATAGCAATACTTGGAATCATTTAACTATCTGTAAATGAATGCTGTCGAATAGATTTATTAGAGTTAACTAGGAAAGTTTGAAACCATTAAACTGTGTGCAAATAAAACTATTTGAGTACGCAATACGTGAAACCATTTTGTGCAAACAAATGATTAATATTAAATAGAATTATTAGTGATATATAGTAGTACTTGAAACCACTTCACTGTGTGCAAACAAATTAGCTTACAATGTTTGATATGCCATAACCTAACCAGCCATTCAATCGAGGGCAAGCACATGACTGATGTTATATCAAACTGTTAGTGTTACATAGCAGTTCTTGAACCCACTTCACTCTGTGCAAACAAATGATTAATATTAAATAGAATTATCAGGTTTGGTTTGGTTTCTTTGTCAAATGGCATATCAACCTTTGTATGTTATTTAATGCCAAAGCCATTCTTCTAGAAGAACAGTAGTAGTACTATTTAACCCATAGCTGGGAGGATGAGGGGATTCATACCTTTCCCGAGGGTATTTGCTCGAAAATGAACGTAATAGTGCGACTGGAGTACGAAATCGCTTACTACGATTCCGTAGCCCATCGCTTTAACCATTACACCACGAGGACACCCTCCCTAGAATTATCAGTGTTGAATAATAATGCTTAAAACCATATAACTGTGTGCAAACAAATGAGGTCAGGCTCGTTTAAAAATGTCATTTACAAACAATACGTTTATATCTAATATATGCTTAAATCATCTACAAGAGTGCTATGCCATAAAAATATAACCAACCAACCAACCAACCAACCAACCAATTCTTATTTAGTAAACTTTACAGCAAAAATGATATTGTACACCACTTCGATGGATAGATAGATTGTTTTGTACTAATAAAGGTTTTTCATGAATAAACTATTTTTTCAGAACCACTTACGATAAAAGCTAAAAGTATCGGGTGTTTCAGAAAAAATAATATCATTTCGGGTGTACAGTGTGTTTCAGAAAAATTGAATTAATTTCGTAATTTATAACTAGAACAATTATTGTTCAAATGACTTTAACTTTAAATAGCATGTGTAGAAACAGCTCAAAATTCTATGACTAATGTTCCATGTTTTTTATTCTCTCTTCTCTCTCTCTCTTTCTCTCTCTCTCTCTCTCTCTCTCTCTCTCTCTCACTCTCTCTCTCTCTATATATATATATGTGTGTGTGTGTGGACCTTGAATAAGTTCTCGCTGTTTTCTAACTGATGGCATTCCTCGAACTGCAATCATATTGTTTCAGATTCTAGCGCATCAATAATGAAGTACTATAAGCAACCTTGAAATTCAGAGAATATCATTTCGCCGAAGTGTAAACAATTTTGTTTTTCATAGCGTTAAACGAGTCGGATTTTGTGCCAAAGAAAGTGTATTTGCGGATAATTTTACTGCACGGTCAGGCAGACCTGGGTTCAATTCCAGGTCGCGTCATTCCAAAGACTTTAAAAATGGTACTTGATACAGCCTTGCTTAACACTCAGCAATATAAGGTACGTATAAAAGGTAAAGTGGAGCAATCCAGGGAAAGGAGTTGTGCCCTCCCCTATATCTAGGTGTTGTAGCTATTGTAAAAGGGAGCCCTCGTGTCACCCTCGACTACGGTTGCCAACTTTACTTACTTTATTCAAAAGAAATCTGCAGCTGAAGCATTAAAATTCTTGTTGATATTTACGGTGACCATGCTCAGTCAGAAACAACATGTAGAGATTGATTTAGACGTTTTAAAAATAATTTTGATGTTGAAGATAAAGAATGCTCTGGTGCACTGAAAAAGTTTGAAGACAAAGAATTGGAGGTGTTACTTCATGAGGACTCATGTCAGGCACAAGCTGTCTGATATTAAAGCAAAGATATATCATTAAATTCATCCAAACCGAATAATAAAAATTGACATTTTAAATGACCTTTAAAATGTTATTCACCAATAGTGACAACGATGTGAAAAAAAACAAGCTCCGGTCAACCCACGAAATGAAAAAAACGCCCCGATCAGGTCATCCGTACTTGTCGGATCGATTAAATATGGTGTACGTTAACAACGGTTCATGATAATGATACTGCCATTGCTACTATGAAAAAGTGGATCACTCCCTGTAATTGTTGTGGGTTCCATGGAAATAAACAAGAGGCATTACATATGGAACAATTCTCGCATTTTCAGTAAATGCAACTTTTGAATTTTAATTATTATCATTCATAAAATTGTTCACACTATTGAACCCATCATTTATACTGCTTTTATTGATATCACAACATTTCGGCTAATTAGTTATACGGTCTTTGTCGGGTATACAGAAATAGCTTTGCAACATACCCATGATACGGATATGTGAAACGTACACAGAATGTTGATAACATATATACATAGAACATAGGAATCCCGAAACACGAAAAACACTCACGACTTCTTAGTTCGGGTACAAAACTTTTTTTTTTATTACCTTTGAGTTAAAAGGTTTTTCGACATAAGGAGAGAGATAGACCTGATTTTTCCATCTTACTCAAACCACGTGCACACCCGACACAAGGCCACGGCGAACTAACGAAAGTCACCCTTCTTCCTCGGACGGCAAGACTCAACTAACTGACTTTTTTCAAATCCCCCCAAATCCTCCGCGCACGCTTCCGGTGTATGACGTCATTCACATCCCCAAGTCCTATCTGGGATTTTTATTTTGACATCGCTGAATGACACATCCTCCCACGCGCGTGAACATCTGCGCTCATGTTGCACCTAACTAACCCATGCGCTAAGCGAAAGGTTCTCAGCCTAAATAAACCGAAAGGCAAGATATATGAAACGAAGTCCCTCGGCCATTATATTACAGCTTCCATAATTTCATGACCTTTCTGTTTTAAAGGTAATTTTGCCGGACCAAATTCAGAAAGATTAATGATACGGACGTAGTAATTGTAATGATAGCATGAATGATTCGTAAAAAAGAATAACGTAAGGGCCTCCCTGTCAGTAGAGCTTAGAATATGTTTACTGTATTACCTGCAGAAGAAGAAGACCCTTGCAACTCATAAAAGAGGGGATGGGTATGACACTAAACTACGTAAGATGTAGAGCCTTAGATCTGGCGCAGTACTCGTTTATTACCATTACTTCTGTTGTATATCGACTCTTGACCGAGCCGGATATTCCAGCTGTGTTAACAAAGTATTTTACAGGACGCACCAGTGTAAAGAGGAAGGCAGCGATGCGTGGGTTGAACCGGAAATGTGTGGGCGTTATGAAATTATATATACACAGCTACCCACAGAGTAACAGTCAGTCTCAGTCTTGTAGCCAGAAGAGATTTGGTTAGTCACGGAGAGCGCTAGCGAGTGTCTGGGCGCCCCTCTGGTGCAGCGGATCACAACGGACCGCGAGTAACCCCTGGCTGAGAAGCAAAAGAAATGCTGTGGGGCCCTGAATATAAATATGGAAGCACAGTGTGGTTAAGAAGAAGTACTAAGTGGGGCCCTGAATATGAATATGGAAGCACAGTGTGGTTAAGAAGAAGTACTAAGTGAGGCCCTGAATATGAATATGGAAGCACAGCGTAGTTTAGAAGAAATGCTAAGTTTAGCACAACGCGGCAAAGAAGAAGATAAGGGTCAATAAAGCAGTGTCCAAATCCTTCAGTTGTCTCCCCACTCGATATATCTCTCCCACGCAATAGAAGATTCGATCCCCTTTCGAAGAATAAAGAGAGATACATTTTTATAAATAAAAGTGTTATGATCATTCTTCCTCCATGTCTATTCATCGTTCATTTCTTCATTATGCCAGTATGGAAAACAAGATTTCGAAACCCAGTCTGACCCATGTTTAAAGAATACTTCTATTTATTTAGAAGATTTTGTTCCCTATAACTGTAAATTAATTGCATTAAGAATAGTTGGTTGTTGGTTGGTTGGGTTTTATGGCATATTAACCTTTGTTGGTTATTTAACGCCAAATTCATTTTGACACAAGCAATCAGTTCCTCCTCAAACAGTTCAGTTTAGCATGAGTACACAGTTTAATTGTCACAAACATTTCTATTTCAATCTATTCAATTTATTCAAACAATTCTAATTCAGCTAATTCAGTTTAGTATAAGCACAGAAGTTATATATTAAGCAAATCAGTTTAGTGTAAGTACAGTTTCAATGTCAAAAACAATTCCATTTCAAACAATTCAGTTTAGCGTAAGCAGGCTGTTTAAATGTAAGTACACAGCTTAATTGTCAAAAACATTGCTATTTTAACCTATTCAGTTTAGTCAAACAGTTCTATTTAAAACTATTCAATTTAGCATAATTATGCAGTTAGTTCTATTTAACGCATAGATAGGACCCTATCAGGTGCTACCATTCCGAGTCAGAGTGAAACTGGGAGCAATGGCAATGAAGGGGTGCCCCGTACTCCCCAAAGCTTCAGCATCCCTGAAACCTCACCATCAGATTGTTTAGTGTCATATCAAGACACTCACTGGGGGAGGGGTCTTACCCCTCTGCAGAAATGCCGTCGGTGTATTCTACAGCCCTAGCCGACTGCGCAATTAAGAATAGTTATTTGAACCTCGGCAACAATATCTTCCCAGCTTTAGCTGTGTCCATACTACTATACGGATTAACCACATAGACGCTAGCAAAAGTTAGATAAGAACAACACAAAAATGTTACGCGCTGTCTTGAACAAATACTGAACGCAATATCCAGCAGAACAGCAGCTGTACGGCCCTCTACCACCCATCTCACATACCATTCATATAAGACGAACCAAACATGTGAGGCTGGAGAAATAAGAACAAATGCATAAATGACGTTCTCTTATGGACACCTGCACATAGACGTTTTACTTTTGGTCGGCCAGCAAAGACTTAGATATATTAGCTCTGTGCGAACACTGGATGCTGTCAAGAAGACTTACCAGGATCGATGGATGATAGGAATTGGTGGTAAGCGAGAGAGACAGAGTCAGGGAACTTCAAAATCATATTTGGCCAGTCGGTTGGGGCTGTAGAATATACCGACTACTTCTCTGCAGATGATTAAGACCCCCACCTTCAATGAGTGTCCTGAATATGACACTAAATAATATGATGGGGTAGTTCCAGTAATGCTAGAGTTTTGTGGAATGTGGAATACCTCTCCATTGCCATCGCTTCCAGGTCCGCTTTGGCCCAGAGTAGTAGCACCTGATAGGGTCATTTCCATGGGTCAAATAGAACAAAATTGTGTACTTATACTCAAGTGAATTGTTTGAAATAGAACTGTTTTGTTTGCTAAACTGAATTGTTTGAAATAGAACTGTTTTTAACACAGAACCTGTGTACTTATGCTAAACTGAATTTTGACTTTGAAACTGTGACGAAGCAAGCTCATTGCTCATTTGACTTTATGTCTTGAACCACAACCTAAGAAAACACGGTTTTAGGTTTACCTGACTCTGCCATGTTCTGGATGAATTTTTTTTAACCATCTGGTTACAGTACTGCGATCAACTGCGCCTTCTCTTTTCATATAACAAAGGGTTTTGGTTGCCTCAGCGGCATTATGGCCGGGTTCGAACTCGTTAAGCAGGAATTCACGATTTAGACTTCGTTGCACGTTCATCAATGCGTATTTCAACACACACTCGGATTGAAACAATGCAGTATTTGCCAGCACACCAACTACCATCATACTACCAACCACAGCGAGTACCTATCAAGGCTTGAACTGCTTTGGTCACGTGAAATAAGCACGGCAAACTTGCAAGTGCCAAAATATTGAAGAACTTTCGACTCACTCGAGTTTTTCATTTTTAATAAAGTCTCCCAATAAAATGAGGGGGTGTCCTCGTGATGTAATGGTTAAAGTGATGGACCCCAGAATCGTAGTAAGCGAGTTCGAACTCCAGTCGCGCTATTACAGTCACTTTCGGACAAATACGCTTGGGAAAGGTATGAACCCCCTTATCTTCCTAGCTAAAGGTTAAAATAGTACCACTACTGTTCTTCTAGAAGGATGGCTTTGGCATTAAATAACCTACAGAGGTTGATATGCCGTTAAACAAAGAAGCCGAAACCGAACCAATAATATGAGTAAAAAGAGATGCTGTCCTAATGGCAGAAACTAAATGGAAATACCAGAATTATTTTCAATTGCTCAACTTTTCAGAGCCTCCTAACAAGAATGAGTTCCTCACTAAAGAAATAGTTGACAAAAGATTTCATAAGATCCCGTGGAAGTAAATAAAGGAATATAAGAAAAAACAGCTGTTTATTGAAATTCCATCTCGGAAAACGTTCACCATATTCTTATGGGAATCAGAAAAGTCTATTACAGCCGATTATAAGTTAAAGAAAAAAGGTTCCAATTGCAGAGCAGCTTGAATCCACATAAATCTAAAATCATAATCTGAAATACTGTTACTACCTGCTTTATACAATTAGTATATATATATATATATATATATATATATATATATATATATATATATATATATATATATATATATGTATGTATTAGTATATATATATATGTATATATACTAATTGCATCTTGTATATATATATATATATATGGAAGTAAATAATGGAAATTAATCCGACAACAGAATGAAAAACTGAAAAACAAGGTAATTCAAAAAGAAGAATTTAATGCAAAAGAAAATTAACGTTTTAATGTTTCGGTTCTAATGAAAGCAAGTCTAGGAAAGCATGATATCAAGTTACGTTAGATGACCGATGGATCCATCAGTGATCTAACTGCAGAGGAACAGAAATAAGAAGGAGAGAAGAGAAATAAACACTTTAGACTATCAAAATTGAATTGAAAAAATAATAAATTGGGTCCATGGTGTATAGTAGAACCTATTAACTGCACCGAATTTATATATATATATATATATATATATATATATATATATATATATATATATGTATGTATGTATGTATGTATATATTTATATATATATGAGTGTGACAAAATGAAATGAATCAAATATATTGAAAAATAAACGGAAGAAAGAATTATACTTAGTGTGGATGAAAATCTTTTGCCGACACGTGCTTCGACTGAGATATTTTGCCTGTATTCAAGTTTTTCTATCAAAAATTATTTTATGTATAAAAATAAAACAACTATACAGGGTGGAACGATAAAATTGTCACCCTGAAAAGACGACATGATTCCATTTCCGTCTACTGAAAACCGGTTTTCTTTTTTTTGTTGCAGACCATCTACGAGTTGGCCAGTTGTGTACAGATCCCAAGAGCGATAGGAGCCTTCTATCATGTCTGAAAGTGACACAATGTTCAACGAGCGAGATCGGAAATGCGTCGCTGTACAACCCATGCCCTCTACCGATCCAAGTTATGACAACAGGACCATTGTCAGCACCCTCAAAATGCAAATCTGGATTGCCACTAATAACAGGGACGTGCCCAGGGTAATGAAAACAAAGTTTCCGGCTACGGTTATAGTCTTTGGTGTGGTTTCAAGTGAGGGCCATATCATGCCACCTCACATCTTCGAAGTCAGCTTGAAAGTCAACACCAAAGTGTACCTGGATATGCTGAAGAATGGGGTGATCCCCTGGTGCAATCAGGTGGCCGGTGGCAGACCCTGGTTGTGTCCAAAGAGACCCAGGCTTGGCTTCAGAAAGAGTGCTACGACTTTGTACCCTTCTCTCACTGGCCCCCTCCTCCCCCGACCTGAACCCACTGGACTACTTCGTTTGGTCATACGTTGAGAACATCACCAACATGACCTCCCACAACACCAAAGCCAGCCTAATCACCGCCATCCGCCGAGCTCCCGCCGGCGCTTGTGGAAGAGGCATGCTCCCAGTTCCGGATCCGTATCGAGGCGGTGACTGAGGCTGAAGGCGGCTACATTGAATAGATGTCAGCTCTACTACGTAATCAAGTTACCTGAATAGATTTTTTCAATAAAAGACTTAAAATTAAGCTGTAGTGTTGTTTTCTTAAGGGCGACAATTTTATCGTTTCACCCTGTAATAAAAATCATGTCTAACATACAAGCTCAAATAAAAGAAACTCGTATGCAGGCAAAATATTTAAGTCGAAACACGCTTCGGCAATAAATTTTCCTCCGCACCAAATATATTTCTTTCTTTCGTTTATTTTTCAACATCAGCCTAGTGGGTAGAGAGTTCGCCAATAGCCCGGGAGACTGGGGTTCAATCCCAGGTCGAGTCATACCAAAGACTCAAAAAATGATACTTAATACCTCCTTTTTTATCATTAAGGGTTTTCGGACTATTGCCTTCATCTTTATTGTTATTGTTATTTCGACAAGGTTTCGGCCGATATGTCCTCCGGCCTTCTTCAGGTGTTTGTCGAACTCGGGAACCTTCACGGAACTTCTAACTACGTCCTTTATTGAATCCACTGGGGTCGCCTGTTCTGATTCCGTTAGCCATAACCGGGTACAAGTGTTAAGTATTCCTGTATTGTTACTTGCTTGTAGTGAGGATTGAACCTGCAACCTCCAGATGATTGTCTCCTTAGAAGCTTACGGAACCAACGCCTATATCCGTTACGCTATGTGTCTTGCTGGACACATAGCGTAACGGTTATACATCCTTACTTAATACTTAGCATTATAAGGTACGTATCGTGGGTAAAGTGGAGCAACCCAGGGAAAGGTGTAGTAGCTATTGGAAAGGGAGCCTTTGGGTCGCCCTTGACTACGATCTCTAACTTTACTTATATATATATATATATATATATATATATATATATATGTGTGTGTGTGTGTGTGTGTGTGTGTGTGTATGAAGAAAAAAATTATATAAACAAGCTGCTGCAAACCAAACAACAGTTGAGCGACAAACCAAGTTAGATGATGACCCTGTGGATTAACTTTGGTTTCGGTGCCAAAGCATCATTGCCACTAATCCAGAGTATTCCTGGAGTATCTTATACAACCACCAGACGGTGTCGGTTTTTCCAGCAGATTGTGGGAATACCATTTGTTTTATGCGCAACTTGCCATAAAAGTAGATCCGATGCTCAGGTTTCTATTCTGCCATTACTCCCAAATCCACTCACATCCGGAATTATAGTTCATCTTGGGTCTTATAGATCCGTCAACTAGATCAGCTTAATTAGGTTTTATGACGTCTCAACCATTGTAGGTTATTTAATGTTAAATCCTCTTCATACCTATATATCAAATATATGATTTGTAAACACGTTTTTTTCATAACATTTTTACATGTGCCTATGCTCACTTTTTTCACACAGTCAAATGATGTCAAGTATTTCTATCAAACACAAATGATTCTATTTACTACTAATCATTTGTTTGCGCACAGTGAAGTGGTTATAAGTATTACTATTTTTCTATTCAATTCCTTCTATTCTATTCTATTATATTATATTGCGCATTCGTTTGCACAAAATTAAATGGACCTAAGTATTGCTGTGTATCGCTAACAATTCAATTAAACATCAACCATTTGTTTACACATAATTAAATGATCAAACAGTTCTATTTTTAATTATTCAATTTTGTATAAGTCATTTGTTTGCACACAGTTTAAAGTCAAACAGTTCTATTTGATCCATAGATAAGACCCTATCAGGTACTACAACTCCGAGTCAGAGTGGACCTAGGAGCAATGGCAATTAAGGGGTACATCACATTCCCCAAAACTCCAGGACTGGAGCCTCACTATCAGATTTATTAGTGTCGTATAGGGAATACTCATTAGGAGAGTCTTACACTTCAGAAGAGAAGCACTCATTGTATTCTACAGCCCCAACTGACAAGACTGTGTTCGAATTGGATACAAATACTTGTTACAATAAAACCATGAGGAAATAAATGATTATAAACGAAGAAATCGTAATTTCCGCACTATACAATGGAATGATGGCTGTTGAGCATTTGAAAGTAAATCAAGTTTCTTCATGAGTTGATATGCCGTGAAACAAATAAACAAAAGCAAATAACTTTCCAGTAACGAAGTTGTCCAGGGTTTCAACTACGGTCGACATTTCCTACGACAGGAATACATATATAGTTTGTTAGTGAATAGTTTGTAGTTAAGATAGCTTTTAAACGAATCAAATCTCATTTGATAGCACACGGTTGAAGGATTTTAAATATTGCTTTTTACCACTAATAATACAATTAAATATTAATCATTTTTTTGCACGCAGTCAAATGGTTTTAAGTCTCTCTTATTAAAATTAGTAATTCTATTTTTTCAAGTATTCTTGTCTATGGATACGTAAAAATTCCTTTGCTTTGCTGAGGATGATGATAGCTTTGTAGCAAGATATCAGAGTGGCGTAAAGTCAACAGGGTTTCGGTTTCAGCTTAAAGCCTCTCGTGTGTCTAGCCATACAGGAGAGTTGTGATACAACAAAACAGTCTCTCTGTGTTTTGCCAATATATATACAGAGTGACCCCAAATAAACAGAACCCATATATTTTTGACTAAAATTCATAAATTTAATTCTAGCCTTTTCTTTTTTTAAGGATATGAAGTAGATTCTGTGCGTGAAAAATTAGGACCAGAGTATTCACCAACATGTCCTGGTCTACCAAGGAAAATACATTTTGTACAAAATTAGTATTATTTTGCTTTACTTTTGTAGAAGTAATAAAAAAAAAGTTTATGGGTTCTGTTTTGGGGGGAGGAGGCACCCTGTATATATATATATATATTGTCATCCACAGACAGATCTGTTTCGTTCTATCAGAACTCTCCAGTGTGGCTAGACAGGCTAGATTCCCGAAGCTGAGATCGAAACCTGGCTGACCGAAACGCCAAACCAAGATTTTATCACTCAGCCACGAGGAAACCAACGCAGGCGAAGGAAATTTAAACGCTTATGTATCACATTTATTTTTGTTTTCCATATATCCGCTTAACGGCTACCGAGAGCTCAATTCATTTGAAGAGCCTTGCTTTACGCTAGTGGCAACCATTACTTCCCTCGCTAGAGAGCTCTATATATTTATATTTATATTTATATTTATATATAAAGTTTAGTATTTGGTAAAAAAATAAACAGTGCTAAATATCAATAACAAGATATCGTAGACAAAAAGATACAAATTACAAAATCCCTTTCCAAAACAGAAGCATCAATATCATCATGGATCACTGTCAGCCATGAAATGCTAATTATAATTCTCCTGTCCCTTCAAGTAAAAGTATCAAAATCATCTGGGTGCGTTGTAAACTATTAAATGCTAATTAAACCGCTTTACTCCTTTCTGAACAGAAGCATCAGCATCATCATGGACAGATGTTAACTATGAAACATTAATTGGAATTCTTTACTCTTTTCTAAATAGAATCTTAAATATCATCATAGATCGCTGTTAGCAATGAAATACTAATTAGAATATATCCATATTTACCAACCCATCCGCGGATATGACACAAGGACAATTTTTAAGCGGAGTTTAACAGGTTTGAATTCAGAGTTTTCCTTCTCCTAGACTAGTTGCCTCACCAAGGCTGGTGAACTCAGTCTGCCCTACTATTTGCACATAGCTGGAGGGAGAATAATTGGATTCATACCTTTCCCAAGGGTATTAATGGTATGTGAAATGCTATCAGTCTCGTCCAGAATTTGAACTCGTGCTGCCGTGTCCGTTTCCTACGACTAATTAGAATATATCACTCCTTCCTAGATAGAAGCATCAGTATAATCGTGAACTGTCGTTACTACAGGTGCCCCATATTCTCACAGGTCGCCTATTTGTGAATAAAGCTTACGAACTGCTTCAATTCTTTTTCTTTTCTTTTCTTTTTTTTCATGAATCTTAGCTTAAAAATCAGGATGCGCATTATACACAGGGTTGCGTTATACAGTGGGAAATGCGGTAACTTAATTAAGCATTTAAGGATTCAATTACGTAAAGATTAAATGCATAACTGAATGAACGAGTAAATAAACAAGCCTGAAGCGTGGGAGGAAAGGAATTAATGACTCTCCGCCCGACCTTGCTTGATTTTCGTCAAAGAAAGGCGGGAAACGAGCGAGTCATGCGTGGAATGTTGTGTGGGTAATTTTCTCTCGGTGTTCGGGCCACGAGTGAAATTACACAAGAGAGAACTGAGCGGGATCTGATTGGCTTTGATGTGGTGGCTTTTCTATGGCGGCACAGGAAATGCTAATCTGTAATCAGAAATATATCAGAGGCCAGCCATTCCTTGCAGAAGCCCCGGGCAGGTTTTTGGCATTCGTTGGCTAATGGAGATGACGATTAAAAAGCAGTAGTAGCAGCAGCAGAAGAAGAAGAAAAAGAAGAAGAAAACGATACTACTACTACTACTACTGCTGCTAATAATAATAACCACAACAACAACAACAACAGCAACAGGAGAAGAGTACGACGATGTGGTGATGTGATCTACTGGGAATTATGCAAGCGACTAAAATTTGACCTCACTGACACATGGTACTTGTACGAACTAGAATCTGTCGAAGAAATTAAGACCGACAAAATCCATTGGGACTTTGGGGTTGGTTAGTTGGTTTTTATGGAATATCAACCTTTGTAAGTAAGTAAAAACTGGATTTGGCATTGAATGCAATGCCAATTCCTGTTTTTACTTATTTATATATATATATATATAATTTGTAAACGAATAGTTTATATGTAAAATTTTAAACAAGTCAGAACTCATTTGTTTGCCCACACTTAATTGGTTTCAAGTATTGTTATCTAATACCAATAATTCTATTTAGTAATTTGCCAAGCTTTTTGCTTAGATGTGGCACAAGATCTTATGAATGGAGCACTCAATGGGACTCGAATTAACTCGTGAAGGTTTGCTAGTCTAGCTTGCTTTTATTACATCACCCGAGGCATCCTCAATAATTCTATTTAATATTAATAATTTGTTTGCACACAGCAAATAGTTTCAAGTATTGCTACCTAACACTAATAGTTTTATTTGCACACAGTTAAATGGTCTCAAGTATTGCTATGTAACACCGACAATTCAGCACCCGTCATTTGTTTGAATACAGTTAAATGGTTAAATAGTACTATTTGACCTATAGTTGGGACTCTAACTGGTACCACCACTCCAGTCAGAGTGGAACTCGAAGTAATGGCAACGTAAGAGGTCTCTATATTTCCGAGAGCTCCAGAACTCGAGCCTTACCATTAGATGGTTTAGTCTCATAAACAGGACACTCGTGGGGTGGGATATTCTCCTTCCCCATCAGAGATGTAGTTGGTGTATTCTACAGCTACGCACCAACCGATTGCGACTTGGAGGTAATCAAATCCGGACCAGAAGATCAGAACTAGTCTTTATAAATAAGAAGAAATAAACATTATTCCAAGTTAAAATTGTTCATCATTTACTACATCTAACTTAGTTTAGACTATCTTTTGGAAAACTCGCCAACAAACTTCTACAAATCTACCTCTCTATGAAACTGTCTGAGAAGCTTTAAGTAATACTTACAACATATTGAATTAGGCTTTTATCAGCAGAAATATCTACTTGAAAAACATTCAGTTATCATGAACCCATAGCAAAATTATACATTTCTTTCTTTCTTTCTGTCTGTCTGTCTCTTTCTCTCTGTCTCTCTGTCTCTCTCTCTCTATATATATATATATACCTATTCAAGCAAGTTCTATTAAAGACGATGCAACACTTATTCATTTTAACTGTAAATTTTCAAGTCTTCTTGTTATTTTGCCTGCGTCGGGATATCGGTTGCAAAGAAATTTTCCTATATCTTCTACCCAAGCGCTTTCGACCATACTTTTGGTCGTCATCAGGGGTAAAACATTCATTTGGAAAGGTTTACTTATTGAGTTAGTGATTTTAATTATCAAAACTATTTAATATGTTGGTGCCTGTGTTAAATGCTATTTTATTCACGTTTTTTTTTAAATTTTTACGCATATTTCTTCTAGGATTTGTAATCGTTTTTTATTATTTTTTATATATAATTATTGTATTATCAATAAAACATCTTCCTTACATTGGAAGATGAAAGTTGGTCGGTGCTATTGTCGTGTTTTAAAGTTAATGTTGTTTTATGGCGCTAATTTCAGAAAGGCGATAAGTGAGGCGACGAGATAGAGTTGTGGTTATATAGCCAATATAGATATTATTATTATTTTTCAGGACGTTTTGTTTTTTGAAATGGACATGTAAATTTAAATAATTTATGGACTACATTGTTTTGGTTTAGGAGTATTTTAGCAGAGTTGGTTATTTTCAACAATGAGGTTTGAGGTTTTAACTACCTCATTAACTCAAATTCCACTACTACTGATGATGAGCTGAAGATATAGGAAAATTCCTTCACCATCTAGTTCCAGACAGAAGAAAATAGTAAAAAGATGTTGCATACTCATATGCAGATGCATGCAAAAACATATTCAACACAATAAGGACGAGCGGACACAATTCTTTAGAAAAATATACCTCTCACTTTATTGAAAGGGTTGTGAGTGAGAGGTGAGTTGGAGACCGAACAAAGACTGCGACATATTGACCCCCAAACGCTTCTGGCTATCACAGCCTTTCTCTCCCGTTCTCCTGGGCTGCTCAACCGGGGGTCTGGGGGCTCTGCCTCTGCTGGAACATGGTTCTCATTCCAGCATCTTCTCTCCAACTGATCTGAACTTCCTGGGTTATATAATAATTTGACATCCACCTACTTCTTGCGAGTGTCACATTTGTACTCAATTCAACCCGTCGACAGTAGAGACTATCCAAACGACAGCATTGCTGAGAACGGCCAGAATCCTGAGACGAATCATGGAGACTTGAGGTGATTTGCTATCACTCAAACTCCAATGAAAAACCATCAGCTAACACTGATGTGAAAAACTCTAAAGGAGTAAATAATAATAAAAATGATAATAATAATAATAATAATAAACAAACAAACAAAAAAGATAAAAAAAACAATCAAATCTTCGCCCCACACCAAAAAAAAAAGCTAACAAAACAATCTAAAAAAAAAACCAAACGTTAGAGATTTTTAGTACTGAGTCCTTGAGACTTGAGGAGACTTGTTGTCACTCAAACTCCAGTGAAAGACCATCAACTAACGCCGATGTGAAAAACTCTAATGAGTAAATAATGATAATAATAATAATAATAAATTAGTTTCGTAACTTTCTTGGCACTCTCACAGAGAACTAATCTCTGTTCCCCAAAATGCATGGATCCAACTGCATGGAACCATTTGGGAACCAGTTTCGAATATGCAACAGGTCATAATTAGCTATCTGAAGATAGTGTCAGTTAAAGACTTCCATCATTCTATGATTGGGAACGACGTCGGTCTTGTTTCCCTGGAGTTTCATTTGGGGGTGATGAAGTTAATTTGTAATTAAGTTGATTAATTTTTCAACTCATTTATCCTATTAATTACTGAAATGAACTTGTAACACATTTAAACATTACTAATGGAGAAGAAAATCGATGGTCGATTCCAAATGGGACTAGATCTTGATATGTTTATACTTTATTATTATTGCTGCCATCCATTTCTGGAATGTCTATTAGCAAAGATTGACTATTATACAAATTCACACGACTCTATCATAATTAAGACGACGATTGTATTATGGGAAAATGTTTTATGGCCGACTTGTCGATCAGATTTCACTTCTAACAAATTAAGTCGACCTGTTTATTTAGAATTGAGTCAAGTTTGAGTTCGACGAAAGGGAAATGACATACTTTCGTCAGTTTTTTAATCATCATCATCAGCAGCAGCGGCAGCAGCAGAAACAACAACAACAACAACAACGGCAACAGCAGTTCAATATGAGGTTTTGTTTGTTTTTGTTTTGTTTAATGGCATACCAACAACTTATTGGTTGTTTTATCTATTTGGTTTGATTTATTGGTTTAACGGCATATCAACCATTCATGGGTTATTTGATGCCGAAATTTGATTCATTAAGTTGCAATTATAACTATTTATATTTGGCTTGGTTTGGTTTATTTGTTTAACGGTACATCGACTCCATATGGGTTATATGATGCCAAAATTTGGTACTAATAATTTATGTTTGTTTATACTATTTACCAACCCCTCCGCTCGGGCAGGATATGACACAAGGTCAATTTTTAAGCGGAGTTTAACAGGTTTGAATTCAGAGTTTTCCTTCTCATAGACTAGTTGCCTCACCAAGGCTGAAGAACCTAGTCTGTCCTACTATTTACCCATAGCTGGAGGAAGAATAATTGGATTCATACCTTCCCCAAGGGTATTAGTGCTATGTGAAATGCAATCAGTCTCGTCCAGGATTTGAACTCGTGTCGCCGTGTCCAATTCCTACGACGATAACGACTACACCACGGGCACATCCTATGTTTTTTTATAGTTTCAAGTGTAAACAAAAAAAGATAAGGAACGTTTATGGATTACACGGGTCTAATTACTGTTCTTTTGCCGCCATATTGATTTATTGATTCCTAGACTTGAGACTTGGTTAAAATATCTTATCTTCTGAGTTTGAATCCCAAAGAGAAAAATAAAAGGTGTGAAATACTCTAATTATATCAAATCCGTCACTAAATAATCTTAATCGCAATTTTTTCCTATTCTCATTTTTATAATCTGTTTGAATTGTACCATTTGTTGCCAGGTGCCATTTTGTTATGTCTTAAATGACTTAAAGAAAAAGTCGAGTTATCTTTTGTTTTTCCGTAACAGAAACGTGTGAGTCCCCGTGGCGTTGTGGGTAACGTGCTCGACAGCGACATCGTGTAACATAAGCTGATGATACTCAGTGGGGAGATCGTTGCTCTTAGAGTGAAGATACGGAGAGCCGGAAGGATATATAAGAAAGGCGAATCAACGAGAACGTCAACAAGTGAAACTGAAGATTCTACTTTCTTAAAAGTGCAAAGTAGGATATTCAGTTTTAACGCAAATAGAAAAAAAAAGTTGTGCCATAGACTTTATTCAGACTGAGACACGAGACTGACACTGGCGCAGTTACGCCATGAATTGTAGAAAAAAATCTCAAGAAAGAGCAAGTCAGATTTGTGGTTGGCTGGTTAGGTTGTTCGGTTTTATGGCATATACAGGGTGGAACGATAAAATTGTCGCCCTAGAAAAGACGACATGATTCCATTTCCGTTTAATGAAAACCGGTTTTCTTTTTTTGTTGCAGACCATCTACTAGTTGGCCAGTTGTGTACAAATCCCGAGAGCGATAGGAGCCTTCTATCATGTCTGAAAGTAACACAATGTTCAATGAGAGACATCGGAGATGCGCCGCAGTACAACCCTTGCTCTCTACCGATCCAAGTTATAACAACAGGACCATTGTTAGCACCCTCAAAATGCAAATCTGGATTGCCACGAATAACAAGGACGTGCCCAGGGTGATGAAAACAAAGTTTCCGGCTACGGTTATAGTCTTTGGTGTGGTTTCAAGTTAGGGCCACATTATTCCACCTTACATCTTCGAAGTCGGCTTGAGAGTCAACACCAAAGTGTACCTGGATGTACTGAAGAGTGTGGTGATCCCCTGGTGCAATCAGGTGGCCGGTGGCAGACCCTGGGTGTGGCAGCAGAAATCAGCGACGGCCCACAAATCCAAAGAGACCAAAGCTTGGCTTCAGAAGGAGTGCTACGACTTTACACCCTTCTCTCACTGGCCCCCCTCCTCCCCCGACTCGAACCCACTGGACTACTTCGTTTGGTCATACGTTGAGAACATCACCAACATGACCTCCCACAACACCAAAGCCAGCCTGATCGCCGCCATCCGCCGAGTATTCGCCGAGCTCCCGCCGGCGCTTGTGGAAAAGGCATGCTTGCAGTTCCGGATCCGTATCGAGGCAATGATTGAGGCTGAAGGCGGCTACATTGAATAGATATCAGCTCTACTACATAATCAAGTTATCTGAATAGATTTTTTCTATAAAAGTTTTAGAATAAACCTGTTGTGTTGTTTTCTTTAGGACGACAATTTTATCGTTCCACCCAGTAAGACGTTGTAGATTATTTAATGAAAAATTCTGTTAATGAATATATAAGTAAGCGACCGTAGTTGAGGGCGACCCAAGGGCTCCTTTTTGAATGGCTTCAACACCGAGGTGAATGGGGTGCTAATCCCTTTTCAAAATTGCTCTTCTTTACCCTTGATCAGTACCTTATAATGCTGAATGTTAAGCAAGGAAGTATCAAGTACTAGTTTTGAAATTTTGGTATGACTCGACTTGGGATTGAACCCCGGTCACCTGGCCATTGGCGAACACTCTACCCATCAAATAGTTTGTTGATAACATTTGAAACAAGCTAAAGGTCATTTGCTTGTGCACAGTTAAATGGTTTCAAGTATTCTATCTAACATTAATAATTTTATTTAGTACTAACATACAAGGTCACCTGCCTTCGTACCGGGAGACTTTGCAAAGGCTAGCTTAGCACTAAACCTTGGGGTCTAGTTGAAGCTATGACCAGCAAGATCACTTAGTATACGTGTTGGGAGACGTAGCAAAGGCTAGCATAGCCTTAAACCTTCGGGCTTAGTTGTAGCAATGACCCGCAAGTTCACCTAGTATACGTGAAGGGAGACTTAGCAAAGGTTAACATAGCTGTCACGTGATATCCCACTGAGACGATAGAAATAAGATTAATACTATCCTCTTGTTTGAATTAACAGTAGCAAGCCCTCAAAGAATGACCGTTAAGAAAGAATATGGGTCACAGGGGAGACCAGATGTTTATACTTGGTGACCTCACTCGGGTCGCCTGACACTGGAAGGTAGAAGCCAAACGATTGGCTGGGACCCTAAGACGGAAGTGGGGACTCCTCTCCGTCAGCGGAAATAGAAAATAAGAAAGTTAGTTTTTGGACATGGTTCGTGGTGGACGGAACCAAAAGCCAAGTACTCCGGGTAAACGAAGACGAACAAAAGAATATCTCGGACACGAATGACCCAAGTTCTTCAAGCCAGTCTTGAAAATAAGAAATAGTTTGTCAGCCCGTAAAAGAAGAAAGATTCTCCACAGGAATCCATCTAAATAAGATAAGTGACTTTGGGACCATTTCTCCTTATACACAATTTTGTATACCCTCTCTCTCTCTCTCAATTTGAAGGAAAACGAAAGAAAAGAAAGAAGAAAGACATTCATGTTCATGGACTGTTCATTTAATATATATTTGACACTTTGACGGTGTATATCTATGTGTAGTAAAAGATTCATGTATTTTAATGTTACCACGTGGTCTAAGTTGTTATTTGTGGCGTCTGCTACGAATTTGTTACTTCATGTTCCTTTTCAGCTTCTGTTCGCCTAGTGTTATCTTGCTTAGAATTGTCCTATTAATTCCTTTAAAATATCACACGGGAAACCGGGATTGCCGACTACTATAATTAATATTATTACGTCTCAACCTAGAGGTCCATATCTTCCATTGTCTAGGGGAGGAAGGAAAGCGACCTGGTGGGTGTGTGGATAGTGTGAAATTTGGAACCCCTTGCCAGCGGCGGTCAGTCTAGCCCTAAATTAATCCCTCACATAATATGCCAGTTCTTATATGCCTGAGAGAAAAACTCTGAACGAGGACTTATTCTACAAGGGATCAAGTGCCAACCTGCCCCGTCTTCACACGTGCGAAAATAAAACCCCGTTTTGGGATAAAAGTAAATTCTTCGCGTCACAATAGCACTAAACCTTGGAGTCTAGTTGAAGCTATGACCAGCAAGGTCACTTAGTATACGTGCCGGGAGACTTAGCAAAAGCTAGTATAGTTCACATTGTACATAGTGATCCTATGACCAGCATCGTCCAGTAGGGTACGAGTTTCGGCTTTGCCTGATCTACCCGTCCCTAAACCCCCTCCTAAAAATACATTGTGTAAAGTTCTGCCCTGTGGGAAGCACAGAAAAATATCGAATACTAACACTCAAATAGACACACAGATTAAGACAAATACCCAAAATAATACACCTCCACACATATACACTCACACACGCATACAAACACACATACATACGTGGTGCATTTAATAAGTTTCCAGAATGTTTTTGTACAGGCTTTTAAAATTGGCGTAAACTCTTGAAAATTCAGTATCTTATTACTATAGTTCTTACGAGATGACTGACCAATTTTTAGGATTTCAGGTTCAAATGAACAGCTACAGCACGAATTGGAATACATCCTAAACTAAAGTCTGATTGTCACAGCTGGTGAATTTCTAAAATGCAATCTGACGCTTTAGAAGAACGATATGCAATAAAGTTGTGTTTTAAACTTGGAAAAAATGCCAAAGAAACCTATGGAATGCTTCAGACTGCTTTTGGAGCATCTTGCATGAATCGAGCATCAGTGTTTGAGTGGCATAAGAGATTCAAGGAAGGCACGGAGTCTGTGAGGGATGATGAGAGATTAAGGAAGAGTAAGGAAGTCAATACACTAGAGTTGATTGACCAAAGGTTTGGGTTAGGGTTAATATGTTGATGTTTTAAGGGAGTTCAGGAAGAGATTCTTAGGGAAGAAGCCAGCACTCTTCAAATCGGGTCAGTGGCATTTCCACCAGGACAATGCACTAGTCCACAACTCCATCCTTGTCACAGACTATTTGACCAAGACAGTTCCTCAGCTTCCGTATTGTCCAGACCTTGCTCCCTGTGACTTTTGGTTATTCCATAAGCTCAGAGGGTGTCGTCATGAGACAATTGAGGAGACGAAAGAGGCGAAGGTCATTGACACGCTCACACAAGAGGACTTCCATGGGGCCTTCCAGAAGTTGTTGGAACGGCACAATAAGTGCATTGCAGCCGAAGATTACTTGGAAGGTGACTAGAGTTTCATGTGTGTACTATCAATAAAAGTGCCCATACGAAAAAAGTCTGGAAACCTATTTAATGATCCTCGTATCTATAAGTTAGAGTAGCATTGACGTAGAGTCAATGACACTTTCTGATTGTCAGTTTCTCGTCTATCCGATCATCAATCTGACAACTCGTTAGGTTAGTTGTATTTTATGGCATATCAACTGTAGGATTTTATGTAATGCCAAATTCTGTCTTTCTCGGATCGCCTCTGTTTCTAGCTTTTATAGTGAAGATGACAGAGAAGATCCAATACATTAATAATCTCCTGAAGATAACCACGAAGCTCGGAAAACGTGTGGTGGATAATTATATGAAATAAAAACCTTAAGTACAACATTCAAATTCTTTTGCGAACCTATTCGTTATTTTTTTTTACTTTTCTCTTAATGGACAAACAAAAATTGTAGGTTATTTAATGCCAAATCCTATTTATGTATATATATCAAATATATAAAATTTGGTTTAGTTTGGTTTATGGCATATCAACCCTTGTAGGTTATTTAATGCCAAATCCTCTTTATACATATATATTAAATATATATGATTTGGTTTTGGTTGGGTTTTAGGGCATATCAACCATTGTAGGTTATTTAATTCTACATTCATTTTCATACATATAAACAGTAAGATGTCAAATAATTCAGTTTTGCATAAGCACACAGTTTGTATCTAACCTTTTAGATTATTTTTTGCCAAATTCTGTTTATACATATATATTAGATATACGATTTGTAAATACATTTTATCGATACATTTTTAAACGAACCTGAGCTCATTTTTTTTGTACAGTTAAATAGTTTCACGTATTTCTGTAAAACACAAATAATTTTATTTACTATTAATCATTTGTTTGCACGCTGTTAAATGATTTCTGGTATTGCTGTGTAATAGCAACAATTTAACATGTGTCATTTGAACATATCTAAATGGATATATATATATATATATATATATATATGTGTGTGTGTGTGTGTGTGTGTGTGTGTGTGTGTGTGTGTGTGTGTGTTTGTGTGTGTGATTTGTGAGCGAATAGTTTGTAACTTTATTTTCAAATGAGTTAGAGCCCATTTGTTTGCACACAGTTAAATGGTTTCAAGTATTCTTATTTAACACTATTAATTCTATTTGATATCAATCATTTGTTTTCAAAAAATAAATGGTTTCAAGTAATTCTATTTAACACAAAGAATTTAACACAAAGAATTCTATTTACTATTAATCATTTGTTTGCACGCTATTAAATAATTTCAAGTATTGTCATGTAATAGCAACAATTTAACATGTGTCATTTGTTTGAACATATTTAAATGGATATATATATATATATATATATATATATATATATATATATATATATATATGTGTGTGTGTGTGTGTGTGTGTGTGTGTGTGTGTGTGTGTGTGTGATTTGTGAGCGAATAGTTTGTAAGTAATTTTATTTTTAAATGAGTTAGAGCTCATTTATTTCCACTCGGTTAAATGGTTTCAAGTATTCCTATTGAACCCTAATAATTCTATTTGATATCAATCATTTGTTTTCAAAAATAAATGGTTTCAATAGATTTATTTAACACTAAGAATTCTATTAAATATTAATCATTTGTTTGCAAACAGCTAAATGGTTTCATTTTTATGAGGTGCCCGTGGTGTAGTGGTTATCGTCGTAGGAAATGGACACGGCGACACGAGTTCAAATTCTGGACGAGACTGGTAGCATTTCACACAGCACTAATACCCTTGGGAAAGGTATGAATCCAATTATTCTCCCTCCAGCTATGGGTAAATAGTAGGGCAGACTAGGTTCTTCAGCCTTGGTGAGGCAACTAGTCTATGAGAAGGAAAACTCTGAATTCAAACCTGTTAAACTCCGCTTAAAAATTGACCTTGTGTCATATCCTGTCCGAGCGGAGGGGTTGGTAAATATGGTTAAATGGTTTCAAGTATTGCTATCTCTCACTAGTAATTTTGTTTAATATCAATCATTTATTTGCACATAATTAAATGGTGTTAATTATTGCTATTTAACACTAGTAGATCTATTTAATCTTAATCATTTGCTTGCACACAGTTAGAATAATCATTAAATGGGTTTACAGTTAAAGCCAGTGTGCGTCTATGTTGAGGCCCTTAGCTCAAATAAAACAAAACTCTTTCCTTGTTTGTTCTTTAATGTCAAAACCATCCACCTAGATGAACTGTCCTATTTAACCCAAAGCGAGGTAGATTTCTTACCTTTAATTATTTAGATTATATTTTTGGAATATATTTAATTTTTGAAGTGTGCATTTCTCTTACACGCTCCTTCATATTTCATCCGAATACTGGATAGCGACACAGACCACGTAGTTGCCAGCCTTAATCTTGAAGAAATAATCAAAAACTCTAATACTTGAAACCACTTAACTGTGGGCAAACTTAGAAGCTCAATCCCCCTTTAAATTGTTAATCTCTTACATATCATACGTATCTATTTAAATGTGTGCAAACAAATGACTGATGTTAAATTGTTACTGTTACATAGCAACTCTCATAATAACTTGTGTGCAAACAAATGAGGAAAAGTAAATAGAATGATTTATACTGGATAGAAATGGTTGAAATCTTAACTGTGAAGAAAAATGACCACAGGTTTGTTTAAAATGTTAGAAAAACTTGCCTGAATTAGAACTATTTGACTAAATCGAATAGCTTGAAATAGAAATGTTTTTTGACAATTAAACTGTACTTACATTCAAACTGCGTGCTTATGCTAAACTGAATTGATTGAAATGGAACTGTTTTTTGACATTGAAGCTCCACTTACACAAGACTGAATTGTTTATATAGAACTGTTTTGATATTTAACTGTGTGTAAACAAAATCTGTACTTATACTTAGCTGAATTAGAACTGTTTGAATAAACTGAATAGCTTGAAATAGAAATGTTTTGACAATTAAACAGTGTACTCATGCTAAACTGAATTGTTTAAAATAGAACTATTTGCATAAAAATGGATTTGGCGTTAAATAACCTACAAAGGTTGATATGTCATAAAAGCCAACCAACAAACCAATCAACCTCATCCAAATATTGATTTATCTGTTTTTCTTTCTTTAAATGCCGAGAACACAGGTAATTCAAACAGAGGTGGGCGAGTTTTATTCCGTGTGTGTATATGTGTGAATGGCGTTTTTATTACAGTCCATTTAAAATAGCAAGTATTTAACAGGAAAATTCTAAAAGTGGATAAGAAATTCACCGCTGGGTCCAAATCTTATTATGGTCCATTTGAAATAGCAAGTATTTAACAGGAAAATTCTAAAAATGAATTAGAAACTCACCACTAGATCCGAATCGTTCAGTGGGGTTGAACAGTCATCGCTACGTAGATCTGGTTAAATCAACTATCTGGCAAACTGGTTGGTTAAAGAAATAGCCAATCAAATGCACAGAAACCAAGGTCTACGTTGGCACATCTTTAAAAAGCGAAATTGGTTTGTAGCGTCTTATTTTTGGGGTTGCGAATCGGGATTGATCATCCTGAGTGCGATCCAGTTAGCGAGGGGGATATTATTTTGAAAGACCCGAACCCCTCCTCCCATGACCCAGCAAGAAGACATAACTGATGACACCACCCAGAACCTTTTTTAATTAAACAAGCGGATTTCTTACACTTTTGGCACAAATAGTGTTCGAACTCACTTACTATGATGACACAGTTCAGCACGTTAGCCACGACGCTACAGGGACTCCCATAGAGTCATGACTAGGACACTGAAAAGCATCCGGTAGTGAAGCACCAGTTTTGAAGCTCTGGAGAGGATGGAGTAGTAATTTACTAAGCGTTTTGCTTAGATGTAACACAAGGCCAAATGAATGTGGCACTCAATGAGACTCGAACTCACTCTGACAAGTTTTCTAGTTAAGCTTGCTAACCATTACACTACCCGAGGTGCCCTGGAGAGAGTGGAGTAACTTTTAATTTCTCCCAAGTCCACTCTAACTCGAAGAGGTAAAACTTAAGGGCTATCAACAAACCAAATAGATTTTTTTAGATTATAAGATTAAATCATCATCATCATCATCATCATCATAAGACCACACTGACAACACGTAGACCCCTGTCTCTGCCTCAACCTCCATCCCTATAAGTAAAAAGGAAAGTTAGAGACCGTAGTCGAGGGTGACCAGAAGGCTCCCTTTTCAGTAGTTACTACATCGTGGTGTAGGGGAGGGCGTTACTCCTTTCCCTGGATTGCTCCACTTTTCCCTTGATACGTACCTTATAATGCTGAGTATTTAAGCAAGAAGGTATCAAGTACCATTTTTAAAGTCTTTGGTATGACGCGACCTGGGATTGAACCTTGTTCTCCTGGACTATTGGCGAACACTCTACCCACTAGGCAAATGAGGTGTAAATGATTGAATAAAACTCCGATCTAAAAATTTATATATTTTTATTTCTTTAAATTGAGAGAAAAGTTTGCTGAAAAACAAATGAGAAAATCTTTTCTTTTAAGAAAAGATAATCACCGTCAGAACGTAAATATTTTTCAATCGCTACGTTATAAAAGAATTGATGATACATGTAATAGATCTTGTGTGAAAGAGAAAAATGGATTTATGCCTTTAACAGATATGTGGCTGCAACTGAATTTTTTTATCAGCAGGGGACACAGATGTAATAGAAATACGAATATTTAACGCAATAAAAATGTAAAGAAACAGTCGTTCAATTTAAGAAAAATTAAACAATGTTGAATTAACTGCATTCTTGAAGGAAATGAATGTTAAATGAATGTTAAATGTTACTCAGAAGAAACAAACCAGAAGATTGAGTAGATATAGAATAAATCCATATTTATTTCTTTGCTTTTGTTTTTTTGCATTTTTTGTTGTTGATTGGTTTGGTTTGGTTTGGTTTTATGCCATATCAACTATTTTTTATAATGTTGATTGGTTTGGTTTGGTTTGGTTTAGTTTTATTCCATATCAACTATTTTTTTATAATGTTGATTGGTTTGGTTTGGTTTGGTTTGATTTTATGCCATATCAATTATTTTTTTATAATGTTGATTCGTTTGGTTTGGTTTTATACCATATCAATTATTTTTTTATAATGTTGATTGGTTTGGTTTGGTTTGGTTTTATGCCATACCAACTATTTTTTTATAATGTTGATTGGTTTGGTTTGATTTGGTTTCATGCCATATCAACTATTTTTTTATAATGTTCATTGGTTTGGTTTGGTTTGGTTTTATGCCATACCAACTATTTTTTTATAATGTTGATTGGTTTGGTTAGGTTTGGTTTGGTTTTATGCCATATCAACTATTTCTTTATAATGTTGGTTGGTTTGGTTTGGTTTGGTTTGGTTTTATGCCATATCAACTATTTCTTTATGATGTTAATTGGTTTGGTTTAGTTTAGTCTTATGCCATATCAACTATTGTAGGTAATTTAATGCCAAATCCTGTTTATATACATATTAAATTTGTAAATGATTTGTAAATACATTCAGTACATAACATTCTAAAACTAGCCCGTTAAATGATTTCAAGTATTACCATATAACAGTCACAATTTAACTATCTTATGGCGAAGATCTCGTCCTGAATCTCTGGGGAATGTACCGTACCCCTTCATTGCCATTGCTCCCAGATCCACCCTGACCCGGAGTACCTCCTGATAGGATCCTATCTATGGGTTAAATAATAATTTGCTTGCACTCATAGTTTGTCCTATTTGACCCATAGTTAGGACCCTATCAGGTGCTACTCCGGGTCAGAGTGGACCTCGGCTCAATGGCAACGAAGGGGTACTCCACTTTTCCCAGATCTTCAGGATTATAGCTTCTCCATCAGATGGTTTAATGTCATATCAGGACACTCGTTGGGTGGGGGGAGTTTTAGCCCTCTGCAGTGATGCAGTCCGTGTAGTCTTCAGTTCCATCCGACAGGGCTACATCAGGTTGACCTCGGCTCGAAATTAAATAAAAAGAAATTAGTGATTTATCAATGATTTTAATTGGTTAAGAATATATTTTTAACAATCCGGCAGGGAACAGAGAAATTCTTCAAATTTTACGCGGTAAATCAAATATTAACGTCTGTGAGGTATCTCAATAAATTTTAAAACTCGCGGGAAAGCGCTAATTGGTCAAGAAATACAAAAATACAACAAAATTTATAGCTTCTGGAGCCAATTTTTTTACATAAAAATTATCACTTTCTTTAATAGGGAAATCAGCTGATTAATCGAAGAGTAAGGTTTATATATACATATACATAGATCGGTCGACCAAAAGTCTACATAACATTAGATAAGAATACTGGAAATCCTACGACTATACGTAAATGATTTGTTTGGTTGGGTTTTATGGCATATCAACCATTGTAAGTTATCTAATGCCAAATCCTATTTATACATATACATTAAATATATAGAATTTGGTTTAGTTTTGTTTAATGGCATATCAACCTTTGTAAGTTATTTAATGCCAAATCCTCTTAATACATATATATTAGATATATACGGTTTGGTTTGCTTTGGTTTTATGGCATATCAACGATTGTGGGTTATTTAATGTCAAATCCTCTTTATACATATATACTAAATATATATGATTTGGTTTGGTTGGGTTTTATGGCATATCAACCATTGTAGGTTATTTAATGCCAACTCCTCTTTATACATATATACTAAATATATATGATTTGGTTTGGTTGGGTTTTATGGCATATCCACCATTGTAAGTCATTTAATGCCAAATCCTTTTTATGCATATGTATTAAATATGTATGATTTGGTTTGGTTGGGTTTGGTTTTATGGAATATCAACCATTGTAGGTTATTTAATTCCAAATTCATTTTCATATATATAAACAGTATGATTTCAAATAATCCAGTTTGGCATAAGCACACAGTTTAAATGTTAAAAACAGTTCTATTTCAGGCTATTCAGTTTAGTCAACAAAGAGAAATGTTTTCAAGTGTTCCTATGTATCATTAACAATTCAATTAAATATCAGTCACCTATTTACACAATTAAATGTCAAAAACAATTCAGTTTAGCATTATTACGCTTTTTTTTTTGTTTACACACAGTTAAATGTAAAAAACAGTTAATTTCGAACAACTCAGTTTAGCGTAATTACACAGATTAACCTATAGATAGGACCCTATCAGGTGCTATCACTCCGGGTCAGTGTCGACCGGGGAACGATAGCAATGAAGGATACACCGTATTCCCCAAAGCCCAAGCATTCCAAGTATCAGATTGTTTTGTGTCATTTCCAACACACTCATTTGGGGAGTCTTATCCCTCGGCAGAGAAGCACTCAGTGTATTTTGCAGGCCAAACCGACTAGGCCACGAATGATTTGTTTTAGAAAGGAAAACTTGATATCAAATAACTATGCGCCAACAAATAATTATAGACAAGTAAATGTAATTGTAAAAAATGAAATAAGACGTTAAACAAATAAATCTAATCAAATCAGATAAAAATAAAAAAAAAATCGTAATATGAATGCATAGAAAAGAAATGGTGCTAAATATACTGATCGGACCCGTCCATTCACAACAGCGCATACAACATTGGCGATTCCATACTTCATACCAATTTTATCGTTGTATTGGTAACATTTTTTATCTTCTCGCCATCCAACAGTTTTAAAATGATTCAATTAACAAGATTTATTAAAACGATATTATCTTTTTCATTACTGTTTTTAACTTTTTTCATTACTTGTTTTTAGCTTGATGAAAACTTTTTAGTCTTTTATTTACAGACAACGAAGTTACATATAATCATGGAGACCTGGCCATGATATGGTGAGTGCATCTTTCGACTGATGACGAAGTTGATGCTAAAAATGATGATGATGATGTCAAAAATGTACTTATTGACTTTCCGGTACGCAATGAGGCATGCGGGTTAATTTCAAATATTATTGCCCCACCAGATTTCTTGAGGCGTCTGTTGCTTGTGCGTCTATGATCTTTTATTTATTTACAGTCAGTACCACATTAGGGTTTTGAGATAACCGGACACACACACACACACATACACTCACGCGCGCGCACACGCACATACATTTTCTCTTAAACTCGCTTCAGTGTCACACTTGTAATACAGGTTCTTTGACATTTTAAAATGGACATGCCGATGGCATAGAGCCCAAAATTAAGCACCCTTTGCTTACACATACACTTGGATACAAAACACAAGTGCATATATATATGGGGGGTATATGTGTGTGTGTGTGTGTGTGTGTGTGTGTGTACTAGTAAAAGAACCAAGTGTTTCCCTCGATAATATATATATATATATATATATATATATATATATATATATATATATATGTACTAAACACTTGTTAAACAAGAAATCAATTCGATTTGTTTTTTTTCACAAATAAGACTTGCCTTATAATTTTCTTTAAAAAATGTTCCAGTCGCTCATGGTCATTGAAGTGAAGAATTCCTGCAGAGGGCAATTTGCTTTCTATACGAAATAGACCTTCGTGATCATTCCAATGCTACAATGTTTAGGGCACTTCTGGGATCAAGTGGTTTTCTCTGCTCATTTCCCCTCAAGATTCCTCTTCTTTTCGATATTCTTAATACACTACTTGAGGTCAAGAGAGTTCACATACCAATTTCATCTAGTTTTATCGATTAACCAAGAAGTCTGGAGATATAATGACCTTTGAGATTTTCTTTCCTGAAGTTCCAGTCTGTTGCCAATTTTCTTTTGCTTACAGGAAAAAATAGACCTTTTTTTCTTTCTTTTGGCCCAGTCAGCTTGGGTTGCAGAATACACCGACTGCACCAATGCAGAGGGGTAAGATCCTCCCAACGAGTGTCCTTGATATGACACCAAGCAATCTGATGGTGAGACTCCAGTGCTGCTGAAGCTTTGGTGAATGCGGAGTACCCCTTTCTGCTATCGCTCTCTTGTCTATTCTGGCCCGGATTGATAACATCTGATTGGGTCCTCTAGATGGGTCAAATAGAACTAAGCAGTGTACTCATGCTAAACTGAATTGTTTGAAATAGAACTGTTTTTACATTTAACTTAGTGCAATGAAAAAACTATACTTATACTAAACTGAATTATTTGAAATAGAAATTTTTATATGTATAAAATGGATTTGGCATTAAATGACCAACAACGGCTGATGTGCCATAAAACCAAACCTAACTTTCTTTCTTTCTTTCTTTCAATAAATATCTATTTTTTGTGGGGATAAACTGTTTTTTCAAATTTCTAAAATTAATAAACTATAATATTTTTATCGAGTAAGTGTCACCTGGACAAAAATAAATCAATTAGCCACTTTTTTTTCCTCTTTCGAGTGATTCAAAAGTATTGCAATATTTTGGTTGCAATTCGGTTGCTCCAGATGCTTTTGTTGAGGTCGTTAGGGGTATTAACCACACGGGAGTGTGAGATACCGAGCTCGCTTGATACTCTCTCAATGCAACTCACTGGATTTGCCTTGGGTGGTCCTGAAGGTAATAAACCACACTGGACTGTGAGATACCGAGCTCGCCTGATACTCTCTCAATGCTACTCACTGGATTTGCTGTAGTCATGAAGATGACAAACAACACTGGACTGTGCGATACCGATCTCGCCTTATACTCTCCGAGTGTTACTCACTGGATCTGCTATGGTCAGGAAAATGACAAACGACCCTGATACCGAAATCGCGTGGTACTCTCCGAGTGTTACTCACCGGATTTACTTCTGTGGTCTTGGAATCTATAGTTTTAGTTCTTAACCTCACCTGATCATCGAGATTCTTGAAATCCGAGCGAAATTTTTAAAACCATTTGGTTATTGTACTCTGATCAACCGTGTCTTCGCCTTTTGCACAATAAATGTTTTTGGCTGTTTCGGCGGCGTTATGACCGAATACAAATTCGTAAAGCATAAATTTCCGAATAAAACAGTGTTGTACGTTCATCTGTGTGGTTTGAAAACCACACACGGAGTGACGTAATCAACAAAGTGATACAATCCTTCTCAGTGGGCACCTACCACTGCATGAACAGCTTCAGTCACATGATTTCCACGGCACAACTAGCACGGAGCAAAATAAACTTTTCTTGCCCAGTCAGCTGGGGCTGTAGAATACACTGACTGCACCTCTGCAGAGGAGTAAGACCCTCCCCCAACGAGTGTCCTGGATATGACACTAAACAGTCTGATGATAAGGTCCCAGTAATGCTGGGGCTTTGGGGAATACAGAGTACCCCCTCTTTGCCATTGCTCCCAGGTCCACTCTGGCCCGGCATGGTAGTACCTGATAGAAATAATGGCATACTTATGCTAAACTGAATTGCTAGATTAAACTGAATAGCTTGAAATAGAAATGTTTTTGACAATTAAACCGTACTTACATTTAAACTGCGTGTTTATACTAAAGTGAATTATTTGAAATAGAACTGTTTTTTGACATTGAAACTGTATTTACACTAAACTGAATTGTTTAACGTAGAACTGTTTTGACATTTAAGTGTGTGTAAACAAAAACTGTACTTATACTAAATTGAATTAGCTCTGCTTGACTAAATTGAATAGCTAAAAATACTGTACTTAGATTTAAACTGCGTGCTTATGCTAAACTGAGTTGTTTAAAATTGAACTGTTTTTGACATTGAAACTGTACTTTCACTAATATGATTTGTTATATATAACTGCTTGAATAAACTGAATAATTTGAAATAGAAATGTTTTTGACATTTAAACTGTGTACTCATGCTAAACTGAATTGTTTAAAATTGAACTGATTATTTACATAAAAATGGATTTGGAGTTAAATAACCTACAAAGGTTGATATGCCATAAAACCCAACTATCCTATCCTATAAAACCCAACTATCCTATCCTATAAAACCTGGTTAAATTGTCTTTATAAATTTATTTCGCCGGAGAATATTATTATACACTCCGACACATCAGATGACTTTTCATGTTACACTTGAGGTTGCAGAACTCCAAATGTGGATTACAGTCTATATGTGTATGAAAAAAAAATGCAACGTGTCGTTTGCCAAGTCGACTGGGGCTGCTGAATACACCGACTGCATCTCTACCGAGCTGTAATACTCCTGCCCCGCAACGAGTGTCTTGGATACGACTCTGAACAATCTGATGGTGAAGTTCCAGTAATGCCGGAGCTTCGGGGAATACCCCTTCATTGGTCCACTCTGGCTTGGAGTGGTAGCACCGTATACGGTTTCTATCTATGTGTCAAATAGAATTAAACAGTGTACTTAAGTTAAACTGAATTGTCTGAGATAGAATTGTTTTTACATTTAAACTGTGTAACTATGCTAAACTGAATTGCTTGAAACGGAACTGTTGTTGATATTGAAACTCTACTTACACTAAACTGAATTGTTTGAAAAAGAACTGTTTTGACATTTAACTGTGTGTAAAATAAAGCTGTATTCATCATCATCATCATCATGTCGTGCCGCTAGCATGAATATCCCTGACCCTCTCTCGCCACTTCTCCCTTTCGTTCATCGCCTCTGGCAGGTCTTCGGGGCTACATCCCGAATCGTCACATAGCTGCTGTATGTATGTTCGAGCTGGTCGTCCTACTTTTGCTCGGCCATATGTGGGGGTCCATAGGAGTACATCACTTATGAGCTCGTTCCTGCTTCTCCAGCAGTGTACTGAATTGTTTGAATAAGAACTGGCTAAACTGAATAGCTTAAAATAGAAACGTTTTGACAATTAAACTCTGTTCTTATGGTAAACTGAATTGTTTGAAATAGAACAGTTTATTTATATAAAAATGGATTTGGCATTAAATAACTTACAAAGGTTGATATGCCATAAGACCCAAACAAACAAACAAATAAACAAACACGAAACAAACGTGTCATGGATGCACTATAAAGACGTTTCGAAATGCATGGAGTAAAAAATAGATGGGGACTACAGAAGAATGCTACGTTCTATTTAGAACAAATTCCGGATGCATCACCCCTCAAAACAGCAGCAATATGGTCACTAACCTCCTATCTCACAAACCATCCAAGTAAGATGAACAAGACATGTTATAGACTGCTGTGAAAGTAAAGACGTACTTATAAGTCACATTTTCTTAACCACTCCCACACATGAACGCATCAGTATTGGCCGACCAGCGAGGACTTTCATCACTTCTGTGCGAAAACTGGATACAGTCAAGAGGACCTGCCGGAAGCAATGGACGACAGGGTCGGATGGCGAGAGAGAGAGAGAGTCAGTAAACTTCGTGCTATCAGCAGGACTTAATATGCGGTTCTTAATGTGCATTCATCTTCCACTGAACCAGAATATATAACTTTTCATGCACAACCAAATCATCATCATCATCATCATCATATCGTGCTGGCAGCACGGATATCCCTGACCCTCTCTCGCCACTCCTCCCTATCGTTCATCGCCCAAGGTAGGTCTTCAGGACAACAACCTGTATCCTCACATAGCTGCTGAATGTACGTTCGTGCTGGTCGTCCTGCTTTTGCGCGGCCATGTGTGGGGATCCATAAGAGTACATCTCTTATGAGTTCATCTCTGCTTCTCCAGCAATGTCCTGCATGTCTGGTTCGTCTAATTTGAATAGTTTTCGTGATAGGGGGCAGGTGGCCGTACAGTTGGTGTCTTGTGGGGTGTTGCTGCCAGGACTTGTTCAGGATTGCACGCAGCATTAACCAAATAAAAGGACCGAACTCATGACCGCAATATATATATATATATATATATATATATATATATAATCATTTTTTCCCTGAAGCTCGTCAGCACTTGCTACTTAATCTTAAACCGGTCTGGTTATAATAGATCCAAGATGAAAACACATTCGGTATTCATCTGAGAATAATAATGATAATTCTTCGTTTCCAACACTGAGTCAGCAAAATGACGAGTATTGGCATCAGGTACGAGAGGTTTTTTTAGTTGATCTCGCATTCCAGCTGTTGTACGTCCAATCATAAACGGATATCTTCTTCTGCAGGAACATACTCAGCTTGACTTCAAGGTTAACAGGGTACAAGCAGGTACACAGTTCATTTAGCTAGCAGGACAACAGGTGAAAAAGGAATGAAAGGTAGAAGGAAGATTGGAGTGGGGGGGGAAGAAAAATTCGGGAGAAATGTTTATAAAAAAAGGGTTGAAATAAAGAAAGATGTTAAGATTGGAGAAAGAAAGAAAGAAAGAAAGAAAGAAGGAAAGAAAGAAAGAAAGAAAGAAAGAAAGAAAGACGTTAAGACGAAAGAAAGAAAGAAAGAAAGAAAGAAAGAAAGAAGAAAAACGTTAAGAAAGAAAGAAGGAAAGAAAGAAAAAAAAATCTTAAGATTGAAGAAAGAAAGAAAGAAAGAAAGAAAGAAGAAAAGACGTTAAGACTAAAGAAAGAAAGAAAGAAAGAAAGAAAGAAAAACGTTAAGACTGGAAAAAGAAAGAAAAATCTTAAGATTGATGAAAGAAAGAAAGAAGAATAGACGTTAAGATGAAGAAAGAAAGAAAGAAAAACGTTAAGACTGGAGAAAGAAAGAAAGAAAGAAAGAAAGAAAGAAAGAAAGAAAGAAAGAAAAACGTTAAGACTGGTGAAAGAAAGAAAGTAAGAAAGAAAGAAAAATTTTAAGATTGAAGAAAGAAAGAAAGAAAGAAAGAAGAAAAGATGTTAAAACTGGAGACAGAAAGAAAGAAAGAAAGAGAGACGTTAAGATTGGAGAAAGAAAGAAAGAAAGAAAGACGATTGAAGAAAAATAAATTCATCAAAAATTGAAAAAATCAAAACATCGAGACCCTGAGAAAAAAAAAAAGAAAAGAAAAAAAAGAAAAGAAAAATAAAATAAAATAAAAGAAAGATGCGGTTATCTTTGAAAGGAAAAAGTATAAAAAATTGAAATAAAATCCATATATATCGAATGAATAAAGAGAGCAATAAAAGAATAAGAAACAAGAAAAATAAGAGAGAATTAAAAAGAGTAAAGCAAAAAGAATAAAAACTGAGGGACAGGTCACTTGAAAACATTTACTTGGGTCACGTTTTTGTGTGCACATGCCTCAGTTAACTCTAAAATCATTTCATCGATTTAGATTCACGTTAATAAGTACGAGACAGATTATTTTTCTTTACAAGGAGGTTAACACACACACACACATATATATAAATATATATATATATATATATATGGAGGCGCACGTGGTGTTATGGTTATCATCGTTGAAAATGGACGCGTTGGTCTGAGTTCGAACCCTGAATGAGGCTGTTTGCATTTCATTTCGCGTTAAAATCATTGGGAAAGGTATAAGTCCAAATGCTTTCCCTTCAAGTCGGAGTAAACATACTTACACTCAGAGAAAAAGCAGTTGGATTCATACTTTAAGGTCTGTTTGGGCTTTTTAACTGCCATATGACAACTAATCTAAGAGAAGGAAAACTTAGAATTCAGACATGTTCAACCCCGCTTAAAAATGACGTTGTGTCGCATCTTGTTCATCTGGAGAGATTAAGTATATATATATCCATTTATCCATATTTACTTTTATACATCTATATATATATATATATATATATATATATGTATAAAAGTAAATATGGATAAAAAAATCCGACAGTATGAAGATAGCAGAAAAACATAATAATCCAAATAGGTGAATTTTGAATTATGAACGCTGTGTGCATATTCATATCTTTACATTGTATATTTTTCATTTGCTCCTGTTATCTCAGAAAGCATCCATTGCTACGTGAACTATTTTGATATCCACGTCTTGATGATGGTTACTGAAACCGAAACGTTCAAAGACGACTTTACATCATAATAAATTCATCTATTTGGATTATTATGTTTTTCTGCTATATATCTATATCTATATCTATAGATATAGATATATATTCACACACACATGCGCGCGCGCAGAGAGAAGGGTAAAAAAACATCAAAGAGAGAGAGAGAGAGAGAGAGAACAAGAAAGAGAAGAGAAGTGGGAAAAGAGAAAAAGAGGTTAAAAAACAAGAAAAGATACTAAGACATGGTGGGATCGAGAGAGTGACCTATTAAATCCCATGGTTTCGGGGAGGCCAGAGACGTACAACAGACTGAGAAAAAATCTGAAAAGTAAGAGATGTGATATATATATATATATATATATATATATATATATATATATATATATATATATATATAAACTAAATATACATTTGTTTTTATATATATTTCATCGCATGAATGCTTATCTACAACCACTGGTTTCATGCCGTCTTATTACGACAATCATCAGGCAGTTTTTGTAAGTTATGAAGCTACAAAAAAGTAGCTAATAAAAATAGTAAAAAAAAAAGATAGCGGAGCTAAAAGACTAAAAAAAAAAAAAGAAAGAAAAAAAAAGGAAAAAAGAAATTTCCCAGTTGGTTGGGGCGATAGAATACACCGACTGCTTCTTTGCAGAGGGGAAAAAACACCCAACGAGTTTCTGGATATGGCACAAAACATTTTGATGGTGAGGTTCCAGTGAAGCAGGGGTTTTGGGGAATGCGAAGCACCTCTTCATTGCTATTGCTTCCAGATCTACTCTGGCCCAGAATGGTAACACCTTATAGGGCTCTATCTATGGGTTAACTAGAACTAAGCTGCATACTTATGCTAAACTGAATTGTTTTAATTAGAACCGTTTGATTAAACTGAATAGCTTAATATAGAAAAGTTTTTAACAATTAAACTGTGTACTTACATTTAAAGTGCATGCTTATGCTAAACTGAATTGTTTGAAATGGAACTGGTTTTTTACTTTGAAACTGTGCTTACACTAAACAGAATTGTTTAATATAGAAATGTTTTGACTTTTAAGTGTATGTAAACAAAATCTGTCCTTATACTAAACTGAATTCTTTGAATTAGAACTGTTTAAATAAACTGAATAGCTTGAAATAGAAATGCTTTTGACAATTAAACTCTGTACTTTTGCTAAACTGAATTGTTTGAAATAGAACTGATTATTTGTATAAAATGGATTTGGCGTTAAATAACCTACAAAGTTTGATATGCCATAAAACCCAAACAACCAACCGACTAAAAAGGAAAAAAAAAATGGAACAAAGCAAAAAAAAAAAAAAAAAAGGTTTAAAAATATACAAAAAATGCTCTAAACGATTTAATGGTCAATTTAATCATTTCATTGCGTCTCTTTATTGTTTTATTGTTCTTCCAAAGACATTGCTTTCTCATTCCCTTAAGTTTTTATGGAGAGGACACATACACACCCAATGAATCTGAAGACGTGTCGTCACGCAGGTTTGAATGTCACGCAGGTTTTTCGTATAATCATAATTACTGGACTTGGTATTTAGCTTCAAAACCCGCTTGTTACTTGTAGCACTGAACCGACCTAATCAAGAGTATCCCTCACCTTCAAACCACCAGGTAACTTCTTTGCTTAACCATGGAATCGTTTTTATGTGTTACCTATTGGCGCCGAAGTTGCAGACAGCTAAAAAATAAAAAAATTCCTTTCGATAAGAACACGTTTATAAGTTCAAGCTTACTGAAAAGAAGAAAAAGCGTTAATATTTCTAAAAATTAGACATCCCTTGATGTCTGCAGTCCTTCCTAGTTAACCACTCGGCAAAAAAATGTTCTGACATTTAAGGTTCATGAAAAGGTAGCCTACCTATGGTAATGGCACCATGGTCCCTTCAAATTATGTACTTACCCAACCCCTCCAGCATGAGCAGGATGCAAAACAAAGTCAATTTTTAAGTGGAGTACAACCGGACATTAGCATGATGGTTAGTGTTCACCAATGGCCCGGGAGACCTGGGTTCAATCCCCGGTCGAGTCTTACCAAAGACTCAAAAAATGGTACTTGATGCTTCTTTGCTTAACACTCAGCATTATAAGGTACGGATGAAGGGTAAATGGGTCAATCCTTGGAAAGGAGTAGTGCCTCCCCATACATCTTGGTATAGTAGCTATCGAAAAGAGGACCTTCGGGTCACCCTCGACTAAAGGGAGACAACTTTACTTTACAACTGGTTTGAATTTAGAGTTTTTCAGCCTCCTAAACAGGTAACCATACCAAGATCAAAGAACCCCGTCTGCCCTATTTTTTTTATCCTGAGAGAGAATAATTAGATTCAAGTGTATTAGTGCTGTGTGAAATCCTGTTTCATTCTGGATTTGAATTCGGGTAACCGAATTCCTTTTCTACGACGATAACAACTTGATTCCGAGTAGTCCCAGGGGCTTTCCACCAAACGCTACTTGCTTTGCAAGGCTGAATTTTCATTTGGCGCCGGAGGTGCCACAAAAAAAAAATGCCGAGGAGATTAACCTTTTTTGTGACGGCCACACAGAAGTATCAATTCGTGTGTAGCCCCTGCATTATAATGACCTTGTGTCAAATATGACTTGGTGGGAGGTTGAATAAATCTCCACTCTATTAAGCAAAAAAGATGAGTTTAGATTACGTGGTGCCTTCAGTAAGTTTCCCTAAGCTCAGGAGCTTGTCGTTATGAGACAACTGAGGAGATGAAAGAGGCTGTGACGAAGGTCATTGACACCCTCACGCAAGAGGACTTAAATGGGGCCTTCCAGAAGTTGTTGGAACGGTACAACAAGTGCATTTCAGCCGGAGGAGATTAGTTCGAAGGGGGCAAGAGTTTCATGTGTGTACTATCAATAAAAGTGCCCATACGAAAAAAAAGTCTGGAAACTTATTTAATGATCCTCGTATAATACATAGTTTTATTGAAGTAGAGTTGTAAAATAATATTTTTGATATGTGGACATATCAAATCCTTTTGGATATAGGATGGCTTTTCCATGAGATATTTTTTTCGCAAAGCAATTCTTCTAGGTATATTGGTTGTTAGTTTCTAATATTGTTTAATAGAAATGTTTTCCCACCCATTCTCTTTTTGCTTCCCATAATATGTATTCAGTCGAAAATATCTTATTATATAGCTTTCTTTTTATTATACACTAAATATTTTTCACTTGATTTAAATCTGGACTTTCTCCAGATGAGATCATCACTCGGGATGAGTTTTCAGAGAGCCAATTTTTGTCAATTTACCGTTATGAAGAGGTGCGTTATCCTGTTGAAAAATGATATCTGCTCGATTTACCGAATAGAACAGTTTGTCTATTGTTGGTTGTAGTCGGTTTTCAAGAATATTCATGTATTTTTTTAGCATTAATATGCTTGTCGCATTAAATTTATTAACCAACTCCAAAAGATGAGAAAGCTCCCACCATTTCTATGTTTAACCGTTATTTTCAGACATTCTAGTAATAATTTTTCTCTTGCTCTTCAAAACCAACTTTCCGAAACATCATTTTACGGATAAAATCTTAACTTATCTGACAATATTATCTTCTCAAACTACTTTGTATCAAAATTACAATATTCTCCTGCAAAATGCTATCAGTTCTTAAAATTCTTTTTTGATAAAAAAGCTTCACTTTTTTTTAAAAATATAATTCCATTGTTTTTATCTTTGCAATAATAGTTATTTGGGAGTTTTCCTATCATCTAATTTCGAAAACTTTAGACAAGTTTGTCAAGGTTTTCATTCTGTCTTTAAAATGTGACACTATGTTGGCCATTCTTGTGTTGGTTTGTGTGTGAGCTGGTCAGAGAATCTCCTTGTCTGTTTTGGCGCAAAGCCCACACTCAGGGCGAGATCTTCCGCGAGACCGGAAGTGGACGAGGGAAAGAAGGTCCCAGAGAAGATAGAGAGAGCTAGTTTACAAAGGAAGGCAGAAGAGAACAGTCGGTTTGAGATAGCTGTCCAGAGAAGGACACAGTCAGCAGAAGGAGGCAGTGAAAAGATGGAAGCAGGGCAGTCAAGAGATGAGTCAGTATTCCTTATGATTTGGTGGAAGTTTCGCGCAAAATACACACCCTCGATTGCCTGCAAATGCACGGAGAGTTGCACAAAAGTGTCACATTGACTTCCCCCTTCTTGCACTTGGAGCTGACCCAAATCCGTGTTTGTTCGTTTATTCTTTTTCCTCCACCCTCTCAGTTGTGTTTTACGTATCAGTAAAGAAATGTGTAATGCCCCTGGTCGGAAACCACTAGATGAATCACTGGCTTTGAGTAGTTTGGTTTAAAGAAGCTGATATAGTGGGGGTCGCCCGGCCGGCCAGGGGTGTTATCACGAAGAGCAGTAAAATTTATTTGTTTGTCATCTCTTTTCGTGGTAGATTTGAACGACCAGAAAACATTTTTGTTGTTGTAGAACTAGATTTTGCAAAATGTCAGCGTTTTCTTTTTAAAGTAAGGATAAGAATTAAGGAGGTGTTAACTCGTAGGTAATAAACTGTTTCTTATAATGCATTATATTATCCACAAAAAGGGAATAACCTAAAACAGAATATTCGGTAGGAAGAAGAATAGACAAGTGACTTAATACTATATAACATTGTATTCCACAATACACAAGGAAGGAACTAAGTTCCCGTCCCAAGCTATAAAAGAGTCGCAATGCGTTCGAGGAAAATGGAGAAAAGTCCACACAACAAAATGGTGGAAACGACATACTGTTTCTCCGGTCAGGTAAAATGAGAAGGTACCATGTGCGTCGTTGCTGGGGAGCAAACGACTACGTCTGCTACTTCTGAAGTCCTGTTCGTGATAGAGGTAGATTCCTCGGTTCACCTTGTCACGTGACCAAAAAAGACTCGTGACGTGAGAGAGTTCATCAAACACTGTGACAAGGGGGGGGACTTCGACAAAGGAGACCATTCCATTTAGTCTCCCAACACGCGCAAAGATATTTGTATGTTTTCGCTAGTTAAGACTTAAAAAATCTTTTTGTATTGTCTCCCATTCTTTCTCGTTCTTTTTTTTTCTGTCTTGTTATTAAGTTGAGGACGTCTCTTCTTTGGGGAAACTTTCCATATAAACCAGAAATATTTTATTGCCATAGAGAAGTATGGATATAGGAACAGCTGACAAGAAATTCCGTTACATTTTATCGGAATGATCAGATTTTCAAAGTAGCTGTGTCCAGACGACTATATGGATGCACCGCATGGACTCTAATACAATGCACAGAGAAAAAACTAGATGAAAACTACACGAAAATGCTAGGTGCTGTCTTGAGCAAATCATATCAGCAACATCTTACAAACCATTCAAACTGAAGAAGCAAAGACGGAAACCAATAATCTTTCATAGTTCAAAGAATAATTCATTTTTAAATTGGCAACCCCAGTCAGTAACAACATATTGTGGAATTTTGTACCTAATGTCCATGTATTCACTAATTCTTCAGCTACTAATTATCTTGTAGTTTTGATTAGTGGTTGAACTTCGATCCAACACATCAAGCGATAAATACAGGTTAGGGAATATCTGTTGAGGCTTAAATAGGGATCTGAATTTTTGTGGACAAGAAAAAGCAGTCTGACAATATTGATGTGTACTCTCTGGAAATAAGGTAATGATAATTCAAAATCTTGAATGGGAGATTTCGTTTGCTCATGAATTTTAGACTGTTGACATACTACAAACTCTGTACAGAACTAACTTATGGATCTGTCCGTTTTAGGTCAAAAGTACTCGGATTTAATTTAATTAAAAGTACCTGATCCAGTTCTAGAATGTGCAAGTGAATGCAAGTTATCAAAGTTAGATTATTGTAAAGGGTCTGGAATCAACAGCCTTGGAAATGAAATTTTCTAATGAACTTCTCCACTTGACGTGCCAGTTTTGGCCGACCTACAAAGACTTACATCAGCTCTGTATGGACACTGGGTGCAATTTGGGAAACCTGCCAGGAATGATGAAGGATAAGGATGGGTGGCGAGAAAGAGAGAAAGAGAGACTCCTTCTGTTCTGCACGGCTTAAAGGTTCTGAAAAAAAAAAAGAAAAAAATCCATTAAAATCTCAATTTTTTTCTTACTAAAATGACATTTTTAAAAATACTAAGTCAACCCAGGCTCATCTTTCTCCATCAGTGTACTTTTATTTTCTTCTGATAAAACGACTGCATTCGAACTAAAGAAAGCTGAAATTACCCACCTGACCCAAACAACTACCTACTCGTGGGGTATCGCTTATTGTTGTTGGTCTATTTTAACCACCCCATTCTACATCCATTCGTCTAACAAAACGCTTTCTTAACGCAATACCGTCTTTATTTAGAACAGTACATAATTTTCGTTTTACCTAACTCCTTCAACAGGGACAGAGTTTGACACATGGTCAATTTTTAAGCGGGGTAAAGCTAGTTTGAGTTCAGCTTTTCTTCTTTAAGACCAAAGCTTAAAAAAGTCTACCAATAACAGGTAGTGGTGAGTGAAAACTAATGGATTTATGCTTTTTATCAATAGCATTGGCACTAAGTAAAATGCTGACAGTCTCTTCCAAGATTTGAACCCGGTTCGCCGATTCCATTTCCAACAAAGATAACTGTTATGCTAAGCTTCTAGAATAGTGCATTTTAATGATTTACAACTGCTTTCTGTCTTTTTTTTAAATCTGAGTCTTTCCTTTAGGTGTGTTCTTGTATCTTTATATTCTTGAAATCTGATGTCTTAGCTTCAATTCTTTTTGGAAGATTTTACGAGGAGCATACGATAAGTTTCCAGACATTCTTCGTATGGGCATTTAAAATTGTCGTAGACTCTTGAAAATTCAGTATCTTATTGCTATACATCTTATGAGATGGCTGAACAATTTTTATGATTTCAGGTTCAAAGGAACAGCTACAGCAGCAATTGGAATACACCCTACTAAAGCCTGATTGTCACAGCTGCTGAATTTCAAAAATGCAATCTGACACTTTAGAAGAACGATATGCAATAAAATTGTGTTTTAAACTTGGAAACAATGCCACAGAAACGTATGGAATGCTTCAGACTGCTTTTGGACTATCTTGCATGAATCGAGCATCGGTTTTTAAGTGGCATAAGAGATTCGAGGAGGGCAAGGAGTCTGTGAGGGATGATGAGAGGTATGGGAGGAGTAACCAAGTCAATACTAAGGGTTAAGGCTAGGGTTACTATGTTGAGGTTTTAAGGGAGTTCAGGAAAAGATTCCGTCGGAAGTGGCCAGTACTCTCCAAATCGGGTCAGTGGCATTTCCACCGGGACAATGCACTAGTCCACATCTCCATCCTTGTCACAGACTATTTGACCAAGATGGGCATCAACAAAGTTCCTCAGCCTCCCTATCGTCCAGACCTTGCTCCCTGTGACTTTTGCTTATTCTCTAAGCTCAGAGGCTGCTGTTATGAGACAATTGGGGAGATGAAAGAGGCTGTGACGAAGGTCCTTGACACCTTCACACAAGAGGACTTAAATGGGGCCTTCCGGAAGTTGTTTGAACGGTACAGCAAGTGCATTGCAGCCGGAGGAGATTACTTGGAAGGGGACTAGAGTTTCATGTGTGTACTATCAATAAAAGTGCCCATACGAAAAAAGTCTGAAAACATATTTAATGATCCTTGTATGAATCTAAAATGACCAATTTGGCAGAATTCACTTTGTCAAAACTGTTTGAAGAGATTATATCCACAAAGCTCATAAGATATTCCATTAACATATGTATTCACTACTGAACGCCATTATGCACAATGATATATCTGTATTTGCAAGTGCATATGTGTGTGTGTGTGTGTGTGTGCGCGCGTGCATTTAAATGCGCATGTGTGTGTATGTGTTCGTTTATGTGTGCATGCATGTGTGTTTGCGAATGTCTGTATGTACGTGTCGGTATTTGTGCACGTACATATCTGTGTACCTGTGAATGTGTGTGTATTAATGTACCTGTGAGTATGTTAGTGTACGTATGCGCATACGTGCCTCTGTGTGTGTTTTAGTATGTAAGCGCGTGCGAAAGTGTGTGTGTGTGTGTGTGTGTGTGTGTTCGAATGTGTGCGAATGTGTGTGTGTTCGAATGTGTGCGAATGTGTGTGTGTGCGAATGTGTGTGTGTGCGAATGTGTGTGTGTGTGTGTGGGTGTGTTCGAATGTGTGCGAATGTGTGTGTGTGCGAATATGTGTGTGTGTGTGTTCGAATGTGTGTGTGCGAATGTGTGTGTGTATGTGTGTGTGTGTTCGAATGTGTGCGAATGTGTGTGTGTGTGCGAATGTGTGTGTGTTCGAATGTGTGCGAATGTGTGTGTGTGCGAATGTGTGTGTGTGTGTGTTCGAATGTGTGTGGATGTGTGTGTGTGCGAATGTGTGTGTGTATGTGTGTGTGTGTGTGTGTTCGAATGTGTGCGAATGTGTGTGTGTGCGTGCGAATGTGTGTGTGTGTGTGTGTGTGTGTGTGTGTTGCCCGCACGTATTGTTTTAGAGCCAGAAAAAGTCTTACTCAAAACTACTTTGGACTACATACACAAAAATCCATCCAGTCTTCCAGATATCTGAAAGCAGGAAGAAAAAAAATAATATTCGCAGATAGGTTCGAAAGTCATTTTGACCAAAAATTACCGACATCAAATAAATAAATATATAAATACAAACAAAAAAAGTATGAAAGAAAAAGAAAAAAAATCAAAGTAGAATTGTTTAAATCTTACACAAACGCGAAACAGAAAGGCGGGAAAAAAGCTGTACAAACAACTTAACGCCATTTTAGCACTGAATGTCGGCCATTATTTCACTGCTGGGTGAATTTTAGCATTGCGGTCCGCGAATGATGGATGGTAAATGGAGTTGAAATGGGTCGCTCGGCGGCCTGTGAGGTCTGCAATAAAACATTTGGAAGAGCATAGAGAGGCCATTTACCAGTATATTAACACATTTTTCTTCTCACCATGGATGAGATCAACGCAAGTAGGGTTTCAGTGTCGGGCAAGTAAAAAGTGTGACACTTTCTAATTCTTTGTCCTGTACACACAGAGGTGGGCAGACCGAGACAGACACATTTCTAATCACACCCACCACAGACGTAATTATTTCAGCGAAATAATAATATATATATATATATATATATATATATATATATATATATTTGATTATGGTCATTTTTATTTTTGTTGTTCTTTATCCTAATGCCCAGGTAATTTTTAAGATCTGTAATTCTCAAAAAATATCAAGACTGAAGCTGTATTTACCAAGACAGTGATGCACGATGAATGTAACCTTAATTTTCTTCCAAATATACCTGTTGACATTTACCACGCTTATTCCATCGAGTTTTCCATTGGTCGAAACACCTCTAAACGTCTCTTTTTGATATGTTTTGACCCTGCACCATCATATTTCTTTTAATGTATCCCATGTCTTGCACACTAAACAGTATATGATGGTGAGGCTCGAGTCCTGGACTTCTGGGGAGCACTGAGTACCAATTAGGGTCCCATCTATGCATCATTATAACAATTTGAAAATTATTTGTATTAGATAAGAATCATCATCATCATCATCATCATCATATCGCGCTGGTAGCACGGATATCCCGGACCCTCTCTCGCCACTCCTCCCTATCGTTCATCGCCCTAGGTAGGTCTTCAGGACAACATCCCGTATCCTCACATAGCTGCTGAATGTATGTTCGTGCTGGTCGTCCTGCTTTTGCACGGCCATGTGAGTACATCTCTTATGAGCTCATCTTATGAGCTCATCCCTGCTTCTCCAGCAGTGTCCTGCATGTCTGGCTCGTCTAACTTGAATAGTTTTCGTGATAGGGGGCAGGTGGCCGTATAGTTGGTGTCTTGTGGGGTGTTGCCGCCAGGACTTGTTCAAGATTGCACGTAGCATTCTTGTGTAATTGCCGTCTAGCTTCTTCTCCAGCCGTTTTGTTAGCGTCCATGTAGTGCAGCCATATAGCAGTATCGATGTGACCGCTGCCTGGAAGAAACTGCGTTTCATTTTATCGGTTAGGTCTGATTTCCATATAATCGATAGCCTATTGATAGCTGTCCATGCTTTCGTTAACCTCGTTTCGATGTCCTTTTCGGTTGATTCGACGCTGCTTCCTAGGTAAGTGAATTTGTCTACTAGTTTAAGAGGGGTTCCTTCTAGAGTGGAGATGTTCCCCGTTTGATTATAGCACATATATTCCGTTTTGTGTGCATTAACATAGAGGCCTATGCTTGCGGCTGCTCGTTCCAAACTATGCAGTAGTGTTTCGGCTTGGTCGGGTGTATTTGCCAGTATCGCTATGTCATCGGCGTAGTCGGCGTCGGTAATTGTTGTTGCGGGGTACCTTCTGCTTCTTTTCTTCGTCAGTTCGAAGCCATTCTCTCTGATTTTGTCAATCGATGTTCTAAGTACGTAGTCTAGAGAAATGATAAAGAGGTACGGAGCCAGCGTGTCCCCTTGTAGTACTCCTGCTACAATGTCGAAGTATTCTGTGTCTCCATCTGGTGATCGTACAAAGTAAAAGTACGATCACCAGATAAGAATACATGATATTATATATCTGTGTTCTAAAAACTTAAGAAACTGCAAGAAAATATAAATATGAATATAAAATGTGCGTAATGTCCTAACTGCTGGGAATAAAAAAACCCTGGACAGGTTGATATACAGTTAAAGAAGATCTCATAAGTGATGTACTCCTATGGACCCCCACATATGGCCGAGAAAAAGCAGGACGACAAGCTCGAACATACATTCAGCAGCTATGTGAGGATACGGGATGTAGCCCGGAAGA